>PVIA01001128.1:0-312350 GCA_004024845.1 Tonatia bakeri
GAAAGAGAAAAGAGAGGAGGGAGAGGAGGGGGGAGAGAGGAAACTGGGAGACAGGGACGGGAGGGAGGGGGAGGAAAGGGGGAAGAGGGAGGGGGAGGGAGGGGGAAGAGAGACAGAGAGAGAAAATGCAGCGGTTTATCTGGGAGGTTTGAAATATCCCTTCTAGGTCTATGATTCACTTATTCACTATGAGCAAATCATATTCCTGGAATTTCTGAGAAAAAAAAAAAAGTCCATCAACCCTAATAAATTCTAAATTACAGGAAGACGGAAAAGAAATATTTTTGAGACAGGATGAAAGGGAATTAAAGAGTACAAGATATTCCACCACACAAACTGATATTTCAGCAAAATAATCAGGTAGTAGTTATGAATCAAACTAAATTGATTTTCCTCCAATTAACAGAAAAATCTAATTCATACATTGACAAGAACACTGTAGTGGGGGTGGGCTGAGGGGCTTCTGCTTTTCTGATCTGGCCTCAGGAGGGAAAGCCACAGGGAACGTAGGCAAGCTGGTCACAAAGCCCCCTCAGTCCAGTAATGAAGCTTCAGCAACACGACCCTCAGTGTGGAGTAAATGAGGACACAATGATTTCTTGCTTCACGAATCAAGAGTTGGAGTCTGTTTCACCACCCCTTGAATCAGGGCTAGCCCCTGCCCTGCCTTTGAGCAAGGTGATGTGGTGATGGAAGTCATGACGTGTGACTTCCAAGCCTTGCTGTCCATATTCCTTGTAAGCTTCTCCTTTGATCCTTAGGATGAAAGACCTTGGGAGAAGAGGCCCAGCTTTCCCAGCCCTCCCAGCTAACTGCAAAGGAGATCCCCGGAGAGACCTGCCCCACCCCAAGCCAGCCCAGAGTAGAGAGACACAACAGAGTGTGGCATATTAAGCCAGTAGATTAGGGTTGGTGTTTGCAGGCAAGAGTGGCTAAATAGTTGATATATCCTTCACCTCAGGGAAGCTGCCAACTCTGAAAGCACACAGTTTGTATCAGAAACTGAAATACATTACCCTTAAAAGAAATGATTTGATATTCAAAACTAACCCAAATTAAATGGACAAAAGTGAAGACAGAAGGCATAGTTTTTCCTAATAATCACAATTATCACACTGCTCTCCTTTCAAATGTTAAAGGGGCTTTAAGCAAATAGCTGTTTAGCCTTTATCATCAGAATAGAAAAGTGGGGTTAATTCTGCCCCACCCCATTTAGTTCATCTCTTTTATCTGCTTAAACAAACTCTCAACAACACTGTGGACTGAGGAAAGTATTAACTCCTGACTCTTGATGGACTGAAAGGCAGTGAAGGAATTTTTGGCGGGGAGGGAAAAGAAGGAAGGGGTGTGAGTTGGAAAGAGAGAGAAAAAGAGACTGCTCAAGTCCCTTGGAAGAAGGTGTAGAAAAAAGTAAACAAAATTATTTAATAATTTATAAGAAATTCATTTTCAGTAAAGTCTGTGATTTAAGAAAACAGAACACGATCCCGGAAATATATACCTTCAAAAATCAAAGTGCGAGGGATTACATGCCCTGCAAACTTGGGTAGGGGGATCTGACAGGACCCACTTTTCTTCCATTCACATGACCTTTCATCTATGGCCCCCACTAAACACTGAAAAGGGCGTAGTCACTAAGTCACATGGCACTTAAGGGCACTCTTATGGCTTATTGTTTGGAAGTACCAGGATGCTGGACACTCATGCCAAGCATGAATACAAAGTAATGTAACTGATACCCCAGCAAAAATGACTAGCACTTACCAGCCCCGCGGAGCATGGCCCTTGAAAGTCGCCACCTGGGAGGCTGCAGGCTACTGCAGCAATGCTGTCGCGGTGCAGTGCAGGAGTGTGGTCGGAACTCCTGTCTGGCAGTAGCATTAAGAGCCTCGCCTGTTCTTTTGAATTCCCTAAAGTGGCACATCTTTGAAGGGATATTTATTTATGCAGTTTTTTTAGGTGCCAAAAGACATCTAGACTTAAGTCTTTGGTTTGTACAGTTGGTGATCAAGATAGGAAATAGTTATGGATGATTTTCCGAGTAATGAGCCAAGTTCTCTACATGCTTTAAAAAGTGGTTCTTAAGGTAAGTCTCATTGGGAAGTTCTCCAATTGTTTAAAAAAATATGCCCTTCAAAGAAGTGTTTTTAAGTTTAAAACTTTGAGGTGGGCTCTTATTTGGATGCACACTTTCTGCCACAATCAAAAGCCAGTTTTATTGCCATATCGCAGTGGTTCTTAACCAGGGGTGATTTTGGCTCTTCGGAGGCATTTGGCAATGGCTATAGACATTTTGTTTGGCACAGCTGTCCGGGGCTGGTGTTCTACTGGCAGCTGGGGGGGCAGAGGTCAGGGATTTTGCTAAACACCCTACAATGTCCAGGGCAGTCCCCCACAACAAAAATTATCTGCCCACATGTCAATTCAAGTGAAGAATTTTTTTCAGTGCAATGAAATACTTACTATAGTACATATGCACTTTATAGTTAATTATTCTAATTGCCACACCTCTTCCTGGCTAACATATGTACAGACACATATTTTCTACTCTTTAAATAAAAAATTACATAGAAGTCAAGCTCACACTTCAGAAACTGTGACAGTATACTTTGTTGGTTGATAGTAACAGAGACGATTTAAATAACCTCCTATTTTATGTGGAACACAACACAATGATAAAAATAATACTCATAAACTATAAAAATAATTAATAGCTACAAATATTCATTGACTTCTTTCTACGTGGCAGGTACCTGGCTAGTTATCACTTTACACATATCATCTTATTTAATTTTTATAAACAGTTCTATGAAGGTCATACTGCTATTATCCCCACTTTACTGATCAGGAAATCAAAGGTGTGGAAAGGGGTAATAATTCGCCCAGGGTCACAGATGTAGTAAATGATACAGCTGGGATTGGAACTCTAGTAAGCTGATACTATGTGCATAGTCTTTACCATCATGCAATGCTGCCACCAAAGGGGCTTTTCATTTTGCTAAGACCCATCTGTGTTGTGGGCTCAGGATAGTTCTGCTCTCATTTGGATAACATAAATTCACCAAAATAGAAAATGGAAATATGATATAGACAAAGAGGAGAAGACCCTGAATCATAAAATATGGGTTCTCATGCACACTACTTATGGGTTGGGTGAGTGGTCTTCGGCCAGTCACTTAATTTCTCAGGGTCTCAATTTCCTTATCTACAGAGTGAGGACAGTAATAATGCGCACTGACCACTCTTGTTGTAAAGACTGGATCAAATTAGTGATGGGAAGATGCTCTGTGAATGGTTTGTATTCCTACACAAAATTGATCTGGTTGCTATTAGTGGGCTTGGAATGGCAAGGTGATAGTTTCTTAGTTGCCCTTGAAGAAATTTTCATGATACAGTCCTAATATATGGTTTTGAAATGAGATAGTTTCTTATAATATTGCCCTCCCTTGTCCTTTATTGCCTTTAGATCTATAATGCTTCTTTTCAAACAAATATTCCATTTTATCAGGCAGCCAGAGTAGTCTCTCCAGAAATCAAACACCTTCTTCATTTTGAGTTCTACATTTTACACCTACTGGGGCCGTTGTGCAATTCCTTTTGATGTTTCCTTTGGTTCAATTATTTTTAAACTATTTCAGGGGAAGTAAGATATTTTTCTCTTGTAAGATTGTTCTATGAAAATATTGCAGACTGAACCCTGGCTGGTATGGCTCAGTTGGTTGGGCATCGTCCCACAAACTGAAATGTTGCAGGTTCGATTCCCAGTCAGGGCACATGCCTGGGTTGCGGGTTTGGTACCTGGTCGGGGTGCCTACAAAAGGCAACCAATCGATGATTCCCTCTCACATCTATGTTTCTCTCCCTCTCTTTCTCCCTCCCTTTTCCTCTCTCTAAAACCAATACGTATGTCCTCAGGTAAGGCTAAAAAAAATATTGCAAACCTGGCATCCTATTTTATATCACTATGTTGTTCACAAATTAAGAATTTGTTTTTATGCAGAATTATTGGTATATAAGAACAGAACCTGTCATAATAGTTTCCATATGGTATAATTATTTCTCACCTTAAAAATGTTTCCATATCTAAGGATATAATTTGTATAGTCCACTCATTTTCTTATCTAGAGATGTAGATATTTTTAACAATCTAGTCTTTCAACTACAGAAAGCTAGCTTCTTATATTACTTAATTTACACATGAAAACGAAACCTTGGTTTAAGGAAAATATGGGTGTATGGTTCCTACTTGTCAGCATCTCAAAACTATCACATGCTTTGGCAATACTTGTGTTCTTTGATCTAAAGAGATATTTGAATGGAACAAGAATAAAGGATGCAATTTAGAATGAATGATTAAAAATGCATTAACCAATTTCCTGTACCACTTTTAGCTCCTTTGGTCACAAGATCTTTTAGTTTTATGCTCATATGCAAGGCTTTCCAAAATCTTTTGACCTTGAGAAGGCTGTTTTTGTCAGCACTGGGTTGGCATTAGGAGTAAATGGTTCTGTTATAAATATGATCTAAGTAGCTTCTTGGTTGTGCTTTCCCATATAAAGTCAAAAAGCATTATGAAGATTGGATCTTAGGAATCTTTCCAACCCCAAATTGTCACTTGATTTTCACTGGCCTCGCTCAGCGGTCCACTGATGCTTCCTGGGCATCACTGATCCAGATCTGGCCTGCAGCTCCCATTCCTTCCAGTTCTGAAGACTGGTTTAATTCTACGATGCGGAAGATTTAAATTACATTTAGGAGGTGTTGTTTACTCTTCTTGAAATTGTTTCATTAGAAGACAGATTCAGGGAGGTCTTGAATCTATTGCTGTTTCATATTTATTTGTAAATTAACACATCTCTCTTATGAAGGAAAATATACCCCCTTGTTCCTAAAGGGGTAACAGGACTCCGAGTTGGTACATGGGTCAAAGGTTTACAACCGACTCACTGAAATGATAGCTTCTTCCCAACTGTCGTGTATAATGTACTCCCGTGTATACTGTGCACCCATGTTTTTGGCCCAAACTTTCAGGAAAAAATGCTTTCATTTTAATTTTTTAATTTAATTTTTTAAATTTTTATTTAGAAATGAAACCTATTATCATATTCCAGGGTATTATTTTGCATATGGATATTGTTATTGCTTTCTAAAGTTATACTTTTAATGCATAAGCCTAAATACAATAATTAAAAACATTTATATAGATATGGAATTAGTACTCCCCATGTATATGCACATCCTTATTTTTCCCTCAAAAATTTGGGCAAAAAGTACACATTATACATGGCAAAATACAGTATTCATTCTTTGCAAGAACCAAATACTTAGAGAAAATCAGTTGTCATATCCTTTTGGTATTAGTATCATATAAAACACAACTTCTTCTATAAAACAACCTAAAGTCTAGGTTCAACAGGGAGAAAGGGGAATAAAATTTCTTTATTTTCTAAGAGGAAGACTGAAATAATATGGGAAAATGTAATACATGACCTCTATAAAATTGAAGCTTAGTAAATAGCTTGAAAGTTCTCCCCTTTTCTCACTTTCAAAATAAAATTTTATAAATAAGAAGAAATATTGCTCGTCGCTAGTCATGTGTTACACAGGTATTTGTGACGAGGTAATGGTACATATCCCCTGGATAACCATCCAGTCAACAAACACGTAGGAAGGAACCGGTTGGTCTCTGCAACGAAAGTCAGAGCTGGATATAACAACGGTGGGTAAGCAAGTCATGGGCTTTGAAACAGGCCCACATTTATCAGCTGTCTGACCTTGAGCAAATCACCTGCGACCTCCCTATGCTTAATTGTGCCTCACAAGTAAAATATATTGTTTTGTGGATTAATGAGTGTAACTGAAAGTGTTTAGTAATACTTAGAAAACAGTAATGGTTCAGTAATTGGAAGCTATTGTGATTATGTTAAAATAATTAAGAGGTCAAAGAGACACATGCTAGCAATTACCTCTGATACAGAAAGTGAAATAAAGGCTAGAATATGGCAACGTGATGTTGGGTCAGAAAGGAAGGAGTGTCTCCTTCTGACCACGTCTCCAGGGTAGCCTTAAAAGTGAAATGCTCTCTGTAAAGGCCAGGCGACCTGGGGCATGTAATGGCTTTGTCACCACTAGTGACATCAGCTCAGGCAATTAAGGTGACCTTTCTTGGCCTCTGTTTTTTCCTTGTGTGAATAGGAGATGAGGTTCCTACCTCTAAAGGTGATTGGGGGAAAATTAGTAACACATGTAAAACACTCCAAAGAGGGTCTCTCCAGTTGAGAACAGAGTATATTTGATGTTAAGAGTTCAACACTTTCAACTCTTATTATGGCTAAAAAACAGGGAGCTATATCTATACTTAATCATGGAATAGGGGACATGTGGGGAAGAACACAAAAGACAGAGTAGTAGAAAAAGGGATTTAGAAATAGGTATAAAAAAGATAATGACAATTTAAAATAATCAAACTTTCTTAAACATATTCCAATATAAAGAGATACAAATATAGCCTCATGTTAAAAAAACCCCACAGAAACCAAAAATAGTCTAGCCTTCAAATGATCTTACTGTCTCTGTAAAAATTCCAAAAGCGTCATATAGAATTCGACAAACTTCAGCAAGTAGTGACTGAGCACACACTATGATGTAAGAGCAGTGGCACAAGCGTGCACAATCTGTGGTCCATTCCCTGTAAAGGCACATGCAATCTGCACACGTAGTTAAAAATACTAAGTGTGAATACAATATTTTATGAGAGATCTCAGAGAAGAGAGTGTTTAATTTTTCCTGTGGAAAGTGGAATGATGAATGAACTTTAAAGTTTTCTCCAGGGTTTCACCTGAAATGTCTACAACATGAAGCAATTCCTGTAAATGGATGAGTTGAGCTGTATGTAAGACGAGGGAGTGGTGAGGGTTTAGAAAACTGGATAGTGCATTCCAGCTTAAAGGCATTCAAGTTCAGTTTGTTTAAAAGAAATGACCACCTATATCAACAAAACCAATTGAGGCCAGTTTGCAACCTTTGCAATACACAGGGAGGTACTATTTCAGCTGGATTATGAAATGGGGCTGAACATCATCAGATAGAGAAGAAGAATAGGTAAGATTCCAGAGTGGATGAATATCATTTGCTGAGAGCCAGAGGTGAAAGTACTCAGAATGTTCAGCAGGTGGCTGAAAGAGTGAACAATTAGATGCAAAGGGTGAGGTCAGCCTAGGTTATAAAGGGCCATGAACACAACACAAAGTTCCAACTTTATCTTGAAGGTATCAAGAATCACAGCATTAATTTCTCTGTATCTTCAACAGCATCATTTTAGGAGTTCAATGATTTCTCAGGTCTTTATGAGAGTAGATTTATTATTTAAATGATTCCAACTCATAGCATTAAAATGTTCTCTGACACTATGAAAAATCTGCTGGAATTACCTTGATGGGAAATATCTAAATTTAAAAAATCCATTAAGTATTTAGATATTTAAAGACATCTGGTTATTCATAGGATATATGGCTCAAGTAATATAGGTGATCTAAGTTCATGTTGAATTTTTCTCCCAGAGCTGTAAATATATATATAGCTCTTAAAACTTACTCATTAATTAATACACTAATGATTTAACATTACTGCACACTTCTGAAAACTATGCACTGTCCTAAGTGCTTTATGTATATCATTTCATTTAATCTTTATAAAATTCTTATTGCTATGAATATTCTTACCCCTTCTGTGAAGAAACAGAATCTAACAGATATGAAATAACTCTCCTTGAGGCACAGAGCCAATAAGTGAATAAGCCAGAGATTTACCCAGTCAGCCTATCTCTCCAAAGTATACACGTTTAATGTTGAGATTAAATGTTTGGCATGAACTGACTGATAGTTAGGGTTGGTCTTTCCTCCTACACCTGTTGAACCAGACTTTCTCTCTTTTAGAAATGGGGTAGACTATATCCTTCTCCGTGACCTTCCTAGATTTTGTCTATGCTTGTTGCATTAGTCTATCCTGCTAATGCTTTATTATTTATTGTTAGAATTTCTTCTATGTGTAATGACCTTTTAGTCCTGGTACATTTATTACAAGACAAAACTACTGAAGGCACATGAATTTTCTCTTTTTCTGTTCCCCCTCTTATTTTGGTCTACCACCAGACTTCTGAACCTGCTCCACTCTCACAGGGTCTCCTGGGCGAAACGCTGGGTTTACTTTGAGTTTGTTACTACTTCTTCAGTAAAGAGAAAAAAATTTAAGTCCATCATAAGACACATCACAACATAAAATAGTGTTTACATTCCAGACCCTCCTGTGTGACTATTTACGCCATGATCATGCCAACTACCATCAGAATGCCTTCATGACTTGGCCAGCACCGCTCTCTGCATAGTTCCTTTCTGCTCGGAGATGATTTCTAAACCAGTGTTTCTGGGATGCCACAAGAGCAGTTGTTATCTGGAATGAATTTGCCACCCTGTCAGAAAAATTATTATCCTGAGTTTTAACGTGCTGGTGTCTCAATCAAAGATTTGTGACAGTTTCGATGTTGGCAATGTGGACACGGCCTCTCCTAAATGAAGAGGCCAAGATTTCTCCCCAGATACATGCGGTTACCTATCTGTGGTCTGTGGGTGAGCACAGATCATCTCCCAGAGCTCAGTTTATGCTGCTTCTTCCCCTCATTATTTTGTAGTTGCTAACACATTTCTTCCACCAAATATACCTACTCTTCTGTTTGTCTCAATACCAGCTTCTCCAGAGCCTCAGGCACAGCACTTCCAAGTGTCAACAGCTATTAGCTCTGCACATTCATCTTTGTTCCCTTATTTCTCCTCAGCCATCTATATTTCTCAGAGCTGAGTCCAGGTGATTTAACCTAACATGGGAGAGTGTGTGTGTGTGTGTGTGTGTGTGTGTGTGTGTGTGTGTGTGTTTTCTCAAAATAAGGCATTTAGCTATCTATCTGATCTTTCCCACTTGCCTGAAAACTTATTTTTGGGTCTCTACAAGTACCCAGCATAAAACCTTGTATTTTGCTTATGATCAACACAGAGTAAACTGCATTTTTAAAATGATCTGTCTCTCTACGTACCTGCCTACATACCTATCATCTTAGTTTTATAGGGCCTCAGTTTACTTTATAGAAATGAGAAGCACATTTTGAGAGGAAATATGCTGTTATTTCAAAATGCAATGAGATATCATAATGCTATTTTTCAGTAAAGACTTCCAAGTTAGGTTTCCCTATTAGGTTTTGTTCTAATTATCGTATATCTATAAATGCATACATGTTTATGTGTATATATATTTTACACATATAAATATTTATATATGTATACATGTGTATGTGTATATATATATATCATAAAAACAACCACATCTATGTGAACTGTATTTTTGCCATTAGGCACATAAGGACAACATTTCTTCCATGAGTTCCCCACTTCCTGTTTCCCTGTTCTGTGCCAAACTCCATCTGAAAACATTTCATGGGGTATCTTCATAATGAGGCTAGACCCGCACCGGACAGGGCACCACGTCACCAGGCACAGTGTGCCTTGGAGGCCGGCGAGGATGTACAACAGAGTATACGGACTGGTTAAACTAGTGCCTGCTGACACTAACAGGCAGGACAACCAGAAATAGGCTTTCATGATGCAACACAGTTTGCTCAGATTCATAAAAATAATTTCTAGTATTTCAGAACCACGCAAAAATCTGCAACACAGTGACAGGTCCTCAAAGGTCTCTGTCCTGGCTACAGTGCAGCAAGAACTACAGAAGCTGACATGGGCCATGCCTCCTCCCCTTCTGTTGCTACCAGCACTGGGACTGAACCCTATGTCTTTCTTGTGTTCTTTTGTCTCTTGACCCAACATGGGGGTGTGGTTTGAAATCTGCAGAAGACTCTATAAATATAAGGTAATGTTATTATTTTTTGTTGCTGTTGGGAAAAGTAACTGCTACAACAGAGAACTACAACATTATCCTGTTTAGAATTTGTGGCCCATGGTTTAACCCTTGCCACTGCAGCACAATGCATTTTATTGCTTTTTTTCTGGTCTACCTGCTGTCCCTACCTTTTATAAAAATAGAGACATGCTATTAAGTCATCGTAGAAGTGGGTCTATGATAGAAACTTGCTTTCCTTTTTAACATACTTTGACACTGTAATTTTACTTTTCTGTGCAAGAAGCCAGAGTCTCTCCTATTTGATTTACTCAGTTTACTAAGAAGTATTATGAAGTTACGCGAACGATACATTTACACAGTAATAAATGGAATGTGGCTAGATACCTTTAGTAATCTGTTAGTAATGATACTTGAGAGGAACTCAGGAGATTGGAAGAAATCAGTTTAATACTGAAAATGTGTGAACACATTTCTGAGTGGTGATTTAGAGAATGTTAGAACTGTCTATATGTGACTTGATAATACTAATGTGCAGAAGGCATCTTGAAGTGGTAAGGCTTTCTCTCTGAAACATGCTTCCCTTATAAACAGTGAAAAGGCCGTGTTGGCCTCGCCCACAAGAATGCGCCCAACAACGCTCCCATGGGTGTATGACAGAATATACCTCCACTCAGCTGCAATTCAAACCTAATTACAAGATTGTTTCTCAGTTCTTTTCTGTTTCATGTTATACATTTAGGACCATGTGCACACTTAATTTTTGTGTTTATTTATTTTTGCTCCAAAGATAAAACAGCAGCGTCAGGTATATGTGTCTATATCAAACCCTTCCTGTTATTGTTAGAATAGGCCTCATTTAACCAAAAAAGACTACCTGTATTCTTGATGAAGGTATTTACTATCCCAGAGTATCAAGAAATTGGAAGGAGAATATGCAATGAGGAGTCACATTAGCGTTCTGTTTCCCCACCAACCTTCTGACTGTGAGAAAAACGCTCTCAGCATCCTCACCTGCAGTGCACCACCATCGGGCCTGCATCAGGAGGGTTGCAGGCTTTGACTCTCCGTAAGAAAGCCAGGAAAGGGGTCGGGTGCTCTGGAACACCGTGATCAGGCCAGGCGGTGAACTGGAATTGTCTCACTTCTCTCTTCTCACTCGAACCATTCTGTGAAGTAGGAGCACCAGCTGAAATTCTGTTTTCCTAGCCTCACATTGCAATGAGGAATAATAACATGGAAGAGCTAATGGGACAATGTGCTATCTTCTTCCTTCCCATCCTCCACCCAATATCCTTGGGGAAGACACACTCTTCTGAGATACAAAGCCCAAGCTATTTGAAAATGACAAATATTTGCTCAGGAAGATAAAAATTCCGAGGTGAGAAACATTACATTTTTCAGGTGTGACTATCAGGAGTACTCCTGTTATATTTTATGGGAAAAACTAGTTCTTCTTCATCTATTCTTCATTTGCTGAAACTTCTGCTCGGAGACAGAGTTCCATATTTACTAATAAATCGACAAAGAGAAAATGGCTGAGCAATAATGGAAGAATTATTTCATTCATCACTGCTGCCAGTGGAATCGAGATTTAAGTAAAGCCGTAAGATATCTGATCTCTTCGAAGAAGCTTTCTTTAATAGTGGAAAGGGGGAAAAGGAGGTAAAAACATAAAAGGCAAACCTTGTAGAGTGCAAAGGTTCGAACACAATATGTGGCCAGCTCCACAGTATCAAGCAGTGTCACTTGGACCAGCCCATGAGTTTCTGTGCCTCTGCTGGGCCAATACTGGTCACACTTCACCTAGAAGAAACAAGGGGCACATTCAGGGCAGAGGCTCATCAATTTCTCTATTAGCTTTACTTTGAGATGTTGTTGAAGGAAAACAGCTTTTCTGCATTTCATTTCATGTTGATCCTTTTCTGGCATGCATTCTTGTTATCCCAATATATGTAAATTATGGCTCTCATGCCAACATAAACCACATTTTTCAAACTGGTAGGAATACTAAGCAGTAACAGATTCAATTTTCCTGGAGAAAAAATAAATTGCAGATTGTTGCTGAGTAAGATAAGTAGAGAGGTATTTGAAACTTCAGAATACTTGAAAAGAAAACACAGATTTGTTCTGGGATAGACATTAAGAATTGCATCAAGAAGATTACATGTAGGCATTGAAAGTGCACGGTAAAATAGTTAGCATTCATCCATCAAGGTTTAAAAGGCACAAGCTATTTCATCTTGAGCTATCACAATTTCCACATATGCTTGTTTAAAGTAAAATAATTTGTAAATCTATCAAAGTATAATAAACAACATAGCATTTTTTAACATGCGAGATAAATGGTGCTGGTATTCAAAACAAATTAAATTGGTAATGTCTAGGAAAAAAGAGCTGTCTGTTTTTTAAAAAAAGTCTCAGAGGGTCATGCACTAGCAGTGCAAAGTTTAAATAATTTAAAATTTTTTCATTTGAGATGAATAATCTACAATTTCTATGTGGAGTTGAACAAAAGCACATAAAAAGTATTCAACCCAATTAGCTTAACATGAAGCAAAGAATAATTCAAGGTCTACAATAAGCCTCAAATTTACTGCGTGTGTCCTTTGGGCATCAAAAAGCATAATGAAAAATGACACACAGAATACTGTATTTTCTAGTAGGGCCATAGATCAGAATATATTTACCCTTTCTATCTCAGATTAAAAGAAAAACGGGAGTAATTCTTAACTGAAACCAAATGAAATGCATTTCTCTAGGTAAAGAAATATAGTAATATCTAATATTAGGAAGCACATGTTTTACTTAAAAAATAAAGATGTGAAAGTTACAATCACTGGAACTAAACAAAACAATGAGGCATTATTATCATAGATACTAGAAGTTTTTGGTCCAGTGAATAGTATTACTAGGTAATTACTTGCTTTTGTGTTGAATGTAAATACTCATCGCATACTGTGAATGATGCTGTAATTCTCTGACTCCTAGATACAGCATCTCCTCTTCAAAGGATTTGGTCTCTTTATACCTAGGCACTGGACCTTCTAAAATTTCCCAAATAAGGAAAAAGGAGAAAAAATACTTAAATGTACAGTTATACTGTTAACAGAGGTTGAATCCACAAGGATTGATTCCTGTGCCTTCATTTCAATAGTGAGACCACACAAACATCACCTATTTCATAAAAAACAAATAAAAATAGTTGACGGTAAAATGGAAAACATGTCTCTTGTTACCATTTATAAAAAAATATTTCCATGTTTCCTAGATGCACAAAAAGTCTTCCCTGTGTTACAACTCTATCATATGTTCTAACTCAAAGAGAAATAACACAAGGAAATGATAACCCTTTAAAAACACTAATGTACTATGGTCAAGATTTAGCACCTCCGTGTTTTCTGACTGTCCATCAAAACCCAAGACACATCTTGACGGACTTTGCCAAGGCCTCTACCTGAATGGAGCCAACATTACTTAAGTAGCCACAGTTTAGGTAGAAAAAAATCACAGAAGTTAAGTCAAAGGTTCTGTTTTCAACCATGAAATAGATGTCAAGTTGATGTCTCAATGGAAAGGATAAAAGTGACTTTGGAGGCTTCTTATTTCAACATTTGAGAGGAGGCCAGCAGTGCATTAAGTTAAAGAATCAAAAGAGAAACTCAAATTCATCCTTTAACGGTTTTGGCTGGAGGGCAACCCTCTCAAATGAAAGCCAACAGATCGAATCCCAGGAGGACAGATATCACTGCAGTGGGCACAAAAAGAGCAAGTTAGTGCAACAAAATGGTCCATGAGGCCAGTTTAATGCCCTGAACCAAATTCAACGCAATCACATTCCAAAGGCAGAGACTGGTTGTCCCCAGACCTTTGGTGAAGTGAGAAAAAGGATGTGGTGGAAAGAACCACGCGCCAGCCTTTCGGAGACTGGAAAAATGACTCTATTATTCAGTGACTTTCTTTTCATCCACAAATCCACTCCATACTGAAGATGTAGGAGAAACTAAAATTTTACTAATTATTCTCATACTTCTAGTAATAAGTTTTAAACAGCAACTATTATTGGCTTAGACTCTGACTCCTTTAGAGAAAAAAAAATGCCACAAAACATTACTGTAAGAAATAAATGATGTGAACATTTTTAGCTGAAAGGAAAATAAAAGCTTTTGTACTCAATTTAAATAATGCACTTTAGTCTTACTTTTTACCAAAAAAAAAAAAGACATTCTAAAATGAAGCTCAACTGCAAAGAGTGGGAGCAATTTTTTAAAGCAAATATATTTAAACATTGCCATTTTCTCTCAGGAAATATTTCACAAAGGGAATTTATGAAAAAATAAATATTCTAACTTGTGTGCACATGCACACACATGGCTTCCACAGAAGGATTAGAAGGTTTTGCTGAGCGTATCGGGACAGCTACCACTCTGCACCCTGCCTTCATTAGTACATACCTCGGCACTTATTTTTCCGACCTCACTCCCTGAGTAGCCTGCACAGGTTTCATGTGATTTCTGACGGCCAAATTTAAGGGCTTAGATTTACTGACAAACTTTTTTTTTTTTAAGTCTTTCATTTTCGACCATTCACTAAACAAACAATATCTGATTTCAACATTAGAGAGCAAGTTGAAGGTGCAGGGAGAAGAGACACAAGGGAACAATAGAAATGATTTTTCCCCCTAATTAGCTAATGCAAATGAACTCCCTCCATTTTTCTCTTTTGAAACGTTTTCTTTGACAACAGCCCCTCTCCCCATTATTTTTCCCCTGGGAGAAAATCTCGGAAGGCATTTCCTGACAGCGTTACTAAGTACTTGTTAGGCTGCACGCATGGAGCTGAGTGTGAGCTGTAGAGTGCAGGGGCTCCTCTTTGAGTACGTAGGAATAAGAAGGCAACAGCTCCGGAATATGAAACTGATTTTGATTTTTCCTGTTTGATTCTGATGTGATGATAACTGGCCTTCAGGACTGATTCATGGAAAGTCGGGGAGCATTACTGGGTGACCAGTAAGCTGCTTTTCTATTTCCAGGAGCCAAATCCATTGGCCTCATCTGTAAAATGGGAACGGTATCTCTAGCCTGCTGGTGTTACCACAAGACTCCAAAATCATGAAACTGAATCATGACTCAAAATGGCGAGCCCAAGTAGGCATTCAACAGATCATAGCTGTTATTAATTATCAGTTAGGTTATACTGCCAATTTTGTGTGGTTGTTGTTATAAACTACCTAAAGTCATTCTCAATATGAGAAAAGGTACATGATTAATCTCAGCAGATAAGCATTTAGGATATTCTAGGTGGAAGGCAAGGTGTGAGCAGGTGTGGGGGACACCAAAGTGAAATGAGATGCAGGCCCTGCCCCTACTCCATCAGCCTTACTGACCAGGGAGATGTGTTTACATCTCCTGGTTTTTCAAACAGGCAGTTGTGAGATTCCAAACAACTCCCTTAATTAACCTGGGCCCAGTGTGCTGAGAGGAAAGAATGTGCTAGATTCTAAGGTGGGAAAGGAGAGGAGCAGAACCTGCTACACAGGCTGTGGTTTCGAAGCAACACTCGGGAACGTTCCTTGAGGCTTGAATTACATGACGCAGTTCAGATTTCTGGCTGGATTTTGGGGAGAATTCTTTTTATTATCATAGAGTGATCACCCTTATATTGTAAGCTTTCATTTCTTCATAATTATGGAAAGAACAGGTTGACCATGGCTAAGTGTACGTTATGCAATTCATTCATTTTACCTCTTCTATGACAAATCATGAGAAGCAAGATGATAAAGTGATAAAGCATATTTAAATGCATTCAAAAGAAAATCTACTGCTTGGAAATATCTGGTAGGATTTGATCCAGTCAGTCTGCTGACTGCTTCAGTGAAATGCATTCCTTCTGGTTCCATTTTTGTTCCCATGTGGCTTATCTTGGAAGTGCCTGGCACGTTCATAGGCACTCAAAAACTGGAAGCCAACATTATAAGCAACTATACTGTGGTCTAGGTTGGCTTATTTTTAAGTGGCCTAAAAGTCTGTGAAAATAAAGCCTCCTCATTTCACTGTAATAAAGACCTATTGAACGTGGCAGTGTGGCAAAGCATCCAAATTCCAGACGAGACCTCCAAAGGGTCCCAGCATCACTAATACCAAATGCATGTGCCACATGGTACGTTGAACAGCCTGCCTAGGACCAGATCACTTTGTCAAAGAAGGACATAGAAGAGACAATTAATGATACATGGGAAACCGTAACTGCTGCTGAAAGTGACTGGAAATCAGCATTGAACAAGTTCAGGCAGGGGGTTGACCTGTGACAGGAATGTGCTGACATTAGATCACACAAGTCAAAGTCATTTTTGGAAGTGAGGAAATGTTAACACATACTTATCAATTCCTATTAATAAGGGCAAATGCAATAAGGGAGAGTTTTAGATAAATGTTAGAATATATGTTAGTGGACAGAAAAAATTACATGCTGAACTGTTTATTTCTATAGGTTAACATATCTCTTTTCGAAATTTTTAAGACTGGTTTTAATATTTTATTTTCCACAATAAGGACAGAGATTATCTCAGATAATTCTGTTCTAACAATAGCACCATTTTCTGTACTCAGCTGATACTTAACCATATCTACTGCCAAATGGCAAAACTTTCTATTTTATGTATTTCCTTTTTTCATTTGCTCTATGCTGACCAAAATGCAGTAGAAGATCAAGAGCAATGGAATGCCTGACATGAGAATGATATTAAAGAATTGGACCACCAATTAAGTAATAACTTTTCATAAATAAAACTATAACATTGAAAAATATTCTTCTCTCAATAAAACAAATTATCCATCATAAAATAGCTTATTGGTTCATCAAGCCATTCTAACACTTTCCAAAGCATTTACTAATTAAAAAATAAGGATCCTTTTTGCTTTTTTAGTGCCACAGACTGAATGCTTGTGCCCCCCCCAAATCCAAATGGTGAAAACTGATCCCCTATGTGATGGTAATAGAAAATGGGGCCTGTGAGAAGTCAGGTCAAAAGAGTGAAGCTCTCATGGCACTGGGTTAGGGCCTCAACACAGAGACCTGCCCTTTCAGCACACGTGTACCCAGCAAGTAGACAGTTCGTCTAGGAAGCAGGAAGTTGACCCTCAGCAAACACTGAATCTGCCAGTGCCTTGATCTTAAACTTCCCAGTTTAAGATCTGTGGAGCTGTGAGAAAGAGATTTCCATTGTTTATAAATCACTTAGTCAATGTATTCTGTTGGAGCAGCCTGAGTAGACTGCGGCAATGTGTCTGCCAATAGTTAAGACAGAAGATGCACTAGACTTTTCCAATGACTTCCCCCATTAAATTAAGAGTCATTCTATCTCAAGTTTCTGGAAATGTGTTGTAAACACAGGAAAACTGCATGAAGTGCCCCTTTCCAGTGACTGGGTGGCACTTGGATATAGCTCTTGCCATGTGGTTTGGGTCTTTAGGGTCTGCGCCTCGGCCCCCATCCTTCCTGGAAGTGGCTGGGTACCCCACACAGCCCCACTGCCACCTCTCCTGCCTGGGTATGCCTGGTAGCTCCTGTGGCCCAGCAACAGGCCCGAGTCACTCCACTGAACAACACCATTAGATGGCTGAAAGTTTCAATAAAACGATATTTCTATATACCAGTCAGTATATAGCACTTCATTATTTTAACAATCAGTACAACTATACTGAGCATATATCTGCCTTGCCTGAGAATAGAGACTAATCCACACTTCTCAAAACTTAAAAATGACCTGATCCAGCCTGGGATAGCCATAAACATGATTTCAGAGAAAGAAGAGGGCTTTGCAGAAAGTGAGCAGGAGCCAAGTTTTATCTCCTCCTCCTGGTCCAGCTCTTCCCTTAGGCTGTGATGCCTCCTACTCACTTCAAGAAGAATGTTCCAAGCCAGAGCCTATAGGCTTCTATTCTAAACAGAGGAGGTGGGGTGGGGAACAAAGGTAGGAAATCCAGGAAGCTAACAAACAGTGAGAAAACTAGTGGGATTCTTTCTCTTTTATCTGACACTATGTCTGCTGACAACAGAAAACCAAGAGTACGGAACTTGCTAGATAAGGCCCCAAACACCCTTTAGGTTGCCAACACGAGCATCACTGTTTTTGTTGCCCGTGTCCTGTTTACATTAAGTATCCAACACTTTCAAAAGCAATCCCATACATCACGCAGACTCCAAAGGTAATGTTTGTGCTACCGTTCCTGCCATTGCTTACGGAAAAGCAGTTTCTGCTGCCCTAGATCAGCAGCGCTTTGGGCTGCAGTTGGAGAAATTAAATGTTCAAGGCCTCTGGCACTTCCAGTTCTATTTGGAAGGGGACACAGACCTGGCATTTGAAAAGCATTTGCTCTCCATTAAACTTACCGAACCTTGACAAACCAAGAGGGCCAAGAATTAGCCTGCTACTGGCCAAGGCTGGGCCTTCCAAAACCGATAATGACAATGAAAACAATAATGCTCTCATTTATAATCTTAAATGTTTAACCCAAAATGACCTCAAGATCTGTAAAGAATCTCAGGAAAAGAAGAAAACGTTCGAGCAGATTTTCCTTTTTTTTTTTTTTTGCTGCTTTTTGCCTGCAGTTGCCCTCTTGGCCACTGAGCCAAATGTGTGTCTCTGTCCTACCTTCACTCTCAGTTGGGGGACATTTACCAAGGTGACATTCAAAGACTGGGGAGGACATAGGAAGAGCAAATGGTCATGAGGTCAGAAGTGTTCCGCTGGCCAAATGCCAAGTCTCTATACTCTAATTCCCTAAACTATCAACACAGTGTAGTTAACAGCAGACTGGTCCCTTTGGCCTTGAGAGCATCTAAACTCTGCTCATTAGCACAAAACAAATTAGTGGAGCGGGACTTTTCTTGTTTGCTGGACTACAATGGTAGAAGTCATGGTGAGCAAAGCATTTGCTCTGCCCTGCCAGTGGGTGCTGTCCACAGGTTCTCACGAGTCTCTGTCTGCAAACAGAAAACAGGGCTTAGCAGCAAGTTTGGATATCAAGCATAGAATTCCTCACTTCTATCTCTATGCTTTTACTGCACATCAGTGTGATTCACAACAGAGGACAATTCAAATCACGAATCACATCCCATTTGTCGACTGTCAAAATTTCACTCCCCGTCCTTGAGATTTACAGCACTAAGGACCATGGCCATCACAGCTCTTGAGTGAATCAACTCCTGCCACGAAGCTGGCAAGACCACAGAATCAACAGCGAGTGTCAACTGTAGGCAGTAACTGAAGGCAGACCAGTGAGAAGGTGAGAACTGGCAAGAGCCAACTCTCCCTTCACCTTTGTTAAGCCATTTCATCTTCTCATACTAAACAAGGATGCTCAAGAATTTGCTGAGCATGAGGTTCACCTATTCCCTCTGTCTTGTGCACTTCAAGATGGGAAACAAGGTAGGTGAGAAATAGTCAAAAGCAGATAAGTGAAGGAAAAAAAGTGGCCAATCAACAAAATAATAGAGCTTCCCGGGCCAGGGATCTCTCTGGCAAATACCACCTGGGAGACTCCGATTCTTCACCCGAGGCTGCCGACCGTGTGTCCCTGCTGCCCACAAATAACACCCTTGGAGTGGAAATCCCAGCTGCATGTTTTCCTCACCTACCAGTGTTTCATTTTTTCCAAACTTTTTCTTCCCTACATGTGGTTGCCCAAACCAACTCATGTGCTTACTGGCATGTTATGAAACATGGAAACAATTAGAAACCACATTCTAGGGCACAGGAATGATTTTCTACAGAATCAATGAACTACGCAGAACTTGAGAGGATTTGGCAAAAAAGATGGAAACTGTGGAATAAAACCCACTAACAGTATCTCATGTCACAGTGCATTTTATAAGGCTTTAAAATGATCTGTGTGTTTCAGACAGTGATCATATTTTACCTTCAAAATCTCCAGACTTTGGCCTTACATTTTGTTTTGTTTTTTTTTTATGTATCTGCGTGACATTCAGGAAACATTCAACGTACACATTTTCTCTCTGGGGCTGCAAACTGAGTGTATACACCATACAAACAATCTCAGTCAGGGCTGAGACCCTTTCCAGGCCACATCTGAGAGGGAGTAACTGTACTGGGAAATCAAAGAACCTAAGTTTTCAAACGGCCAGCTGAAGTCCTCAGTCACACCTCACATGTGTAAGACCTTCTCTAGCCATTCAAACCTAAGAATGGTCAATTCTAAGGCCAACTGAATTTCTATCACCTGCTAATGAACCTAGCAGCCCTTTGGGTGAGTGAGCTCTTCCCACTCAGCAAAGGTTACAAGCATTGCTGCTTTATCCACAGCAGGCCAGAGTGACCGGGTAAGAGTGAGTGTGGCGTAGGCAAAACAGAAAGCTCGACAAACCAGGAGATAGGTTTTAAGCAGAGATAATTCCCTAGCATCACCAAATAAATAAGAATGGGGAGGGAGAATGCAAAACAGAACCAAAGAGAAACATCGTATCAAGAATACACAAACTTTACTGACAATTATTACCATATGTAACTCCTGTCTATCTCACTCACTATTTCCATACTGTATTCCTTCGAGATACAGATGGCTGCAGTGGAAGTAGCAGCCAGAGGAGCCAAGGTCTGTTTGCAGACTGATAAATGAGTTTCTGCATCAGGCTCTCCGTTCTGGAGATTCTGTCCTGGGGAACGGCAAGTGCAGCCTCCCTCCCCCACTGTTCTCAGCCCCACTCTCCTCTAGGCCATAATGCATGGATTGCTACACTGGGACAGTGGGCAGGGTCTGCCATGTGCAGGGACTCATAAACTTGGTCAGGATTCACTGTCAGTCACCGAAAAGCAAACTCATTTCATTTGGAAACAAACAATTGAATTATTTGAAAGACAGTTCTAGGGAAGTAAAGTTATAATGGTAAAGCCTCCAACTCCTCTCTTTCAAGCCAAACAACAATAGTTGAGATGCACTGAGCCACCTAGTCACATTCCGTATCTCAGTCAATATCCACAAGAACCCCACCATGTAAGCCAAAAAGGAGAAAAGAGATTTCAAGCAATCCAGTAACTTGCTCATTATTACACGGTGAGTAAGCATTAGAATCGGAATCTAAACCTAGACATGTGATGGTGAGACACCCCACTTGGAACTACAACATGTAGCTTCCCCTCTCTCTGACGGTGACATTCCCAGACTCTTGTGTGATATCCCGCTGCCCTCTCTTCTCTTTTCTTCTCTTCCCCAGACCAGTTCTTCAGTAAACAGGTACTCAATACTTCTACCACTCCTATGTGTTTATATGTATACTTGCACACTTTCCCCCCATATACCAAGGGGATGAGTATTATTTCAAGACCCTGAGCCTTAATCAAAGTAATGAACTTTTAGGGTTCAGCTCTTAGAGAAGTGATGCATTTGAACTTTGTGGACCACCTCCATTTATGAGGGAGACTATAGGCAATTCCTAACCAAAGCCAAAGCTGGTTCAAATGTCTGCTTTGAAGTTGGCTGCTGGGAATTGGGAATTCGTCGAGTCTCCAGGTCAGCCCACATAACCCACAAAGTTCCTAAAGTATGGAGCTATATATTTCAGTAACAAGTAACCACTATTTATAACACTGTTTTTATAGCAAGACTCAACCCAAGGTCTTGTTTGAGAATCCAGGAACGCTTTGCCCTTCCCCTGCTGAGACACGAGGTGACGGAGCCACTGCATAGGGGAATAAACGTGAGGAGGATAGATGTGAAGGAGAAGATGGAAGAACAGGTGGGATCATTTGAGGCACCAGTGCTCCGTGAGATCCCTCTGCTGCCTTTGGTCATTTATTCTCAAGTATTCCAGACTGGAAAACAAAGGGCTTCGGGGCCTTGAGGGTCAGGGCTCATTTGTGTGGTCAGATTGATAATGGTCAAGACTCCTCAGTGTTGGCTTATGCAGGTCACCACAAGTTCACGTCCTGGCTGAATCACCACAGAATAAAAATCACCACACAGCATTTTAATTGGCCTCCTTTAGGCCATTTAACAAAGAGAAAGCTAACTTGCAAGAGCAAAGAGTAATTAATGAAGGGAGGGAACAGAGGTTTCTTCAGTAACTTCCAAATAAGTTCCTCTATCTGAGGCAGGGGAAAGAAAGGTAGCCTGCAACACAAAGATAAACTGCAGGTACTGAAGTCACGGTGCCTTCCGCCAAGAACCGCTGCTCATTACCATCAGATGTTGCGGTGGCAGTGGGGCCGTTAGAACTAACTTTATTATTAGAAGCAATTAGGGAGAAAGGGGGCAGAATTTCATTTGGTTATTTCAAAACAAGTTTCTGTGCATGGTTTAATGAAGGCCTGCAGTGTCAAGATAAAATGTGTGTTTTACTGAAAACAGCTTCTGCAAATGACTGCTTGTTACCAGCCAGCATCTCCAGGCAGAGCGATCCGGGTGGCTTGGATTTACATGCATGCCAAAATGTAACAGTCCAGCTGTCTCGGCTTCATGCAAGTATGGACCGATGGCTAAGCACATGTGTGCTGGGTTCAGCCTATATGTCTTCAATTCCCAATGCTGCCCTGGGTAGTTGAATGACCTTGGGTGACTTTCTGGAATGTTCCAGCCTTAGTTTACTTATAATGTAAGGTGCAGATCATAGTCTAGTATTTATCTTAGAGGGCTGTAAAATATCAACACACCTAATATATGTTAGACATTGTTATAGTTATTAACAGGTATATTCAAGAATCATTTGGGTTAGGGGGTTGTTTTTAAAGAATTGGCTTGCTACATAGGGATTACCCTAAGTACAAATCAATAATAGATCCATTTATCTCTTTTGGAGTTTGCATGTAAAGATATTCTCCTCATAGTCATAACAGTTTTTATCTAAATTTTATTTCAGATGATATTTCAATATGTCTATAGAATTCACAGGTTTCAAAAAGATCTGATTGCTTTTTTAGGTTTGCAAAACCAGTTGTGAACTACATCTTTTTCATTCTCAACTCCTTATCTGTAAGGTAACAGCTGGGACTTTTCGTATTTTCCGAAGCGTGAGCTTTTCCCTTATAAATCCTCTTGGCAGCTTCCGACTCTTCCTTAGATACACACCTGGACCACGAGAAACTGCCACAAATGGAGCTTAGAAGACCATTTAAAAAATCTTGACTGTCACACAACAGATGGGGACTTGGGCTCTGGCTTCCTTCTCTACGTCCTTTCTGAGTTACTGTGCCCACCTTGAAAGACAACTCACTGGCGGCTTCCAGCTCTGCCCGGCATACCCTAGTCTTCTGTGAGGGTGCGTGTCATCTTTGGTGACTCCATTAAAGTCTCAAGGTTAAAGATTGTTTTTCATCAACTGGCTATAATATCTGCATATTTTCCTAGGAATATGGCTTACCCGTTATGTTTTAGTTTTGCAAATCAGCAGCATTTAACTTACGTGCCATGCACCATAACATTAGACCCATATGATGAATAAAACTCCTTTCTTAGACTCAATAGGCAATGAGTCCATTATTAAAATCTATTCATTCTTGAGAAGGCTAAACTAGCAAAATACCCTCCACGCATTTATGTGTTTTCTCAGCCATGTATTAACCCACATCATTTTTCTGGCTGTACTGACTTAATTTGTGCTATTTTGAATAATTTAAAAAGAGCCAGTGTCACAGAATTTGAGATCTCATACTGCAGATGGTAAGGAAGAAAAAGTAGAAAATACTGGGAAGTAGATATTGGTGAACTTCTCCCCAAAAGTCTGTGTGTTGTTATTCAGTATTTTTGAAAATGTTGGTTCTTCTCTGAGTACTGTTTTCTTTTGTTTGTTTCGGTAACCACACACTGTAACATGAGAGAAGTTCACTTCTGAAAGACTCAGAAGTGTCGAAAGGGGGTGTAATCAGAGCTATTGATGCCGGTTCACAATGGACGTCTGTTAGAAGGTCAAAGCTGAAGGCTAGGTTCTGAAGAGAAGAAAAGATGCAATGTAGGGACCATCTTACCCTGGACCGTTCCTCTAGTTTTGTCATCATGACAACGGTGGCACTCCGCTGCTCCCAAATCATTCTCCAGAAGTCCCCGAACGTCTCTGGGAGAGATCCCTGCGTTGCGATGTAGGCGTTTTGTTTCCTGTAACCATCGATGTAGTTGGCATTCACATAGTCACTTCCTGGGATGCCTGTAACACAGGAACATTATTCTACTAGGTGAACATATCACAGGAAGAAACGGCCTGGGACATACACAGCCTAAGGCATTGTTACATTACTGTTCTACACTACACTAGAGGAGTTCCAGTAATATTGCAGGATTTGGGTTTTAAGCAAGATTCAAAAAAGGTCACACAGTGTTAAGAAATGCAAAGTCTGAGATCATTTACAAAAGGACAAGGTGGATTACCAAAAAAAAAAAAAAAAAAAAAAAAACAACCCCCCCGCCAAAAAAAAACCACAACTGATTATCCAGAATGCCTTTTCTCACACTGTCTTTCTCTACTGCATCAGCAAAATATAGTTTGCAAAAAAGAATAAACAATTACCTGGTCATATTCCTCAGTCATTCTCCCTCTCATCCCCAGACAAAAACTAAGTGAGATACTGCCTGAGAGTGAAAAATGTGACATGGCGTGCCCTAACAGTGAAATGGTCTATGCAGTTTGTGCCCACAGGTGACTCACTTAACCCTCACAGGAACTCTATGAAGTAAGTCCTGTGATGATCTTCCTCTCACAAAAGGGAAAGCTGAGATGCACAGAGGTTGAGAAACTTGCTCAGGCTGGTGCAGTCTGGTTTAAGCACAGGCAGGCAGTCTGCTACGACTCTGTCTTAACTTCTGCAGCAAGCACAGTGCTTCCTGTTTGCACCTCATGGGGCTGTGGTGTCACGTGGACCTCTCTTTGGATTACCAGAGCTGTTTCCTAACTGGTTGCTGCACTTCTACTTTTATCCTTTACACTGTTCTCCATCCAGCAGGAAAACACTTTTTAAAAACATTGTTTCAGACACTGTAACATCTCTTCTCCAGACCCAACAATGGCTTCCCCTTACACTTCAAATAAAACCCAAACTCTCAACAATGGCTACAAAGCTCTGCACTTCTCCAGACTCCTCTCATTGCACTCACCTTCTAAACTCCTAAACTCTAGATTCGGCTTCAGCTTTGGCAAACAAGGCTCTCCTCCCTCAGTGCCATGCCACGCCCTGGGTCATTCTGTCTCCTTCCCATTGTAAAAAGCTCACCCCCGTCTCAGAAGGCCTGGCCCTTCATACCCTCGGACCTCAGAGCTGCCTTGCCAATTCTGTACATTGCGTATTGCAGACTGTAACTGTTTGTTAACTTGTTTACTACCTGTTCTGACCTCTAGATCATGTCTCTTTCGTCTCTTTACCTTTGCTGTTCCTAGTAACAAAAAGAGTATTAATGCAGGTATTCTGATTGAAAGCCTTTAAGAGAAATATAGGCAAGTTTAAGCTTCTTCCAGGGAGAGTGGCCAAAATGATTAAGGAAGTGAAAGCTATTCCATGCAAGAAAGGAATACAAGTATGTAATACAACTTGGCAAAGGAAAATGCAGAGCTACCCACGTGTATCTAAAGAGAGGTTCAGGTTTACTCCGTTGAGACCCACGTTTTTCAATTCGAAAGGATGCAACTACAGAAATAGAGAGTTTTTCTCCAATATAACAAAGCATTTTCAAACTGTCAGAATCAAAAAGGGAACAGATTTCCTCGGGAGGTAAGGAGTTGCCAGTCCCCGGAGGAGTATCACCGAGACATGGGGCATAGCATCGGAACGTGTACGTGGTCCCTTTGCTGCCCTGGGAAAACACAGTGCCTGGATTTACGGACAAAAATACTTCCCTTATAAATGAAACATATGTTCCCAAGCTAAAATTGTTATATTTCACTGATTGCCACTTTCAATTACTTTGACTGCTTTTCTGATTCCAGTTGCAAAACTGATCCTCTCAAGAAAAGTAATGAAAGTCAGATGGAAACTACTGTGCTTCGAGATGAACAC
Organism: Tonatia bakeri; assembly: GCA_004024845.1. NCBI lineage: Eukaryota > Metazoa > Chordata > Mammalia > Chiroptera > Phyllostomidae > Tonatia > Tonatia bakeri. The sequence goes on from PVIA01001128.1 coordinate 25,898, forward strand.
ATGGATACGGAATACCACCACCACGAGTGAAAATCCTTTTGAGCAAAAAGGCTTTCGCTCAGTTGGTTGTAACATTATTCATCTATTACAGCTACTCTAAAACCAGCTGGGGTTCTGGCAGCGCTTTGTTGATAAAGACCCTGTTCCTCCCTGACATCAGATCATTGTAGTTTGAACAAAGTCCTCAGGTTCCAGCCACTGGGGAGCAGCATGTCTGTGTGTCCACGGGATTCATTTCCGAGCCCACGATAAATCTCCACGACATGGGAAAAGCCTGCTGTCCAAGTGTTGATCTAGCAGTTAGCAACCTTTAAGAGCTGATAAAAAGGCTTTTGGCTATGGGCCCCACTCAGCCACTGGAATACACAACATTTTTTCCAAACTTCAAAATGGAGAAATCGGGGTTAACGTCTCTGACAACACGCCACCGGGGCACTGTGCCGCTTCCCCGTTATCAAGGATGGCAAATGTCCGAAGGGTGTGTCCAAGGACAAGGCTGTGGCCATGGGACGCACATCTAGAACAAGGGAATCCAGTCCATCCAACATTCCGCCATTAGGCAACGAACTGTTTTCAGACACACCGCTCAAGTTTAAATAATGAATTATTATTATTGTTTAGGGGGAAATAGGTTGCTACTGAATAATGGTTGCACTTTCCAGGATTAAAAAAATACAAAAATTCTGCCTGAAAACCACGAGGCCCTAGGATTACCTGTATCACAGAATGCTTTAACAATTTGGGACTTGATATTTTAAAGAGAGAAGAATTAAAAACAAAAATTCAACACTTGGTAGAGCTAATTATTACGCTCATGTCACATCCTGAAAGTACTACTGAGGTTCCTCTTCTGTTTTGACACTTTCCTCCAAGGAGACTGCAGCTGCAACGAAAGCCTGCTCTGGCGAACTCCTTACCTGCTCTGGCAAAGAGCATTTCTGGTCAGTTCTCTGTCAAATGTCGTTTGTGACGTGGAGATGTGAGAGAGGGCTATGTTCTGGAGAAGCCCTAAGATCTAATGTGTCCTATATTCCTAGAATCCAACACAACGAGCTATGTGGAAAGGTGAATGAGAAAAAAATTTAGAAAGGGTGGCAGATTGCCATTCTAAAAATACTAGTCCTAGATTGGAAGTGAAAGTTGAAAAGCAGTGTGTTTCAAGTCGATGAGACCTTAGTTTTTGATGCAACATATTTCGAAAAAGTTTCGAACCAACTCTGGCCGTGGGGAGGGGGTGGGAAGGAAACACAGCGTGCTCATTCCCCACATGTCTGGTGCCACGAAATGCTTACTCCGTAGCTACTGATTGTGAGGTTTCTTCTTGGAGGCTGAATCTACAAAGTTCTTTCACTCTTGGGGGGTGACCTTCTTCAAGTAATGCATATTCGCTTATTTAATTTTCAGTTCCCTGCCTTATCCAGAGAGTGATTTGCATCTGCTAATGCAACACAATCAAAGTGCACTACTAATCTAAGAGAAGTGTGTGAGGATTAATCAAATTCCTCCGAGGCGATGATGGATGGAAACCTAACTCAAATGCAGTACTGAAAGAATGTGCCATTACTATACATGAACAGATTGCTTTTATTTCTTCGCGTCAAGGAGACCTCCTTTCAATACTATAATAAAGGTGCTTGTCTTTTGGGGGATGATGGTGGGGAGGAATCATTAAACAAAGAGCATTACAAAAATGGCCACCTTAGTTAGTCACGGACAAAAATCTTGGGACTGTTACTGTTGTAAGAACTGCCTCTTGTAGTCAGTCTTAACGTCGCTGTTCAAGAAGACAGAAAAAAAGTTGATCTTTCCTAGGAATCCATGGCTTTCTGGTATTTATAAAAATAAATTTAATACGTTTCCATGTATTACTTAATGCATATTCTCCACTTAGTAGTCATGTAAATAGTTTCAAGACCAATCATTTTCACCACTCTACTCTTGTCAGTGAGAAGACTGAGGCTAGATGCTGAATTCGTATTATACCAGTGTTCCTCATGCACGTGTCCAAGTGTATTCCATCAGTGAGTGGACTCTTCTCTCGTGGCACTTACAAATACTACTTACATGCTGTACACGGGGTTTTGTGTCCTGAGCAAACTGAACTTGGGGCTGTGAACCTAGAGTTTCCGAGACTAACAAAGGTTGTGATGAGGTGAGTGACTGGTAGAGCTGGGCCTCTGTGTTCTCTGTGAATAACGAGCCATAGCAAAGAGCTGTTCAGACAGAATTAGGCCACTTACAGGCTCTCATTTTATTTGCTGAGAATTGCCAGTTGTAGTTTTTAGTGCATAAAATAAGCCTGGGCACGGACTTTGGGATCCGCTATTGTTTTAAGTGCCTGCAAAACGTTGAAAATGTTATGAGTTCAAAATGCAAGGACAACATTCTTTTTCTGTACCCAGTCATGGGATGAATAGGACAGGGCTTCCTGATGTTGTGCCTACACGTGTTTGAATATTAATGAGGGGGAGGAGTCCTTGGAAAGATGAAACTACTATGTTCAAAAGGATATTTGTGATGAATAATTACTGAAAAATGCTTTAAAATCTTGAAAACATGTTGCAATGTTAAAGAATATACTATCTGAGATGTCTTGTCCTGAGTTAAAATAGTTTGTTTGTTTTTTTTTAAGAAAAGATTTTATTTATTTATAGAGAGAGGGGAAGGGAAAGAGAAAGAGAGGGAGAGAAACATCTTTTGGTTGCCTTTCACATACCCCCAACCAGTCCCTTGCCCCAGCTGGGGACCTGGCTAGCAACCTGGGGAGGTGTCCTGACTGGAATCAAACTGGCGACCTTTTGGTTCATAGGCTGGCGCTCAATCCACTGAGCCACACCAACCAGGGAAAATAAGTTTTTTTTTTTGTATTTATTTGAGGAGGGCTACTTGAACTAAGTGGGTCAATTAAAACACACACACGCAACTTGCTTTGCATTTGATTTTTCAAGTTAGCAGTTAGTGTTTTTGAAAAAGTACTTCTTTTGTTGATGAGTATTTAAAATTATAAGTTTTATAAGGTGGCTTTATGCCCTGATGCTAACTGGGAAAACAGGGCGGAAAACAGCACATGCATTATTTTATCGATGTGAAATTAAGTGTTCATATGGAGAATGTACATATTTTTGCATTACTCCACACTGCAGGAAAAGTCGCACATGCCTTTTGAAGCCTTGGGACAGCAGTAGCGCTTCCTAAAAATTTAGAGAACTCAACCAGGATATAAGACTGCTGTCTAGGGCTATTGGCAGTTTGCACTTTGCCATTTGGGCAGCTGTTCAACTTGTCCAGACCTCTGATTGCTTATCTGCCAAACAAGGCGTGTTGGACAAATTGATTCCCTCACGTCCGTTTGAGCTCTAAAATAAGATGTCTCCCTGTGGTATTCTTAACCTTCTTGGGTTTGGAAATCTCTGTGAAGTTATTTTAAGATTGAGAGAGGCTCTGTGTCTCTCAACTTAGGTAGGAATATGCTCTGATTCTCTTTCAAGCTGATTTCTACTGCTTGTACCTCTGATGTGCTGAGATTTTTATTATTATTATTTTTTTTTGGTATGACTGGTTCTTTAAATTTTGATTAGAACCTGGTGGGGTAAAAAAACAAGCATTAAAAAACAGGAGGCGGTGATGGGAGTAAGCTAGTGGGCAGTCTGTTCAGAGAAAGAAGCTGCCCGTGGACTGTGGGGGCGAGAATAAGAAGCAGCATCAGAGGGCAGGCAGAATCCCATCCACGGCTCCAGGGGACAAATTCTTACGGTACCATGAGTCCTCACTTTCCACCGTCCTTGGGTTCTGCAACTTGAAGCAAAATGACGTGTAACAGAACCAATTCTATCCCGGGCTAATGGATGGACACGAGAGTTAAGTTCCTACAGTGTCCCATCAGCGCTGTCATGAGACAATGCTGTTTTGAGACCTGCCCCACAGAGCCAAGAGGAGCCCTCAGTTGCGAGGCGGCCTTCACTCCCACCCAGTGCGGCATCAGAGCTCAGGTGCTGTAATTTTTTTTCACTTCTACAAATCCTTAGTAAATGTTGTGTCAAAAAGAAATTGTTTTTGGTAAACCAGTTTATTCCTTGTTGTAAGACAGAAGTACTCAAGTTCCAATAAGTACACAAGCTATGTTTTTTTTTTTTTCAGAAGCTCTATGATTCTTTTTAATTGGTTCCATTTTTAAAAAAATTATTAAAAGCTATCTTTTATTTAGAAAATAATGTGCCCATCTCTTCAATGCACAAAGCAAAAATAAGTAAATACACAAAACACTACCTAACAACCACCAATTGTTGGCTAAGATCTGGGTTGATATTTTTGCCTTCACAATGCAGGAAAAAATGTTTACTTTGCTGACAGCAGCAAATTAGAAGACAGGAAAGAGAAAAATGCAATCTAATAAAAATTATCTAAGTAAATTTATTGAATTCCAAAGAACATAGGTTCTCTTCCCTTTCCACTGGCACCATGGTGGCCACCCAGGCTGTACCAGAACTAGCAGAATGAGGGGTTTTCTTTGCCACATACCAGGCAGAACAAAGGTATCTCACAAAGCCATAGAGCATCATCTGCCATGATACCCCCAGATATAGCCTCAGTTTGGCAAATTACCCTCAATGTTTCCACAGCACAGAGGGCAACATTTTTAGAAGCCTGCTTTGCTCTGTGGGCACTATAGTTCATCACTGCAGTGACTATTAATGAAGGCATGGACAGCTTCCACTGAGTTTGTGAACCCAGCCTCCACTTGTGTCCTCTCCACGGTTTTCTGCACTGCTGAGGAGGCTGGGCTATGATGGCGGCCCCAGGGAAGGAGGTGAGCAATTGAACTGTCCTTGAATGTATTCTGAGGTTAGCTACAAGTGTTGGGGACTTATCTGCACCTCTTTTCCAGTTAGGGAGCACTTTGACATGAGATAGAGCAGAGCATGGGCCAGTGACACGTACTGGCAGCGATGAGATAGTCAGAATCCAGCAAGGAGTGTGACGACAGGAGCTCTGTCTGTAGGAAACTCTCAGAGCCTCAGTTTCCTCTTACATATCCTCATCTATGTGCAGCATTATCCCAATGTCCTCACCCAACACTTCTGAGAGAATCAAATGAGTCAATACATTTGCAGCTTCTAAAATACCAGTGAATATTAGCTATTCTTAGGATCGATATAATAAGTAGAAATGAAATAAGCCTATTCCTTCCCAAATACCCTGTGGATGAAAAGTAATTCCAAATCTAAAAGGCCCCTTTCTAATTTCTATATTTGAAAAAAATCAATGGGGAGGACAAAAATAATTATTTTATAACTTTCCACCAATGTACAACCCATGCCTTTGTTCTAACACTAGAGTCACACCACAGAATATGTAAGTTCCTCTAGGGCCTCAGAGTAAGCAAGTGTAAATTTAGTAGTGTAATTTGCATAGGTGTACAATAAAAATTTAAAAAATCCCAATCACTGAACTAAAGACCATGGATATAAAAAACTCACAGACCTTTCTGATTTACTCTTCAATTAGCTTCCTAGAGTAAAGGAAGACAAGAGTAAAGAAAAAAATCAAAACAAACAAACAAACAAAAAAACCCCCACAACCAGCCATCTCTTAAAAAATGCCTTTTGTCTTTTCCAGATAAGAAGCAGCACAAGTAGAGGCTGAGGTGGGAGCCAGACAAGAGGTCTCCACTCCGTGTGCTGCTGGGCTGCACGCAGGAGAGAGATGCAGTTTAAACAGCTAATATTAGCCTTTCCTCCGGCTGCAAGCACCTTGTGAAATAGTTCCAAGTTTCCAAAGGCTATGTCCAATCTTGCTTTCTATTTAAGACAAATTAAGCCAAAAAAATTTGTGCACTGCTCCTTGAAGAGAGAGATGCCTTCATTTATTTTAAAAAATCACTCTGAAATAAAATGATTAAACCTTGTCATGCTTGTAAACAATTAACTTGAAAAGTGAAAGACTTTTCAAAGAAACTGCACCAAATGATTGATATTTTGAATAATATGAGAAAAATGAACTCAACCAATTTGGATGAGGATTGTTTTTTAAAGTTTTCTTTATTTTTCCAGATGGGGTGTATACTCTAACCAACTTCAATGTGTTGAGTAGAATTTCAAGAGGAAAGTATAATATACGCCATGCACCACAAACTATTTACTGGTGACGAGGCTAACAAGAACGACAGGTAGGTAGACAGACAGACAGATGAAAGAGAGAGATCCCAGAGGAAAGTAAAGGGATTCATATTTAGTGAGCTGACCTGGGAAACCGCACATGGCAGCTGTTAAAGGAATTCTTATTGGGGAAAATAATTTAAATTCTTTGATGTTCGAGTTTCACATTGGACATTTGTATTCACAATATAATTAACTGTTTTTTCTGGGTTGGTTTATTTTGTTTTTACTTATTGAAAAATATCAGTTTATTAGACATAGCCTGTAACAAAGAAGACTCCTTGCTTGGGCACCTTGTGGAACTGGAGAGTACGTCCCTGTGTGCTGACCGCTGTTCTGAGCGAACAGGTGGGGACTCAGCACTGAGCACCCTACAGGGGAGAGGCTGAGGCACAGGGCACGAGCAAGGCAGCAAACACGGAAGCAGTGGTACAGGAGAATCTAAGTACTTTCTTCTCTATACTTTTGAGAATTAGATCTATCTTCAGGGCAGTGATTCCCTGGGAACCACTTTCTCATTTTAAAGGAGCTAAATTGCCCATCTCACAAATAATCAAGTTGTTGTAACATCATCTATATTATTTACAGTTGGATTTTTTGGAATTACTCCTATTATGCAAATCAAGCAGCAGATGATATATTTTGAATTTCCATTTAAAGGAACACATTCTTCCCCCTGTTGAAATTTGTAATGCTATTATGGATCTGGTTTTCATTTATCAAGCACCAATATTTTCTTTTGCTTCACAGAGTACTCCAAATATATGCAGCTTTCTCATTTGGATAGTATTAATTTTTCCATAGATCACATACAAAAGAAATTCCATCTGAGGATAAAAGGACCTATTGATAGTAGCAATAAAATTTATAATACCAACAATGATAATTTTAATAGTTCTCAATATTTATCAGGCATTTTCTTTGTGCCAAGCATGCCTCTAAATGCTTTACATGCAGCAATTCATTAAACCATAATAGTTCTAGGAGATTGGTAGTATGATTAACCCTATGTCACAGAAGAGGGACCGAAGGCAGAGCAACTTCTCCAAACAACCTCTTCAGAAGCAGGAAGAGCCTAGGACATTTTCATAGGGAATAAGTTCTTGAGAAGATTCGGGGTCCTTGCAAGGATGTTCCCATTAAAGAGATGAAGCCAAAAAATGTGTTTTGAAACTTCAAATAAAAAGCCCCAAACTAGAAAAAGAATAAAACAAACCCATATTTTACTAAGCTTCTTTTATCAACTTGAAAAGCACTAGTGTTAAGGAATGCATGTGACATGATGTGGTTTACACTCTGTCATTTCTAAATCTCTCATAGACAAAAAAGCATTTCAACCTGGCGTGGTAGCAGAGACACACACCAGCCAATAACACTATTTGAAGCAAACCCTCTAGTTTAACTACTTGTTTGTCTATTTTACCTTGAAAGAGCTAATCTCCTAAGGTCTAAGATTTAACATTTATTTTACTACTCATATTACTAATCTATTGATCTCTGGATTTGGAATCAACTTTCAGGATTTCAAGAACTCCAGAAAGAGTCTTACGCATCTTCACTTCATGAGGAAGTGGACCAAAAACCCCCTCGGCAGGGGTTCCTAACCCATGGAACAGACCTCCAAGGGCTCGTGTGTCCGTGGACTCTGTGAAGTCAGTGCACAAAGTGGGCAGGTGTCTTCTGTTTTCAAGTGGGGTTTAACGTGTTCATCAGGTTCTCAGAAGGGTCCGGCCCCCCCAAAGGGTCAATGTGAAGTGTATTAAGGTGACACGGCTGCTCAAACTAGGATTTAGATTTTAGTCATCTGCCTTCCTATTCAATTGTCTTCCTAATATGACATAAGAAAATAATATGAAACAAAAACCCACCTATAACCCACCTGAAAGCTACTCATATGTCATTCATTCCGTGTAAAAACTCATTTTGACTGAAGACTAAGAACACAATCGAAGACCTCTAGCTCGGAGATTTCTATCACAAGTATTTCCAAGTGTATATTTAAAAATTCCTAGGCAATCTTCCCAGCCAAAAGGCACAACTTTTGAATTACGTGTGGCATGTATTGCATGTATTGGCCCTGCCACTGTCATTCAAAAGCAACTGTGGGTCTGTGTGGCTTATTGGAGCAAACAGCACTCTTGGGCCCAACTGATTCATGTATTAGAATTTTGGCTCTGCTACTTACTAGCTATTAATTAGAAAACGGTTACTTGAATTTTTAGTTTAACAGTTTCCTCATCTGTAAAACATAATGGTAACTAGCTTTTAAGAGTGTTCTGAGCACTATAGGTACCGTGCATGAAAGCAATGACATGGGACCTGCCACACAGCAGGTACCCAGATAATCATATCTATAACCTCTAGTCTCTGTTGTTGAACTAAAAAGTAGTATTTTATAGTTTGCTTTATATTTAGACCTGGCCAACAATTAAAAAAACACCATATCAATATGGCTTTTAAACTGAAATGTTAATTGTAATTCTATTAACAGAAATACAGTATTAGCAGCCATGAAGAGTATATTAGAGGGAAAAACTCTTTTTATCTAAGACTGTAATCATTACATTGAAATCTTGCTATTTGCAAGGCATTACAATAAGCAGTGTGTGCCACTAATTGATATGTCCTGGTTTATAAGAAGCTGAAGATGCATAAGAAGGTGTCTGAGGAAGGGGGTCACAGCGGGGGCCGGTTAGGGAGAGCGGCACTTCGCCTTCCGCAACTGCAGGAGCAACTCTGATGCATCTGAATCACTGCTGACTCCCCACGTAGTGTCATTGCCTCAGATTAGTTATGCCGTAAAGTAGCAAATGAAATACTAGAATGCAGTAAATTACATTACACCATCCATAGGTTAACGTTCTAAGATGGTTTTTTAGGCCAAAAGGCGGGGCACTTGGATCCACGCTAAGATACTAGTCACAGCCACAGTGACAGTGGGGAAGTGGCTTCAGTGATGTGGGCTGTGGAAGCCCAAGGGGGAGGCTGGGTTCGCAAGCACTTTGGAAGTTGTCCACTCTTCCATTAATACTCATGGTGGTAATGAGCTACAGTGCCCACAGAGCAAAACAAGTGTCAAGGAATTGGAAAAGCACACTTCTAATTTGAACTGTATTATTTATACACTGTGCAACTCAGGATGAGTTTTCTATTGAGTGTCCATCTTCTCATTTATACTTTAACAAAAGTATACTTTCTGGAGACTTTGGATTCTATGGGATAGGCATACTGTTATGTTATTTTATGCACATAAAAGTATTAGTTTCCATTTAGCCTTTGACACATTTATCTTAAATTATTCAAGTAAATCCTGTTACCTCTCTTTTTCAGTAATTGCTATTTTCTTGAATATGAAGGGGACCCCAGTGGTAACTGGACTGTTCAAAATTTCAATTGTACTTCCATACTGCTTGACCTATAACTCAGCAGTTGTAAGCATTTTGTAATTAGGACTCTTTTGAATTTATTCTGCATTTTCCCAGCACAAATAAAATGAGTGCAAATTGGGATTGTGACTTGAAGAGTCACTATTTTCAAGTTCAGTAAGCACATGGGTGCTACACAGAAGTCCTGATTTTTAAATATTTTTCCCTGCCATCTCTCAATGAAAGTAGTGTGAACATTTAGTACTTGTAAATGAAGATAAAGACAATATGAATCACCGTGGCAACGTGCCCTTTTCTCTTTAATGTCTGTCAAACAACTCTGCAAAGTATTGTGAAGAGAGTGGCCAGGACGCCTGAGAGAACAATGAGAGTGCACAAAATAAAACCTTAAACCAATGTCTTTTAAGTTACAGTCCCGGGAACTCAACACAAGCACTTTAAGTTTAAAAATTGTGCATGAAGTCACTTAACACTTCCATACACCTGAAAAATCTGGCTTTGTGTCATTGGAGCTCCCTGTACAGCAGAAGCCTCAGTGAATGGTTCTGTGGTTCCAGCGGCCAGCATTTCCTCTTTGTACTTAAGATACAGGATGACTGCTTGGCCCTTCAATACCTGCTAGATAGGGCTTAGGCTAAGATATACGCTGTTCATGGTTGTAATCTAGATTAAAGCTCTCCGTGTAGCCTGCAAACTTCAGTTCAATGCTTCTAACATTTTGCATAGCACTTAAAATTGAGAGACTTTTGATTTCTAGGTCAACTATAGATTTAGGGTGTATTTGTGGGCACAGAGCTATAAAAAGGCAGGTTTTAGTTTGATTCAAATGTTCTGGCTTTTATACTGTAAAAAATAGCATAGAAATGAAATGTGCATAGTTTCCAACTCTCATAATGAAGGTACAAAAAGGAGTATTCCTGCTTTTTGACATACTTTACTGTAAAGATGGTGGAAAATAACAGGTTAAGGTAAAAAATTTCGAAGTGGGCACAAGTGCAGGGAGGAGGTAGTGCTGAGTGACCAAATTCGGAGAACAAGGCTGCAATACAACGAAGGCAGATGGGCAAGTTCTCCAGTAAAGCCCATGCCAAATGCAGTCTCAATTTACATTCTTTTATTTTGTTTCTATAATTTATCTTGCTTCAGTGATGAAAAAAAAAAAAGATTTCTCTGTTTGTGGCCTGGCTTAGTTTCTCATTTACTACAACAATGATTTAAGAAGACTGAGACAAAAAACTATTTTTTACATTTTAAAATGAGAGTTATAGAGATAAAATGTAAACTCTCTATGCTAATTAGTCCAATTATAGTTTCTAAACAGGAGTTGAAAGAAGCAATTACCTGTGTAACACTACCCTGCTTGAACTAGTGTTGGTGAAACTTTGATATACTTCATCAATTGGTCAAAGCCAAAGGGGGGTAGGATTGAGGGTGGGAGGTGGGGGTAGGCAGGGCGTGGGAAAGTGGTGGCCAGAAAATGGAAACAACTGTACTTGAACAACAATAAAAAAAAATTAAAAAGGAAAAAAAAAAACTAACTCTTGAACACCCAGTATTGTTGGTTGCCTCAGAAGGGTATAATACTTTTCCAACATCAGAAATAAAATTGTGAGAATTTTATGAAATATATCTGTGCCATCTAACCCCATTCTGAGGACAGGAGCTGCAGGTAAGCGCTTGCTCATATGCTGAACGGTAGTTCTTGTTCCCGCAAAACTGGAAATAATGCAATGATTGCCTTTGGTGCTTACTGGGAAAGCTTTTAAACAGAGCCTCACTCCCAGATTAACTCTGGCACTAAGAAGGCAGGTAGGACTTCATTGGAATTGTGAGATAAAATGATGGTCATCACAGATTTCGGAAGCAGGGAAAATGGAAAGATATTTGAATAATTATAGATGGAAACTGTAAGGTTCTCAAAAGGACTGTGCCTAAAACTGGTATTATTTAATGTTTTACAAAAATCTGGAGGAGGGTGAGCAGTAAACCTTTCAGTCTGAAAAGGCTACAACACTCTTCTGAGTGCCAATGAGCATGCATGTGGTGGCAGCTGGCGGACCAGGTTAGCTGCTATGACAGAGGGAAGGATTTCAGTGACACTGTAAACCTATTTCTGAGGACAGCAATCCAATGTGCTACCATGGCCAGAATGCCGGGTATTGAACATGAGCTCCTAATTGTTTTTCATATACCATGTGAGAGGGACCCTGTACTAGAAGGGGATAAATGGGAAATGCTCTCCTCATGAGTCCTTAAGAGAAGCTAGGTATATCTGAGAAGTAATGTGCATCTTTTAGGAGGAATCATTCCCTCTGGAATGTACTCCTTAGTTTAACCGTGAGAGAGATAGTCAAGAGGTCCACAGATTAGATGTAGTGGACCTATCAATGTGCTTAATTTGTATCAATCCCTGCATCACTAACCCCTAACCTTTAGACTGTCCCTGGTGGCTATCCAGACTCACAAACAACTCCCTTGCTCATTTTAGAGTAATACTTAGTAGGCATCTTCTAACAATCACTTTTTTATTCATAACCATCACTAACCATCAGTAAGCGGGCAAACTCAAACTGCTCCCCTTACAGCAGGAGTCCCCAACCCCCAGCACGGACCTGCCTGTTAGGAACCTGGCCTGAGTGAAGCTCACTTGAGCTCCACCTCCGGTCCACCCAGCCCCACTGTCCTTCTCCAGGCTTCCAGGAAACCTGTCCCTGGTGTCAAAAAGGAAAAGGGTTGGGGACCGTTACCGTATAGTGCAGCTTATCAAGTCTTTTATCAAGGATAGAGGCAAAAAGGTAATAAGGGATGCTTTAATGTTATATGATGGTTGGGGGTGGGGGAGGGTAGGCTACAGTGTGCCTGTGTTTATTTTTATGAGAAATAAAAAGTGGGAAGAATCAATTGCCAAATCTTAAATAACTATTTTCATATATGGCTGATGCCTAGCTCAAACTATATTTTCATGCACACAGTTAAACCCATGAAAACCCAGGTACAAATAATGCCAGTATTTCCTTACCTTCTATTGCTGACAGGAGAACCCTGGAATGGTCGTATGCAATCACATTGGCATATCTGTTCTTTGGTTTGTTTACTTCCAGATTCGAATGTTCCCATGTGAACTGCTGGCCAGGGTCAATAGACTTGAAAGAAAAACAGCACACGTTCAAAATCAATATTGAATAACAGTGGATTATAGGCATTTATCACAAGTAACAAACATGATTTAAAAAGAAAACTGAAGCTGCACTTCATCAAGAAGATCCTAGCTGTGAAGCTGAATATTAATATAACTGGAAAAACATGAAATGATTAATCACAGTAAAAAGCAGAGATAGTCACCAATGCTGATTCAAATGAACAAGAAAATCAATACAGATGTTCTGTTAATGCTGAAAAGGCAAGCTTTATTATTATTATTATTATTATTTTACTTTTCCATTTGCTTCTCTGCTGCTGGAGTTTACAAGTTACCTCGGTTCAATATTCCGTCCAGTTCTGTAAACATTATTTTACCTTTACTCTCTCCTGTTCTTTCCTATCTGGACCTAACCTCGATTCTTACATTGACTGGCTTTTCACTGGCTTTACCGGGCATAGGTTTTCCTGTTCTTCCCCTGCAGGCTTACATCATGGTGGCAGCTCACAACTGTCTGTTTTGCCATATCCACCAAGACCAGGACACAAGGAAATCTGTACAGTTTAAAGTTATGAAATACAGTAAAGAACGGAAGTCAGTGAAATGTAACAATCATCTTAGAGTATTAATTTATAACCCAATGCAGATAGGATCTAACTGCTTTTCTATTTCTATTATGTTTTCTATTTATTCTCATATATTATCATCATATATTATCAAAGTTTGCTTCATTTTATTCTTTATTTTAAACTTTTTTGTTCCAATTTCTAATGTCTTTCCTTGATGCCTTAGTTCAACCACAGTTATTCAATAAAATAAATAGTGCAGATATGAAATAATATGTATATTTTTATAGTTAAAGTAAAATCAGGAAAGACTGAATCCAAGCTGTGATTATAAAACTCGGTGAGACTTTTTAATTTTCTGTAATGTTATGGAAATCAAATCATCTTTTCTTTTATCATAGGATACTGACTTTTTTAATACTTATAATTTCATGATATATGGAAATATGAGTTCAGTAATTACATAAACATAATATTAAATGACCAAAATCAAGTTTTCAGGAATAACTAATGATAAATTAGGTTTATGTACAGGTGAAGTTTTTTAAAAAGTAAAGGTACTATGTTATGTTAATAGAATTTTTAGCAGTAATTTTGATACTGGGTATTTTCCATTCTTTTATGTGTATATATAGAACTGGAAATTAAAACATATCCAAAGGCTGTTATAATATTGAAGATGTATATATTTTGTGTTAAAGGAATAGAGTTCAGCATGATAATAAAACTCACCTGGATAAAAAGTCAAGCCTACTAACAGTCATGAATAGCCTCAGAACATACTGAAATTCTCAGCTGTATAGACTGCAACCTTTAATTTACTAAGAATTTAAACCCCTTTTCCTTTCTTAGCCTATGCTGATTTATACATAAGATAGTTGATCATGAAACAGTATTCGGCAAAATAATTACCAATGCCTTAGAGACTAAAGAATTGTGTAATTAGGGGTCTTTCTAGTTGGTTCTTCCAAGGAAACTCATCATCTCCTGTACAGAATGTACTCTCCAGGTATTCCATGAGCTAAAGAATAATTCAAATTTCTGTGCAGAAGCCTTCAGGTCCACCTTGAACTCTCACACAAAATAGCTCCATTCTGTGACCAAGACCTGACTTAAAACATTTCTCAAATCAGTCCCAAATACGTCACCCCACTGCCACTCCCTAACTGCAGTCCTTCAGTACCTGGTGTCCGAATGGAATCTCTCCTCTAAACTCTCATTCCAATCCACTCTTCACACCACAGCAGTCTTTTTTTAAGCACAGCCTCAAGCAGGTTAGGTCCCTGTTTAAGAATGCCCACCAGTTTTAGAAGACCTACAGCCTAAATTCTGAAATCCTCAGCAACAGTCTTACCTGTAGATTTTTAGTTATCTTTGCATCTACAAAGATGGCTCAATAAATGGTTTGACACAATTTTTTAGGTGAATTGAACTAATACATATTATTGAGAAAAGTTCATAAAGAGAAATCATGGAGTAATTCCTCCATATAACCTGGGAGCCAGAGAACAAGTTGTGGAAACTGCATTGTACAGTGTCCTCACTTCAGTACTTGAACACTCGCTATCATATGGCTTAGTAACACAGTACGTGAGCCTGAAATTACCACTACCACTGATATCACACTGATGGGCATGAATTACGTAGTGCATGGGCTTCTTACACAGTGTTTTCTAAAATATCCTAAGAAGCTCCTAAGCTCGCTGAAGTCCAGTCCTTTGGTGGACGATGTTGCTCTTTCTGACGGACGTCTCACTCAGGCTCTGATCACTCACAGATAGGTCTAGTGCCATAAATTTAATCGGACTGATGAAACTGAATCCATCAACTCAAAGACACTGTTAACGCAAGTCCTGTTCTACTCTTGCTGCGTGTTCTCAGCCGCCACCATAATTTGATACCTGCCGTCACTGGAGTGTGTGAAAGTTGACATAAGTGGAGCCATTTTAAAATAGAGCCAGGACAGCCATTCTAGAGGCGCTGCCTTGTACATACTGTTTGCTAAGCCTCTGGAGCAGTCCCAACCACAACTGTTATGCAAACCAGTGTTTGTAAGGTTAGCAGGAAAGCAGACATACTGATCACAGGGACTAGTGATTATGGCCTCTGACAGGAGACAGAATTAGTAACCCATCATGTATAGCCAAGGGTGGCTCAGCTTGTTAACACCAGTAGGAATTCTTTCTCCTTTTCTGGTAATTATTCCTTTCCATTCCTCATAAAAAGCCCTAGCCTTCCCGCTGTAATTGGGACACTTTCTGAGTTTCTGCCTGTCTCTGTGCTACCAAAATTCTAATTCTTTGATCCTGAATAAATGCTTGTTGCCTCTCATTTCAGCTTTTCCATTTTAGGCTAACAGTTTAAAAACTGGTAATGGAAACGTGAGCTGTATATCACGTATGTTAATAATATGCATAAAATATGACCCATGAGAGGAAGACCTGTAAGTAACAGGATACTTAAAATCAGAGCTGCTAGGTCATTATGCTTTACGTATAGTAGAGTGTTTAATTTTCACAAAAGGTCTGAGGTAGGTGGTGTTGTTTTCTCCATTTTGCAGAAAAGGAAATGAAGTAAATACAGATTAATTCGATGAATCTTAAGGCCTTCTCTGTGGCAGGCGCCATGCTATTTGGTGGTAATTTGCTCACACATCTAGAATCGTGCACTTACCCTCAAGCCCAGAACTGTGTGATTTCAAAGCCCAGATGATGATTAATAGCTGGTAATTACTAAGTCATAATGCTGTTTAACTACTGAAAGGGTCACTGCAAAATGAAGAAACCCAACATGTGAAATACACCTAAATATAACTACCCCTTATCTGGCTAGCCTGAATGATATTCTTCCCCACTGATCATCCTGTGCCATTCTGGGGAGATTACATAAGAAATCAAGTTTTAAAAATGAGGTTGGCTTCACATGGATGATAAAGCAGATGGGATACAGCTTACATTTATACTTGTTTTACACGGATCAAACAAACATTGATTAAATAATGCTGACTGGTCTTTGTGCAACACATAGCCATCCATCTGTATCTATCCATCTGACTGAACATTTAACAATACACAGCACAGGTCATTATTTTGGAACCTGTCAGAATGCTGAGAGGAGCAAACTCAGTAAAGAAAAATTAACTACTTGTACAAAAAGTGCAAGATCTTTTATATTTAGGAAAAAAACAACTGGTTGAGGAAAATCAATTTCAACTATGCATGTTAACGAGGCAAAGGTATCATGGATGAATACGATCCTTCTCAAAACCCACGCTCTGGGCTTCCCTGAGTGCTGGTGATGACACAGTTGCTTTGCTTCTGTTTCTCCTTCCCTGAGATCCTCTGAAGGAAGAACAGAAGGACCACCATGGAGAGAGAGCAACATGGGTCTTGAGTGATAGAGAAGTCGATTTGCACTTCAAAATTATATTTCTGGCCAGCCCTTTATGACTGTGTACTTTCCTATTTTAAAGTTAAATGAGACAAGCCTGATATTATTAAACTTTTTTTAAAAGCCCCTTGTTCCTAATGGAGTTAACATCTTTTTGCTGTTAGTATTTGGTTTGCCCAAGCTTGACTTTCAGGTATCTCTGCTCATCCTTCTGGCTCTTATCCAAACAACTTTCGGGAGGATATTCCCTCCTTTCCAGCACTTAATCCCAAGTTCTAGAGTGAAAATCTCAGCCAGGTCTTCGTTAGCCTCCACTGAGGGAACTTTACAAGTTGGGAGCAAAACAAACTAGATATTTTTCAACCAAAAGTTGCTAATAATTGTTTTGCTTTAAAAACCAAACAAACTATATGAGCACTGGCTGGTGTGGCTCAGTGGACTGAGCGTCGGCCTGCAAACCAAAGAGTTGCTGGTTCGATTCCCTGTCAGGGCACATGCCTGGGTTGTGGGCCATGTCTCCAGTAGGGGGCATGAGAGAGGCAACCAAACATTGATGTTTTTCTCCCTCTCTCCCTCCATCCCTTCCCCTCTGTCTAAAAATAAAAATTTTAAAAACCTATATGAAATTTATATATTACATTGTCACAGAATTCATAAACAAGAATGCTATTTGCCAGGTTTACCTTTTTCCAGTTAACCAACGAGAGCCTAGAGAGGCTGGGACTAGATGAACACCACACAGCATCTAAAACTTGACTGAGATGCCAACGCATGTAACTTGCTTTCCTATCTGCTCACTTGTCCACTTGGCGCTTGACACACACACCCTCCCCTTTTCCTAAAGCTGTTGACCAAATCATTGTAATGTTAACAACAGGTCTTCAGCTTAACAGCAATAGCTTTGCCTTACAGAGAAAAAAATGACCAAATAGAAACCACCCCCACCATGACTTCAAGAAGAAAGGGAAAAGCTCAAGGAGCTTGTTAGTGTCAAATACTCTGTACTTACGTAGTCTTTAATGTGATGGTTTGAAAGTTCTATTTTTTTAAATCAACTAGAACTTTGTCTTCAAATAGGTAAGTGGAAGAAAAAGCTACACATATAACTGAAGGATTTATAATCTTTCATTGCATTCTTGATAAAAATATTTAAAATATAAATATTTACATCAAATAATTACAATATTATGATAACTAATACTTATGTAACATTTACTGTGTTTTGGGGGGTTTGTTTTGTTTTTATGCCTCACACGCATTTACTCATTTTATCTTACAGAATCCTTAGAAGTAGTGACCATTCATATCACGGTTCTATAGATTAGGGAACTGAGGTGCAGAGAAGTTTAAATGACTCTCATGGTCAAAAGTTACTTACTAGTGGAGAAGCCAGGTTGGGGGACCAGGCATTCTGTTCCCCAAGCCTAAGTGCTTAATTGCCATGCTATGCTTCCTCTGTGGCCAAATTTGAGATGATTCCTTGATGTTTCACACATAACTTTCAATTGTTCTCTTGAAACAATGCAAAGAAGGCTGGGGGGAAAATCTCCATAAATTCAAAATAAGAGGATGTTTACAAATTTTCACATCAATTTATAGTTATTAAAGAAAATTAAATCCTGATATGAGTGACCTTTCTCGATAAAGCTCAAGTCATCATTTTACAGTAAAGCCCTTTAACTATGGTTCTACAGAGTCTCAACTCTCTGCCCCCGAGTATGTAATTCACATGTGTACAGCATCACACAACACCACTGCTCTGTATTCTACTTCCTTTCATTCCACCAAGAGAAAAACCTCAAAATATTCCCTTTAGGAACTCATCAAAGAGAAACCACCAAAAGAGAGACATCCTGTTTTTGTGTGTTTTAAAACAACTAACAGAAATGTAATTATATGGAAGGAAGAGACCAGCGACTTGACTAGCCAAACTGTTGGTCAGACTAACCATCCTAAAATTTTACAGGGAACTGAACTTTTGATGACCTTATCCTCCAGGGAAATACTCTCTTTCAACACAGTTCCCCAGCAGTAGGTTCATTTTGCCCTTAGAGTGGTTCCCCCTCACATTTTCCAAAGTCCTTTCTGAGGTTTAAGACAGAAATCTGCCGCTGAGTTTGAATTTCTGCAACGGAGCCCTTTTTCATTGTCATTTGTTCATATTCTCTGTCTCTCTCTCTTTTTCTCCAGTTTGAAATGGTAAATTAATATGTATCTGTTTGAGAAAGAGCCACGTTTGCATAGTTGGGAAGAGCTATATTTTACACAATTAGCAGAAGCCTGCAATTGGCATAATGAGTACTTTCTTCAAAGAGAAGCGCATTGAGTTCAGTTGAATCCGATGATGCTTTAAAAACTGGAATGCGAAGAAGGGGTGGAAAGTATGTGGATGAGCAGAGTCTGGGTCGGAGCCCAGGGAGCTGGCTTTCTCGGGGCCCCTGGGTAGCTCTGGCGGGTCTGTGATGTGTGACTGTTTTTCTGTGTTTCTTTTCCCTATAAAGGCCATTCCAGTGTCAGGTTCGTGCCCTTATTTTCTCTTATCTGCCTTTTATCCGACGTGTCATCAACACCTCCTAAATCTTTCCGTATAAAAACATGTCTCATGCAGGTCACCATTAGAATATGAAGGACTGGAACAGAGGCTTCTCAAGATTCTCAGTGTTAACTAGTAAGTGGACAGGATAGTTTTCTCCCTTTAATAGTAGAAAGGTGGTCTAATTTACAAGTGACAAAATGGCATCAAATTTACATATTGTCTAACGGTTTGATATGAAATTCCTATTATAATGTATTATGTAATACTTATAGAAAATTACCTAAAGCAATAATTTATTTACTTACACTATCAGAATTGATACACAGAGAACCAAACAGGATAAACTATACATAAGGCATCCAACCACATGAGGTGAGTAAATATTCCTGAAAACCCTTTGATAAACATTCTCTTTTAAATTGTATCTTGGCACTAAGGATGAGTTAGCTTATTTCTCTAAGAATATGACTTACTCCTAGAAGTACATTTAACTTATCCTAACTTATCATGGATTTAAAATGATAAAAAAACAATAACAACTCAACAATAAACACTGGATTCTTTTCAACTCAGTAGGACAATGCCACCTGATCTCTAGAAAGCAGAGACGCTATTTCACTGCTTTATAAGTGTGACTGTGAAAAAGATGATCTTTGAGAGATCCTTTCAAACAAGAGTTCAAAAAAAAAGAGGATAAAACTTTAAGATCTGAAGATTTAAAAGTCCACAGATTTTTCACTAAACTCTCTTTTAATATGCTCCAACATTTTCGTGGATGCTACTAAATGTAAAACAGACCTTCCTAATTCCCAAAGGCAGTGGTTCTGGAGGAATGATGGTAGTGATTGCTTTAATCCCAATGTTTTAGTTTCAACTATTCATCTTCTGCATCAAATTAAAGTGCATAAGTAATGGATAGATAGAATTGTAGTTGATGTTCTGAAACACTGGAGCTTTGTGGAGAATCACTCTACAAATGTAATGCATAGACTAGGATTTTTGATGTTATTTGGAAAAGTGAAAGGAATTACAATTTCTCCAGGCAGTTTAGGCCAAAAATGTTATTAGAAATTTATTAAGATGCTCTGACTGAAAAGAGAAAGTTGGCTGAATTGGTAGAAAGTAATTGGAATGTTTATTAAAAGAATTATGTATCGGTAACAAAGGAAAATATCTATTGTGCAACTGATTTGCAACGTTTAACTGAATAATTCACAATGACATCTTTCCTTGCCCATGAATAGCAGGGCACTAGTTTATGGAACCTAAGTAACAAGATGAATGTATTTATTCTTGATTTGTATAGGCCCAAAAGTATTAAGAGAAATAATATGGTTAAAACACCTGATACATTGTTATCACTAAAAGAACAGTAGATATTTTACTTTCTTCTGCCTCTATTCACTGACTTGTGTACGAATATCTGAAGACAATTGTGGCAGCCAAGGAATGTCTGCTTTCTCCCTGATGCTACTTGTATCTTCTTTGACACTGAAGCATAAAATTGGGGCGAGTTCCCAGTTAATGAAGGCAAAGGAAATCCCTTTCTGCCTTTTTATATTCACCTTCCACATGTGACCGTATGTCCATCAGTTCCCAATTGGCAGAGACGCTTTTGACAGAGATAATAATACTTTAAAAAAAAAGCAACCCCCACCCCAAGCAGCTGCATATAGTTCTCACTGTCTCCATTTCATTTGATACTAGGAACTGAGCATTCAGAAATCAAGTACAAAAGTAGATTCAAAAGTAACGAATGAATGAGTAGCTTGGTTTCGTGACGGTGTGAGCCACGTTACGGCAGCACTTTATAAACAGCTGTGTAAGGAAAACAGGGCAGATAAATCACCCTCTGGGTTCTTGAATGTTTGGTTAAGGTTAAGATTTAACTGATGACATTAATTCTTCTTTATCAAATATGGAAATATCTAACTTAATTTAAAAACACTGTATTTTTTCTCTGTTATTTTATTTTGCCTCCTGTAGACATATATATTTTAGGCTTTCCACATTGCTTTGCTTGTCATTTAATAAAAAGTTTCTTTGTTAAATTTTTGCTTCTTCTCCCATGTTTTTTTTTTCAGATATGAGAGGAAAAGCAAACACATTTTGAAATTGAAATATGTATAAAATACATTTTTGTTAATATTCAGTCAAAGCTTTTCATGTCTTTTTCCTGGTTCAGAGAATTAAGGATTCTATATCTGAAATGAAATGAGAAAATATGATGCCTCTTCCAAGTCTGTGATAGAATGCAGAAAATCCCAAACAATCACTTAAAAAACCCTCCCACCCCAATCCCTTCCCCATATGTATTTGGTGCAACGATCTAGTTGTAACGCATGAGGTTCCATCTGTGACTTCTGGGCACAGTGCACGTACCAGGAACCCCTTGTTAACGCTGTCCCTTACAGGCAAGGTGACAGCACATTGTACGAATACAGGCGTCTAATCACACAGAGATGACACAGACCATTTCAAATCTAAAGTGTCACGGATATTTTCTTGTCTTTCTCATCTTACAAACAAACTAGAAAGGCTAGAACAAATTAACGCAATCTAGACTTTTAGAGCTCAATTTCTCTCTAAACTAAAAGATTAATCTGCTGTGTTTAAAACATATATTGGCTTTATAATGTAAAATTAAAGACTATTTCAGGTAAAATACATTACAAAAACATCAGTACACTGATAATTTTATACATTAGCATTTTGGGAAAAAATTGAATCACCTGAGAACATCATTACAGGCACTGTAACTTTCTGATGCTGTATACTTAGTGTTTAGCATATAGCTAATTTTAAATTGCATTCGTCAAGTAAGTGACTAAAATGCATTGTAGGCAGGACATACAGCCACAATGGCTTTTACCCCAGAACCTTAGAAATAGTTAAATAAGTCTCCCCTTTGAAGATGCGACTGTAAAATAAACACAGATTAGAAGAGACAAGAGATATGTGTTATAAAACCATTTTAAATAAGCTGAATGGCTCCCAGGCTCATACTCGGCTGTAACCTGATTTCATAAGAAGAGAAATCCTTGACTTTGGCACCATTGAAATTTATTCTGAGTGAACACCTATAACAGCTTTTGTACCATGATTTCTGACTTTTGTACATTCACCCTCTCTTCTGAAGTAACACTTAATGGCTGCTTGCCAGTTTGACAATTCTATGTAGACCATATTACCAAATTTTCTTAAAAGCAGTATGTGTTTGTACAATTAATGAACAATTTTAATACAATGGTCTCTCTTCTTTCATTTTTTAGTTTAACAATTGTGCTTCTCAAAGGGCTCAAGGCCTCCTTGTTGGGAGGTGTGGGGGGATTGTAAGGGCCCAGATCAGATGGAAGGATGAAAAGCCCAGAAGGAATCTATTGTAGGCTAGGTTTTAACCTGGGGGGCGGGGAGCAGGGAGCGGCTTATATCCCAGTTCACATCTGCTGTTCTGGTTTACTTATCAAAGAACCACCTTTCACTCTCAAAGTGTCCAGTTTGGGCAGTGAATTGTAAGGTTGGAGCAGACTTTAACTTCCTCACATCCACAGCTGTATCTTTGGATCAGTGAGCTTCTCGATACAGCATCATGACCATCCCAGCCAGGTGGGTACGTGTGCGTGGAGAGAGATGGACAGGTGGCAGGTGCTGCTAAATACTGCGCTCACTTACACACTCTGCACCTGGACAGGTAGGTGGGGAAAAGTAAAGAGCACATTTTTTGCAGAAGGAGGCTTGCTTCTGCTTATGTACTCTGCTGATACAAGAGCGGAATCTGAAAGCCAGAATGAGAGAAAGTGGCAGGCCTGACCCCATGATTCACCCTTGTTCAAGTTTTCGGTGGAGCTGCACAGAGGAGAGAAAAAGGAAGAGAGCAGAACATGTGATCTTAACACACATCTCCCCTGCACCCACTAACCACCAATTCAGCCTATTCCGGTTACAATTGTTTTCCTTCTTCATGGTAGAGAATGGGAGGGAGGCAGGGGTGCGTGTGGCTTATGTGTTCAATTGTGAAGGAGGGGAATAATGTTAAAGAGCTGATTTGATATATTAATTGTTCCATAGAAATAATTTTATTCTTTTTGTCTAATATATTTTATGTATTATATTAATAACTATTATTAAAAATATGTTAAACTATTATTAAAAATTAGGTATGATTATACTGTGATTGCTTTCTCTTTTAGTTGCTCTGGAAATGAAACCACAGACTTTTTTATTGCTTGAGTATTACACAATTCAACTATCACACATGTCTTAAAAACATAACATCTTCTAAACTCTTAGAATATATGTTAACATTTCTTTAAAAAAAAAACTACCATCAGGAGCTCCTGGTCCTCTCAGAAAGAGGGCAGCACGCGGTCACCACAGCTTGCTGAGGGGGCCGTGAAGATCATACAGTGAGTGATCTTCACAGGAGTGAAGGACACAGTTACTTCCCAAGTTTACAAAACCAAGGATGAGGCTCTGCAGTAAAGTGACCTCGTCAAGGCACTCTCATGGTGTGGAGGCCTACCTTGGGGTCCCTCTGCCATCCCCCCGCCACTCATGTTCATCCCTGTGGGCTCCTTCGTCAAACGAAGCTGGTCACAGGTTCATCACCTCCTTAGAGTTAGACTTCGAACTTACTCTCAGGTACTGAACTCTTGTCCGAAAGCTTGGAAAGCAAAAACTGCACCTTTCTTCTGGACAAGTGTATAGGATTGTCATTTCAACTCATTTAATAACAGTGAAAAAGTTAGGAAATAGCCTTAACATGAAAGGAAACTAGTTAAATCACATGCAGTTTGGAGCTATGAAACTGCTATGGATCTACTGACATAAAGATGTCCTCTACGAAGTAAACAAAATTACACCGCAGTAGTATTGCTAAAATGTATGCATACACACACACTGCATGCATATAGAAAAATACATGTATACAAATGTATTATAAATGTAACTATACACAAACTTGTGCACACACACATATTTCCTAGAATGTTATATATCAATGCTGCCAGCGCTTATCTCTGGGATATGGGTATTGATAATATTAATTAAGCAAGGAGGACCTTAGACTGAGGTGTCTCTAATGCTGTGCTGTCTCATAAGAAAACCAAAATCTAAGCCTGTAACTGTAAAAGCCCTGAGGCTACAAAATCAAGACCCTAAGGACAACCAATCACAAACAGCCAACTCGGCTTTAAGTTACAGCCAGTGAAACAGTGTTTTCTTTGCTTCCACAGTTTCTCTGCCATGGTCTTTTCCACCTGGCCCCTGTCATCAGGGACTTCCGAACCTCTTCCAGTTGGTGCTGCCTGATTCTAATGGATTTTTGTTGAAATAAAGGCATAAAATTTTAAATAATGCCTGTTTATTTTTTAACTATAATTATTTCAACACTTTGTTATCTGTATTCTTGCATTTTTCGATTTGTGAAGATTTTACTACTTTCCAAAACGGGAGGGGGTGCAGAAGGGAGGGGCAGCACACTCACACCTGCACATCCACTTCGTCTTACTATACTGGACGCCGGTTAGAGGACTCAGCACCCTGGGGGGTGTTCTGTGAAATCCACGTCAAGTCTTTCAGCTGGCTTCCATGGTCATCTATTGAGATAAACTCAATACAGATTTATGTCCAAAATACACACTGAAAGGACAAGTGCAAACTAGATTTTCTCCCTCTCACCTGAACAATGAATGGTGCCGAGAAGCAATCAGGTTGCATTACTTTTGATTTGGATGGTAATGACAATGGCGAGTACACCATCATTACGTGCTCAACCTCAGTGTAATTCTGACTACAAAATTAGGTACTTGCTGTTATCTCCATGTCACAAATAAAGAATCTGAGGCTTAGCTGAGGAGTTAAGACACTTTCCACAAGTCACCCTGATAGTCTACAAAGTAGTAAAGCTGAAATGTGAGTCCAGAGTTTTCTGACTTTTGAAGTCTGAGCTCTCAACCGCCGCACTCTGATGCGTACATGTAAGTCATAACTCTAGATTTACTATCATAAAGTTCAACCCTTTATTTGAAAACTGTGGAAAGTAAGAAAAAAGATTAAACACCAGATGTCTCTGTCAGTTTGCTTTAATGATAAATTCATCTCACAGTACTTTTCACTTAAAATTTTTTTGAAGATGAAAGACCTGCTATATAGCTTTCTATATTGTTAGATTTGAACATGATTCTCATCAAATTGACAAAGAGTGGCATCTTAAGTACAATCTTTACCCTATTTAATTAGAAACAAAGACACAGGATTTCAATCTCTCTCACTTCCACCGTCTCTCCTCTCCTCCCTCCCTGTCTCTCTCACTCACACACATACCACAAACTGTGCGAAGAGAGAAAGCTGACAGACATTCGCTCCTTGGAAAAGAACAGCTACAATGGAACAAATGGTATGGCAGTTTGGCAAAAAAATACTGAGAAAAGTGAGAGACCATCAACTCATGAATAACACGTCTGCACAAACAGTTTTAATGGCTGTTCTAATGGCATTCAATGGAAGGCACTTTAATAGGATTTCTAGTACAACCCTGAAAGCTTGTCTTTAATCAATCTGTCATCAACGAAGAAATGGATTGCTGCACCACACAACCAGCCTACTGAACTCGACACACACACAGAGTGATAGCAGCTGTCATTCTACATTACCATCCTCATCTCAAGTATTCTGTTAACTACTGTGAGAGGCAGCTCCGTGCTCAAAGTGCAGGTTGCCACTCAAAGAGCATATTTATACTAAAAGAATGCAGTAGAGATGAAACAAAACACAGTGGAAAGCTCACAACTGTCGTGTGCATGAAGACAAAAGCAGAGACAGTAAGTGTAATCCAAACACAAAGGCGTGCAAACACGAGAACTTGTAAGAGTCGCTGGCATTGTCTTTGAAATAACATACCCAATTCTCTGGGTAATTAGTTTGTGAATTCCTACAGCAACGACTCCACATTTGTCTCATATTATTTTATAATCTCGTTTTCTGTACTGACTTAAAGTTCTTTAAAGTCGGAACTGCCGTGTTGTGCTCTTCAGTGTGCACACCAACTCAATACATGCGTGAATCGACTTGATGCAGTGTGAGTGGATGATCCTAAATTCTAGCCCTTGGCTCCATTTATCTTTGGTCATGTCAGAGGCTCTTGGTTCTGATTTTCCACGTAGGAATACCGCTTATCTAGAGAGTACTTTCTTATCCCTTTTGCTTTTTTAAAATCCTACCTTTTTTTCGAGGTCCAGCTCAAACCCCACGGCCCCAGCCCTGGGGAGCGCTGCCACACACTTTCACAGGCAGCCCACCCACCAGTGCGTCACCCACTTGGCAACAGTTATGTTTCGCCTTACAGCATTTTTTCTTTTGCAGTTGTCTGGGTTTGTTACTATAACATCGTTTCATTTGATGATTCTTTTTTAATTGTCTAAAACACTTAGATTATTTGAAAAATTTAAAATTAGTTTACATTCAATATTATTTTGCTTTTGTTTCAGATGTACAGTACAGTGGTTAGACAATTATATCACTTACAAAGTTTTCCCCCAGATATTTCTAGTACCATTTGATAATTCTTAACTTTCCAACACTATTGTGAGTTCCTGGACAAATACAGTCTACTATATATATTTGTAGTCTGTGGGCTAAGCCAGTACGAGCACAAGTAAACATCTTGATATAATTTTAACAATGTCAGATTTTTGTTTGAATTTCTGTGGAAGTGTTTTGAAATTGGGAGTTTTTTTAATTACACTGTCACCTCCTGACTTAGAATGCTGAGTCTTCACGTGTATCCAAAGATTGTGAACCAGAAGGGAACAGACTGATGCATTCTTCAGAATATGTCCCCATCAATGCTGACAGCTGTGGACTCACTGACATTAGAGCAATCGCTACTGATTATCAAGACTACTGGAAACACCCGTGGGCTAAGCTATACAGTTCATTCAAGCTGCACAAGTTGAACGAAGCCTAGAGTATGTTAAAGGAATACAAATATCCCTTCTCAGATCCAATTTTGGAAAAATATTAATAGACACAGCCTTCCTAGGGGAACTATATATGTTTATATGTAAGTAATGTTACTATAAAATTGACTACCTTTTTCAAAATTGAAAGTATTATCAATCAAGTCATTCAATATATACAAGCAGAATTTTATGCTGAAAAGAAAAATAAATATATTTAATATCATTTAAAATACCTCTTGTTTATGAAGGAAAACATTAGATTATAAGCTCTGTTCTTTGTTACACAGTGTAAGTCTCACTCCAATTTGAGGGCATGCTTCAATACTCTAACGAGATGGCAAACAAAACACAAAGAGACTGGTCAATTTTTTAAATAGTGATATGAATAAAGTAATAAATATAAATAACACTTTTCTAAAAAATGGACCTTTTTGTTTTTTTGGACCAATGGACCAATAGAGGTATAAAGTACAGGTATGTTAGTTGCCCTAGCCGATGATTTGTAAGGGAAGAAGAAATGAGATCTATATTGTGCTTTATCGACTCCTATTTCCTCCCGCAGGCATATATCTCAGCCAGTTAGGGGGATTCTGGTTGGTACTGCAACACAAAATACTAAGCCAGATAACTGCTCCCAAAGTTTACAGAAATGTCAAGAAATTCTGCCATGGAAACATAACAAAGAACAAATGCTGTTCCTCAGTCTTCTTTAGCACACGTACAAGGAACAGAATAGGAGAAGGGAAACATGAGTTTTCTCTACGAGGGTCCAAAAGTCTAAGAGTTTGAAGCATTTATTTTTCTGTCCAGGAAATAAGCAAATATAGACTCTGAAACACAGATTTTACATAGCTGCTAACACTCTAACTGTATTTCTAAATCTCTGAATTTACTGAATGTTAGAAAATCAACCAACCAACCAACCAACCAACCAACTGAAATCACTATTCACAGGCGAATACAACAAACAGAAAAACCTCTGACTGGTGTGGCCTAGTGGGCTGGGTGTCACCCTGTAAACCAAAAGGTCACCAGTTTGATTCTGAGTCAGGGTACATGTCTGGGTTGCAGGTCAGGCCCCCCCAGGTGCCCAGTTGGGGCCATGAGAGAGGCAACCGATGTTTCTCTCCCTCTATCTCTTTCTCTTCCCCTCTTTCTAAAAATAAATAAATATTTAAAAAACAAAACAAAATTCCAGAAAAATCCTAGTCGTTATTATATTGGAGGAAAACTGATAGCTGAATTATATTGGAATCCTGACAAAAAACAAAACAAAACAAAACAGCTATTGTAGCTTTGGCCTAAATTTTGCTAAGACTCTGAAGGAAACTTTAGACTCAGGACTTGAGGGCAAGGATTAGGTATTATTCGTCTTTGTACCCCCAGAGTCAAGCAAAGCACCTGGCACATAGTAAGAACTTAGTGAATGTCTGTTGCATGAGATGAACTGAACATAAGACTGGAAAAGGAAAAAAGACCTCTAAAGAAGCAGGCATTCATGTTTTGGGAAATTTTTTTTTAGAGACAGCCAATATTTTTAGATTTGGTCTTCCATTGTTCTCAAGGATATTTGGAAGAAAAGAGCAGCTTTGTATCACGGAATTCATTTGTTTATTCTCTAACGAAAATTATAATCCTTGGTCTGTGGCATCACAATTGGTTGCTGTGGGAATGATTATAGATCAAAAACAAAAAGATTATATCCCTTTTCAAGAGCAAATGAGTAGCAAGAGCAGATGAAGTCTTAAGGAAACAAAAATGTTCTTTTCATGCAAATATTTTTATGATAAAACTACAGAGAGATAAATACTGAAACTACAGTCTTTGTGAAACTCGCCGGCAGATTTTAGCTTTGAGGAAAGATATTTCCCTCCAGAGTTGGCCTTGAGACATAAATACTCCAGATCATTTTTCTTCACAGACACTGGGCGAGTAGAAAAAGGGAATTCTGCACCCAGCATCTTTATGCTGCTTTATTCTAGGCTGGGGGCTGACTGGCTTTCTGATCTGTGTGCGCAACCACCGTCAGGAAGGTGATCCCCTGCACTGTCTTTTACACGCCAAGGAGGTCCAATGACAGCAGATGGAATACCTGGGCAGAAGACCACTGCCCATGAAGTTGCCGTTCCTCTGCCCCCACGAGACATCTGCTGCAGTGCGGCAGAACTACAACCTGGTGAACCATTTTCATTCACGACCTGATAAGCGATACCCACCTGGGTAAGACATGATTGTGCTTCGGAAATGGTAGATAGGTCCAAAGAGCAAAGGAGCTTCCTGTTTCATTTTAAAACTTACTCCTATATTCACTGCAGAAATATTTCCATGCTAGGCACAGGGATACCCCAATAAATATGACACATTCCTTACCCTAAGGAAGCTTTAATTCTAGTGGAAGATAGACAAGTAAAACTATAAAGACTGCAGTGCCATGTAGTAACATGGATTCAGCCACAGCAAAGAGTAAATCGAATGTGTCTTATACACGGTGACAGGCACCTGTCTCACCTGGATACTGGCCTTGCATACTCGTGCTTCCTTCAGGCTCTGGCACGGCGCATTTTCAAACAGCTCCACAGTGCCAGTGGTTCCACCACCAGGTGTAAATACAATATGACAAAGGAAATGGAAATCTTTGCCAAAATGTAGGGGCAGAAAAAGCTTAGTGGTTTCCTTGATATTTATGGTGTACCCATTTAATACCCAAATATAAAGTATATCTACTAAAGTGTACACTTTAAAATGGTGAATTTTGTAATACATATTTTATACCTCAATAACAAAATGATAAAAATACATTAAATATAATCATGCAAATTTATTTTTTCACCTAAAACCATTTTGTTTCTTTCAATAAAAGTCACCTCCTGTCAGAATCCTTGATATCCATCTAAATTCCTAGTACTCTTTAAAATGAGGGGCCTCACACAGAAAGCAAAACTTCTGTGATGTTTCCAGTTACCCTGACTTTAAGATGTGTCACTACAGTTTCATTTTCAGAAAACCTTTCCCTTTGTTCACTCGTTTCTTTTTACCTAGGCGGCCGATCTGGAACACCTCAGCTGTTGTTTTACCGTAGATGTGAAACTGGCTGAGTCCACACCGTTTAGGTTCCTCGAACCGGTCTTCTATTCAGTGAAGCCACATGGATGGACTAGACTGTACGATTTTAGGAATCCTCAGATATAACTCCACTGTAGAAACTTTATGACACTGGTTCAAACCTTAGAAACTTCAGGGAAGTTTTTATTTATTTTGCAGATAATGGGAGACCCCTTGAACTGTGACAGGAGGGATCAATATGGATGGAACAGAAAAGGAACAAAAAGGGAAATCGATGCCCGGTTGCATGGCAACACCCGCCAAATGCTGGTGCTTAGCCTGTGAATTTTCATTCCCCACCTGTCTCCACTGATGACCAGGGGCCAGCTAATTACTGTGGGAGCAAAGGGGACCAAGTTCTCCCACCTCCGCTAATGCAGCACCCTAGTTGCTCTTAATACAGAGGGAGGCAGCATTTCACTGTTCATTAACTAGGCTAATTATGTTTCTCAATCACTTAAGCCCTGTCTGCACTCCTGAGTTATAGAACACAATAGAAGAGATCAAACCTAAGCCGGCAGGGTCAGGGGAAAGACATCACCACAATGAGAAAACAAAAAGGGATAAATGGCATCAGAAAGAATTGCATCTTTGTAACATCTAGTTTTAATCATGTTTTATAACAACGAGACGAACAGAATTCCAAGGTTAGAGAGAATCTGTAAAGGTCACCCAGTGAAATCACCAATATGATGCTAAACTTCTGCCTCCTAATCCCGTTTAGGGAGTTAAATGCTACTTGACATCCTGTTCACTTTAACAGAAATTGGAGCCGAAACTAAAACAAAAACAGTAACAACAATGAGCCCTGAATCTAATGGAAATAAATATAAGTAGGCAATGAATTTGTACTCTCCTGCCATCTTGAAATGTGGCAAACTTCTTCTAATTGTGAACAGCTCTATCTTTGCAAGTCATTTAGCAGCTTTTATATGACATTAACTTGTAGCTTTAAAAATCTTAAGGGTAAATGTCACTTTGTATCAGTTTAATAGATTTGTGAAACTTAGTTTATTGTAGTGGATGAGTTCTCCTTTCACCTTACCTAAATGACGCTGGAACTGGACTGGTGATACGCAGAGAGGAGGGCATTTCATCTGTGTCTTCAGTTTCTTTAATTGTTAGGACTAAATAAGTAAGTAGACTCTGGTCTATAGTTTAAAATGTCAAGACCTGAACAAGTCAATACCAATTACTCTACATGAGAGTGAAGACAGGATCTTTATAATACCTCCCAATCCTTCAAATATCTGTTCTGTTTCTTCTCCCCTGTATTTTCATAGTGAGGTGGCCAAGGTCAAGAGACAAATGCAGTCATTACTGAGGTCAGAACGTGACCCTGACACCACGCCATGCGGGTCCATATCCTGCACTGCCACTTACTTGCTGTGTGGCCAGACGGACAAGTTACTTAACTTTCCTGTGGTTCAGTTCAGCACCCTCTTCAGTAACATGGGGATATCAGTAGTGCCTGCTTGGAAGGACTGACTGAGTTAACACATGTAGTGTGCTGTGAAGAGCCAAGGGAAGAGCTATGTGCATGTTTGCTGTCATTATTATCCCTGCAAAACTTTTCTAGGTCGTGAAGCTCCATAGAGAAGATAAGCATTATCAGTGTCATGTTAAAGTATTATGCAGTTTAATTCCAAATGAGAAGGTATAAAGAAACATTCTGAAAACTGAGAGGAGGGAGGAAGAAAGAAGGAAGAGGGAGGGGGGGGCGGGAAGGGGAAGGGAATGGGAACAAGATCGGGAGGGGAGGGGAGAATAAATTAATTCGAGATCTCCAAGAGTTGGAGTTTGATGACTAATGAATGCCCACCATTAGGGAACCTTACTTAGCAAGTGAGCAATAATGCAGTTCTGATTATGTTGCATGCATGAACTTCTTAGTTAATGCCAAATACTCCAATTGCTGCATCTGTGATGACTAAATTTCTCCAAGGCATTGCTAAATCCACAAGTTCATGTGTGTCTTAATGCTCACATCCTCCTCTTCTGTTCTGTTTCCCCAACTGGATGGGGTATCCAACAATTACTTTTCAAATAGAATGGCAAACTGTTTAGCCACAGTAGAAAAACCATGGCAAATACTATTGCCAATACCATTTATAAAGTTTAAAAAGGAACACATAAATAAGTGAAGGCATCCCTATGCTGCAGGGCGGCAACGGGCTCTCCCTCCTTGCTCTGATCCCTTGCTGCGGCATTGTTGAAGTTTTGCCCCAAAGCTGTCCTCACAAGTTACATAAACACAGGTGTATTCATTCAGTCCCTGGGGTTCTCGCAGTGTGAAGAGTAGAAGCAAGAAATCTTATCTAGGACTTCAGAGTATTCTTTAGATCATCTAGGGCAGATTCCCTAGCATTCTGTCATACTTTTCAAGGGTATAATCCTCTTGCCCACTTTGCCTCTCCGCAAAATGGCCCTGACTTTGCAGTGAGAGGCACAGACCAGACTGCCCACCTTCCCCCCTAGCTTCTGCATAAGTCATTCCGTTCTCATTGCTGCACCTTTGCGTGTGCATTTCCCTTGCCTCGAGGTCTTGCATTTTCAGCAAACTTCAGTGACTCTTCCGCCCAGATGTTCCCTGGGAAGCCTCCCCTCAGTATTGCTCGATCTTAAACTACCCCCTCCCCATACCCATCACGTTCTTATAACTATTGGTCCTTCTTTTATTTTTTCTAAAACATTATGGACTCATGTAGGGTAGAGCTTATCCTTGATCATTTTTGTTTGCTAGTAACTGTCAAACAAATAAAGGCATTTGAATGGTTCCTCTTATAAATAATAAAATATGTATCAGGAGAGGTAAACTGCTTGTCCAGGGGCATTAGAATCCATACAGAGACACGAGGGCAGGTCTGACTCATCAGTAAGGAGTTTTCTTTCCATTAGGAAAATTCCATTAGGTACAACACATGAAAAGAGTTTTGCAGACCTCATAACCACCCTCCATCTTCACCATCCTTCAGCCTTCTCTTAATCGCTTTCAGAGAGCTCCTTTTAGGGAGAAGGAAATATTTTGGAAGATTAAATGACTTGTGAGAAAAACTCAGTGTTATTAAGTGACTAACAGGTAGGGTATGAGTATTAAAGTTCACTTGTATTTGTTGGGGACCTCCCTGCCTGGTCTCAGGAAGCTGTAACCCCCCGTGACTTAGGCTGAGTGACAGACCTCTGGACCAGGAGCCACTAAGGAGACAAAAACTTATTCCCATGGCATGAACACTACATGTTATATGCTTGGCCTTTAATGCTTGATCAGTTAACCATTGACGGGTAAGATTCCTCAAGGAAGGAACAACCTAAGACAGGTTCTGATCACGTAAAGGCCTCTGGAATGAGACTCATGAGGCTGTGGAAATGAAGGGGCTGTGGAAAGGAAGAGGTGATCGACATCAACCCCTGTCCCCTCTTAGCCTGAGTCTTTGTACTTAGATGTAAGAAATCCAAGTCTCCTGGCTGCCTCTGTCTCCTGCCCTTCTCAGGGCTAGGCAAATAGCCAAAGGGGCAGCCCAGACCAGAGACGGGGACTCCCAGGGTAATCAGGCCTGGGGCATAGAATATGCAAGATCCTGTGAGATCTGTTTGCTAGAGGATGTTATTAACTTAGAATTTAAAGGCACAGACAGGAAACCAAAACTAGCCCTTAGAGCCATGTAGTCCTTTCATATGATAAAACTTTAATCTCTGCCCAGAATCACAGTAGGAGTTCTGTTAGCATCTTTGTAAGTTACCTGTCCCCTTTGATCCTTTCTGCCAGACTGTGAATCCACAAACTGAGTCCGTTTTTCTTAATAAAAATCTGCCTGGGAATGGACACAGGGCACTCCCCACTACAAGGGGTGGCCATGTTCTCTATATCTCCACAGAATCATGGTAGAATTCTGTGCATTATGCGTGTTTTAATAAACATCTGCAGCCAAGATGGATACCACGGGACGGCCAGGGTGGAATTCTGTCACATGTATTTACTGTATGCTCCCTTTGTACAGAAAGGCAAGAGGCCAGGTGCCTAACATATG
Source organism: Tonatia bakeri (assembly GCA_004024845.1). NCBI lineage: Eukaryota > Metazoa > Chordata > Mammalia > Chiroptera > Phyllostomidae > Tonatia > Tonatia bakeri. The sequence goes on from PVIA01001128.1 coordinate 60,161, forward strand.
AGGGGGAACCCACCCCCAAACTGGAATTATCTTCTAGAGGGCAGGTCCCTTGTAGTACAGGCTTCCCCTGCTAGATGAGTGTTCTAGGAACCCATCTGTACAATGTAGTGTACCAGCTGGTGTTGTTGTGAGAGGCTGCATTCAGCTTCAGTGAATTTTTTTTGAAGACTCTCTCAACATGTTTGCCCATTTCATGCTGGGTGATTTACAAGCACACCTGCACTGAGTGTTCCACAGTTTTTGTTAAAAAATGGTATGACCCCCGCACCCCACCCCATTCAATGGGTCTCACCCTGAGCTACATTTTTTTGTTAAACCGGATGAAAAAGTCCTCAAAGGGAAGGGTATCACTGATGTATAAGAGGTGAAACCAAAAAGGCAGAAACATTAAAAGGCATCAAAATTAACCAGTTCAAAACTGTTTTGAGCAGTGGAAGAAATGTCTCAATAGGTGTATTGCATCAAATGGAGAGTACTTTGAAGGTGACTGAAGTCTAAACATATAAGAATACATAATTTTTTACAAATAAATTCAATTTTTTGGATCCCCCTCATATATTCATCTTCATCACAACCTCATGAGCAGATGCTAGTATTTTTCTCTTTAATAAGAGAACTGAATCACTCAGGGTGAAGTAATGGGTTCAGGTCAAGCAGCAAACTACTAAATGGCAGAGTCGAAATATAAACCTTGCTTTCCCGACTTCAAAGCTCTCTCCAGCATCTGCTCTTGCAGCCTTCTGAATGCACACTCATCACTCTGGCCCGAAATTCCCAACTTCATTTTCAAATAAAAATGAAACTCTAAACGTGGCCCCTTCTAAATTCTTGCTATCGTCTCTTTGAAGTTAAAAGCTTACTTTGGAACTAGAGACACTTCAAGACGAATTGTTTCCTGAGAGTCTTGGCCTCCACATGGGAGCAGGGAGAAAGACAATTTGGACAATGTCCAGTGACGCTGAAGGGCCAATTAGTTATAGTGAACTCGTATGAGAATAAGGATTGAGAAACAGAAAACTAGAGTCATATGAGATTCCCCCAGGATGAGTATGATTCCAAGAAGAAAAAAAACTTTAAAAAAAGGCTCATGTATAAAAGATAGAGTTTAACGCGGGTAAGGAAAATGTTTGAGGTTGAAAAGAAGTAGATATGAGAACACACATTAGAAAGTCCAAATAAAAACCAGCTTTGGGTATTGAGGATTTGGTTGCAGTTTGAGCTCTGACAACTACACAAGCTCAGAAGGAACGAAAGGCTGTACACACAGAGACCCACACCCTGGTCTTGGATGTGATGTTTCTTCCAGGGCGAGCTGCTGTGTCTGTGTCCTACTAGGTTTTCTTGCACGATGCAGACAGCAGCCCGCTGGGAAGCAGCTTTCTGCACCTTTGTATCTTAATTGGTGAGGTTGGTCCTTAGCTGTGAAGAAAGCAAGCATCTTCTCAAATTGCCAATTGGTAGGCTCATTTTTACTATAAAAACTGCACTGGGAGATTAGTCTGTAAGGTGCCTTTGTGTTAAATCTGAGGCGTCTGCATTAAATGTATTCACTTTTGTGCTGTCAAAAGATAATAACAATCTATTTTCTGAGAAAAAAGGGCCTGAAAATAAGGCTTCACTGCTGATAAGTCAGGTGGGCATGTCGGTGAAGGAAAGCTGCTTTTTTTTTTTTTTTTTTTTACAGAAATACATTCTTTGTTCTGCTAGCTCCTGTGGTTGGTACTAGCAATCACAACAGAGAATTTAGGTGAACTGTAAAGTCAGTTGGAAACTGATCCAGACACACACTTTGGTTAGTCATCGGCTGTGGGCCCAGTGCTGAGCGTGTTGCCACAGGGCCAGCGGCAAACAGAGAGGGTGCAGTGCCTGATGAGAGGATGGCTCTGTCTGAACAAAGACAACAATCAGAGTAAGAGAAAGGGTAACATAGTAAATGCTGACTGCATTGGTTTAAAAAAGCACGGTTTCCTTTTTCTTCTATTGTTTTTATTACTACTATTTTTCCCCCACTAATTTCAGTAAAGCCCTAGGGGTTTGGCCAATGACAGTGATAGGGAGACACCAGGGTTTCACTGATTCTAACAGATACTTTTTTTCTTTCAGTTTAACATCTCTATAAAACTCATGTGCATCTCAAAACCAATGGTGTCTATTTGATGAAATAAGTAATAGGTACTAAGACAACTAAGCACTTGCATCAGGGACTCTGCTCAGAATTTTCTGTGTATTTACTTGAAATGCCTTATGAAGTAGGTAAGTGCTATGACTGCTTCCTTTGCAGGGGTGAAGAAACTGAAATACAGAGGCTCAGTGGCTGGCTTAAAGTGACACAACTTGAGCCAGGGGCCCATTCCTGGCAGCCCACCTCAAGGCCCACATGCTTTGCCACCGCTCCAGACGCAGCTCCTCGGTGCATGGGTGGTGACTCCTGCCCCCACCCCCCACCCCGAGTGTCAGGAGACTCGGCTTCAGAGCAGTCAGTTTAACCATTCAGTACCCCCAATCTGTTAGGATTAGGTTGACACAGCTCATGTATAAAAAAGCTGTTACTACATTTTATTTCATGACATCACTCATTTTTTCTCATTCCATTATTCAAGTCACCATAATTTGCTCAAAAATTTTTTAAAAGAAGTTGTAATCTTTTGGGGCTCATGTGTCAAAAATATTTTAAAATGGAGGCTTTTCCCTGATCTACTGCACTCTTCAACTTGGCATAAGAGATGAAAATAGATCTCTGTCATTCTCCCCTTGCTTACTTCAGGAAGATGTAGGGGCATCACTTCCAAGCAAAATCCAGTGCATTCAAATGTGGGGAAAAAATCAGGGGTAGGGGTGTGTGAATGTGTTTGGTTTCTTGTTTGTATCTCTGTAGCACCCTAATGAATATTCACTCTCATAAGTTTACACATAGATTATAAACTGATTGAAAGCAGATATGACAAGTGGTTTCACATCACAAATGCTTACAGGTTTATAAAACATTTAGCGATGAAGGCTGTGTGTGTACAAACGTGCTTTGGCACACATGGTCAAATATGCCGAGAGTTTTCTTTTGGAGCAAATAGAAATGTTTTCTCTTGTGGTCATTGCTTTGATGACAGACAACTTTGTCCCTTCTATGGAAAAGTGCAGTGTTTACCAATGGGAATGAAGAAACGTCTATGGGGAAGAGAAATACATTCTTAGCATGTCACAGAAAAGACACTGGGTTTTCCCAGGGATAGTCATGCAATGCAAATTGCTAAGTATGACATTTTCACAGAAACTTTTGATATAAATATTGTTCAGTTGAAGACTTAGGTTACTGGACTCCAAAATCAGGGCATAGTAAGAATCAAGCAGGGAAAGATTTAGGTCTCTAGAGCAGATGCGTTCAGGTGCAGTGTTCTAACAAGAAGGCACACATTTGTGACCTGGTTCAACCACATACTAAGTATGCCACCTTGGGCAAGTCACTCTTTTCTCAACCTCATGTTCCTTACCTCTGAGGAGAGAGGGTTCAACTACATGATCTCTGAGATCTATTCCAGCTCTAACTATTTAAAAATATGATTGAAGCAATGTTTTTAAATATCTGTCTTGGCACCATCTCAATTTCATTATTTGTGAAGGAATTAATGTATCTTTTTTCTTTGCCTATCTCATTATAGTGTTGTGAAGACCTTCGTTTAATAGACAAGGTGCCACATACAGGCTAGTATGAAAAGAGAAGAGCAGGACACTGATGTCTGCACTGTCTCAGACAAGAGGCTGGCGATCAGCTGCCCAGACAGGAGGTGTGAGCACAGCCGTGAGTGCAGAGCACTCTCGGCACATGTGGCCGCTAAACGGTGGAGGACATGTGGGTGCTGAGATCAAAGCACCTGCAGCTCCAGAGATGGCAGCAAAGACGTTGGGACTGGGCTTTGTGAAGGGAGCAAAACAAACCAAGTGTCCTTATGGCAGCCTTCTGTGAAACATGGTTTCCTGCCCCTCCCTGATCACAACAAAAAAGACTTCTTCAGAGTAGTTTTAATATACCCATTTAAGATAATACAACTGAAAGAGCTGATGACACTTTGGAAGCGAGGTGTCTGACAAATGCTCACGTCTGTGTACGTGCCATGGCGGGACGGACTGTGACCAAAGGGCAATTTGTAAGTCGGCCATTAGGAATTTGTTAGGAAATCTGCTCCTGGAACTCTGTTTGAAAAGGAAATTATTTTCTCCATTTAGACCACAAAAGGTATAAAATCTATAATGTCCCAGAACTAGATTATATGATCTAGATGATTATTTCCATGGGAAATTGTACCTTGAAAACTGAACGGGAGATAGCTTCATATCTTCTCTAACTTCGTGGGTTTTCTTGCTAGTGACGGCCAGGATGCCTTTGTGTCAGGGTCCTGACCGATGTGGGTCGAGGGAATTAACACTATTTCTAGAAAATAAGGAACTTATGTACATAGCTGAGGGAGAAGGTGCTTCTTTCTCATTCACTCCTCACGTCACAAAGGGCAGTTGTACCAACAGGCAGAAGTAAGTGTGCCTCTCCTCCTACCAGGGCTGTCTGTGTGCTCCGGCGATTTGAACATGCGCTCCTAAACTAAGGCCTGCTTTATAATCCCCTAATTCTCCGTCCCTCCCGAGTTTCTCCCTCCTTCTTTCCATTACCTCACCAATGACAGATAAACTTCCCAAGAAAGAACCTTGTAAGTATGCTCTGTATTTTCATCATACTGAGAAAAAACTTTTATTATAAGATTGATTTTATTATAATTTTTTATTGATAAGTCTGTTCAATGAATGAGCATATTACTTGAGGGTAGGCATTGTAGGAGCTTAAGAAATAGTTTATTAGATCATTATGACTATGTGATATTTTATTAATAACAATATAATTACCTCTCTGCAAAAATCTTTCTTGGGCTCCCTATATGAAAATAATCCAAACTTCAGCTACTGTTTACTGAGCCCCTTATACATATGTGTATATACACACATACACATACATATACATCATACATATAGATGTATACAAATTGTATGTGTGTCCTGGAATTTATACACATAGACACACATATTCCACATTACCTAATTCTCAAGGCAACATATTTACAGGTGAAAAACTCTCATAGGAATATATAACTGAGCCACACTAAATCATACAATGTGTTCAAGTCAAAACACAAGTCTGTCTGGGTCCAAATCACACGTTCTTCCTCACCTCCCCTCCCATCCCCTGACACTGGTGAACTTGGCACTGAAAGCGTATTGCAGTTCTTGGCCCTTATGGTCCAAATTCATTTCACCCCACTTTCTGTCATAAACAATTTGCTCCATCACCACAAGCCTACTTAACACTCCCGATACATGCACGTATGCTTTATTATGCAAAGCTACCATTAGGGTGTCCTGCTAAAATGCAGTCACACATTCAATAGGTTTGGGATGGTGCCTCACACTCTGCATTCCAACAAGCTCTCAGGAGATAACCAATGTTGCTGGTCTGTAGCTCACACTTTGAAGAGGAAAGGACTGGACCATTCTTTCCCTGCCTGCCTTTGACCCTTCCCTTGAGAAAATGCTCCTCACTCCTTTTCTTCCTCATTCCCCTTTTGCTTCAATACCTTTTCCAGTTCTTCATCACTCTCTGACCTTTACTAAATCCCAGCAGCATTCTGTTAGTATTAGGATTAGCTTCTTGTTGTTCTTTTTTTTTTTTTTTTTTAGTGTGTATCTCTCTTTGCCTAATAGACCTCCGGGAAGTACACGTTTGTTATAACTTCTATGTTCCTCCCAGCACTTAGCATAGCACTCTTCTGTGGTAGTGTGGTATATAAATACCAGCTCCTCCTTCCAGGTCAAGAAGCGCCCTTCCAGAGTAATTTCCTGTCTCTAGTCAAGGAAGGAGCCAGCTCTAGGTGGGGAAGCTGTGGGCAGCCATGTCCTAAAGTGTGTCTCCGCGACAAATGAGTTAGTCGGGGTTTGTTCTCTGACATTGGGGGTTTGACTGGCAAGAACAACTTTCTCTCTTTTTAGAAGAGGGGCCTTTATGTAAATAAAAGTATGATCAAAAGCCCTATTTCATACATGTGAGTGAGGGAAACAAGAAGCTGGCCTGTGCAGGGGGAAGAATGCAGACAGCCCAAAGGAACCCAAGGGGGAGGGATCTAGGGAGGACGTTCAAAATCTCTACAGTCTTCTAGTGCCAGATAACAGTTCTTGAAGTATACTTATACTGTTAGCCTTGGTCTCCATAATAAGTAGCTAATTTGTAAATAAATGTGTACTAACTTATCATAAATAAAGCAAATCCCATTTATTTTCTGTTATGTGAGCTTTGGACTGTAGTTACTTAAAACCAATCTAACGTAAACAGGATTTATGTGTCTAATATTAATAATGATAACGCTAACCATGCTGTCTATGAACTGAATCTCACATACTGGCTTATCTGCCATCTCAGGAAATAGTGAGATGAAGAGTGGAGGGTCACATTCTATAGCATGTTATCCTAAACGAATTGATGTTTCTCAAACTGAAGTCTTCAGAGCACCTATGTCAAAGTCATCTGAAGTGCTCTTTTAAAGTGGGTATTCCCAGGGAGAAATTGCTTGCAAACTGTGTATCTAATGAGGAGTTACTGTCCAAAATATATGAAGAATTCATACAACTCAATAACCAAATAATTTGATTTAAAAATGGGCAAAGGAACTGAATAGACATTTTTCCAAACAAGACATACAAATGACCAACAAGTACATGAAAAGATGCTCAGCATTACTAATCATCAGGGAAATGCAAATCAAAAGCACAATGATATAGCACCCCTGTTAGAATGACTGGCAGCAAAAAGACAAGGAGTAAGTATTGGCAAAGATATAGAGAAAAGGGCATCCTTGAGCACTCTTGGTGGGAATATAAATTGGTGCTGCCCCCATGTAAAACAGTATGGAGGGTCCTCTAAAAATTAAAAATAGAGCAACCATATGATCTAGTAATCCCACTTCTGGGTATGTAACCAAAGGAAACAACATCACTGTCTTGAAGAGATAGCAGTACCCCCATGTTTACTACAGCATTATTTATAAAAGCAAAGACATGGAAGCAACCTAATGGATGTCTATTAATGGATGAAGGAACCAAGAAAGCATGGTATATATACAATGAAATTGTTCAGTCCTAAAAACTAGGAAATTCTGCCATTTACAAACAAATGAATGGACACTATGGGCATTATGCTAAATGAAATAAGCCAGCTGGAGAAAGACGAATACTGTATGATCTCACATATATGTGTCATGTTAAAAAAAAAGTGAACTCATAGAAACAGAGAACACATTGGTGGTTTCCAGGAGAAAGATGTAAGAGGTATGGGAAATGGGTAAAGATGGTCAAAAGGTATAAAATTCCAGGTATAAGACAAATAAATCCTGGGACGTAATATATACTATGATGAACACAGTTAACAAAAAATATTGCATATTTGAAGTTTGTTAACAGAAATCTTACAAGTTCTCACTGCAAGGACAAATCTGTAAATATGTGAGGTAACAGATGTTAACTGGATTTATAGTAGTAATCATTTTGCTATACACACACACACACACACACACACATACACACACATATATCCAATCATTTTGCTGTATACCCTAAACTAATACAATGTTATACCCTAAACTATACAATATATCAATTACGTTGCAATAAGACTGGGGAAAATAAATAAAATGGACGTTCCTGGTTACCACTGCTGACCTACTGAAAGAGCATTTCTGGTGTTGGGAACAGAAATGAGAATTTTAATTAGGCTTCCAGATGTCCCATGGGCATTAGCAAAGACAGTTTGGCAAGACCTACACATATTACTCTGAATCAGTCTAAAAATTCACCACCTAACGTATTGCTTTTGACAGCAATGCCAACTTTAAGGTGGACTTTACCCCCTGCATTGTACATGTCATACTAAAATTCTGGTAGGACTCTGCAGTCTTCTATCACAAAATGAAAACAAAGTATTTGTAAAGACCTTCAGGAAGTAGTTTTACTGATTTCTTAGGTTCCTTCTTCCAGCTGTCATTGAACCCAATGTCTGAGCCCAGTTTTCCTGATAGTAAAGGAAGTCTGTCACATGATCTAATAATAATGCTGTGCTACAATTTCAACCTACTTCCTCCTATTCTGACCTCAGGATCAGTGCTAACAGCTTTCATGCCTTTAACCTCTGTTTTAGTCTTAGGATAACTAATTCAGTTTCCTGCATTTTGAGAGGTCAGAGTAAACATTAACCCATAGTGATTATGACAAAATAATGAGATATTTGAAAGTAATGTGACTTGTCTGTCCTTCATTTTCTTCACTGGAAATCAGTACAGAAATGTATTCATATTTATTTGGATACTAATATGTAAATTTTTTCAAAGTGTTGCTCTGTGGCCTAAAATGCTATGTAAAGGCCTTTACCCTGTTATCACAGATGAATACACACTTAAGTGTCTCCTTCATGCTGTTACGGCAGTGCAGAGTCAATTCCTGCCCAGGGAGCTTTAATCGCAGACGACCGTCACGATAAGCGGTGCAGCGTCAGTGTGGGCTCTCATGGCAGCGCCTGCTGGGGGAGTTTTTAACGGGAGCATTGCCAGCATGCAGTCCTCAGAAGTACTTCTGAGGAGGAGCTCTTCTGACAGAATGGCTAAAATGGCTACTAGATAAGTATCATTACAGGATCTTCACATGTAGCATTCTGGAGAATTTCCATATTTAAAGGAGGCCAGTTATTGTAGTCAGTGCATACAACTGAGATTGCCTGAGTGAAGCAAGTGTTGTCCACAGTTTAATTTATATGGCAGAGAGTGAATTAATGGCATATTAGCAGGTTCAGCTATCATACTTTAATTTTTTTGTGACCCATTATGTCATTTATAATCATAAATGAGGTAGCAGTGTGGGACCATGAAGAAAACATCACAGAGTATGAAGAGTCCTGATAATGATGAGGATCCAGGTGGAGAGGTGAAAGGTTTCTGGTTGGCGAACACTGATACTCACTCCGCTAAGAGGTTTTTAAGTTGCCTCTGGACGCATTCCTCATGTCTTTTCTTTTTGCCCCTAAAATTCAATTTGCAGCCTTAATCCCCAAATCAGGAACTACAGAAACTATTTTAAAGAACATTGCGTTAAGTAAAAAAGAACCATTATGGCCAAGAGGAAGAACAGGGAGAAAATTAGAAGCAGACCATTTGATAAAATAAGGCATTTCACCATCCAAGGTGAGTTTCATAAAATTGAACATGTTCTCCTGAAGGCTTGGAACAGAAAAAAAGAAAATATAACTTAACCAATGAGCAAAAGCAAACAAGCAAACCCCCCCAAAACAAAACTATCCAAACCAAAAACAAACAAAAAGATAAAACCCCCTTTGCGTTCTACCAAATCTTTGACAAAAATGTTGGAGCACTCTCAGAATAAAAGGCTATCCAGCTCTTGAGTGTGGAAGGGGCTACAGATATGTTCTGCTTGGCCAGCACAGAAACTGAGAATGATGGAACCTGGGGGAGTTGGAGACTTTAGATGGTTCACGTAAATACCTGGTTCACCACAGGCCCCACTACTCACTCTCATACAAGGAGCTTCTTCATATAGTTAACGACCCTTTTACCACCAGAGGTTGGGACTCCTCTTCGAGGCTCTTACCAAATCTGATGGGGCAGATTGTCAGAGCTGGTAGAGCTAATGGATCATCTAGTCCAACAGCCCCATTTAAAGTAGATATAACAGAAACCAAAAGAGGTATAACATGAGTTGTAAGATTCTCACTAAGGAAGCAGGAGAAACTCTAAGGTGGAATTTGGGCTGCTCAGGCACTCAAGAACTTCTGTTGTTTGGCAAACCGCAAGATTTTAGTTGTACATTTTAAATCTTATGCTAAGTTAAACATGGCCTAAAAGAATCACAACGGTTCAGTTATCAACAACTCATGAATAGGCTTTAATATGGGCCCCTGTTCCAGGGGGAATGCCAGGAACACCCAGTTTCACAACTCTGTGCTCGATAAACACCATGATATCCAAATACGCACGAGTATGAAGACTTTTCCTTCCCTTTCATCAGGAATTCACACAGCACCTTTACAGATTCTAAAATTTTAACATACCCTTCAGTTCACCATTGCTTCAAAGCAGGTAACTTTATGGGAACACATGACTATGTTAATATTAGCCCTAGTATATTTCAGATGGAAGGATACAATCATGCGTTTTCAGGCCACGCAAAGCTACGAGTACTGAGAAATCTACTTATTCCCCACACACTCTCTCAGTGAGGACTCTCACCACAGATCAGTGTATTTGGCACCCAACTGGTGCACTGGGAGCTTAGTAATTCAATATATTCTATGAATGTAAAACCGGAAAAGATAAATCAACCTCATTAAGTAACACGTCTTTTAGAAGTACAGCTACTTCTAAGTCAGATTCAGAGTCACATTTAAAAGAAAAGTCACTGCTGAAGTTAATTTTCAAGAATATAGTCAAAAAGAAGAGACAGACAACTCTTGACAGTACTGCCACATATCAACACACTGACTTACCTCATATTCCTGGGAGAACTTCAAGTTGTCATTTGCTTTCAACCTTTCGATATGATCTGCAAGTTCCAAGATAGGTATTGGAGGGTGACTAGCCATACCTATTAAGAGGAAAGAAGAAACATATTTGAAAACAAATAAAAATGATGGTAACTATTCCAAAATATAGAAAATACAATAGTTAGAAATGGCCTGAGAATATGTGAGTAGTAAAGATGTTTTATGTGAGGAAGCAGGCAGATAGTTTGGTTACTCAAAGCAGGACATGCTCTGGAAGAATGAATTTTGTAGCCAAATGAAAAGTCACCAAGCATAGTCCCCAAACTAGCACTGCTGGTGTAGAAGAAAGCGTTATTGTGCTATGAATCAGTGAGGTTAGCTAGTGGAGAAAACTGAGAGTCAGGCTTGATGTCAACTTCTGCTTTGAGTAATGACTATTATGTCATTTCAAACTCCTTCTCCTGCACTGTGTGAAATGGAAACTGTGTGGAATTAAATGGTGTAAAGTGAACTAAGAAAACAGACATTGAGAAAGGCCTAAAAGGGAAAGAGTAGTAGCTTGACAGGAAACGTAAAGTGACTTATGCATAATCAAGAAAAACTAACTTGAAGAATGAAGGTTACCAGGGTAACCGGAATCATCTGAACCTGCAAAGGAAATGATGGTGTAAATAAAACAAAACAGAACGAATTTGTTAAAAAAATGAAATGTATAGTCTCATATACTTTTTAAAAGGATTAATACAAGTGCAGCAAATTTTTACAGGATTCACTATACTTCGTGACTCAATTAAGATTGCTTTAATATTTCACAAATCTGTAGGTGACTGACATTCACATGCAAACATGGACGCCAAGAATGGCATGCATCACAGCTCATAGAGGATAATCACTGATGACAAAACCAGACACCAAACTGAGTTTCAAAAATGTTTCCACTAGTAGCAGATTGTAGAGGTTGGGGTTGCAGCCTTCTCCTGGACGTTCATAAATGGCCGCACTAATGGCTTTGTGGTATTTTACCCGGGTCCGATTATTCAACACCCAGTAAACCTACAATCTACTTCAGGTGTAAACATCTTTGTCCACTAATGGAAAATGAATCCAGGAAATGGTGAAAGGACAGGAGGGGAGGGGGGAAAGGTGGAAAAAGAAAGAAAGCAGTGACAGGGGAAGTGGCAGGCACATCTTAGTTCAGTCTGCCAGCTGAAGATATATCAGTTTCACGGATTCTGTTCAAAGGAATCCACTGCTAATTAGGATGATCCTCATCTTTCCAATGTTTTCTTTTCATATGGTTTGCATTTTATTTCTTTCATATTGATTTTTGTAAAGAGTAACATGAGAAAGTATTGCTGACTCATGTCTTATAGATATGAAATCCAACTGGCTAGAAAAACTTGAACTAGCATGCCCCCAGGGAAGCCGCTGAAGCAGACAAGGAATGAGAGAGGGGCTCAAACTGGAAGCCACGTTGACATTTGGCTGACCCTGGGACTCTCTGGAGGGACTCAGCCTGTGGAATGGTGACCATGAAGTCAACATGATGTGTGATTACTTTATCGGCATTTTAGAAATGCCATTATTAAAAGTCACCCAGTAAGTTCCTTTACCTCAAATGCCAAATTATCAATGGCTCTGGTAAGGTAATCAAAACACTATTTTGATTCTGCTGTCTAGATCTTTATTTTAGCATAGTGCTGAGAATTTTGGTGTTAGCATTTATGGCTATGAAGGTCTGCTTCCAGGTAGCTAAAATCTTAATAGAAGACCCAATCCAAATGAATAGGTTTGGAAGTAGAAACTGTTTGTTGCTGATTTAATTATGCGTTTGGGCCCAAAATGTTGGAGCCCATTTCTGGAACTTTTCCATATAGATGATAGAATTGAACTAATTTACATTCTGTGCAGGGAGTGGGTGGGTGACAGTGGTCTGATAATTAAAGTGATCTTATCCAGATGAGGCGCCCCCAGTGACAAGAATGGAAATGCAAAGACACAAGAGACCCGAGGCTTATCTGGAAATGGAAATGAAATAATGTGGACATCCATTACAGTGCTTTAACAGAGAAAATAATAGAGACAAAGATGTTTAGACCTTTTCGAGCGAATCGTGGGAGAGAGTTATTATCATATATGGACTGAGTGGTGGTTTGGCTAGAGAGGGAGGACACAGAGCCAATCAGGGAGGCGTAGGGGACTGAAATACTGCTCAAAGCTGCAAAAGTAAAGCCAGTTGGAGATGGGAAAAGTATTAGTATAACAGCAGTAGAAGATCATAAAAATCAACCAAAGATGCGATCAACATATTTACTTCTGGCATGCACTGGCACGTGGTCTGGAAGCATTACTTCGGAAGCTAATTACAGAGAAATCCAAGCACCTGCACTGATTTATTCCATCCTAAACTAGGAGAATATTATATATATATATATATATATAATATATGTGTGTGTGTGTATGTGTGTGTATATCATTCAAAGAAACTGTAGCATTCAAGAATTGTTGTTTAGTAAGACTTATCAGTGTGTATCATATTATGTTGAAGTTTTAGAACAAGTAAAAATGGCAGAATGGATGTTACACAGAAACAGTAGGAGAACTTGTGGGAATCTGATGCTATAGGAGAAGGATGCCCAGACTACAGTACTGTGCATGAATTCCACCTCTGGCTCTGCCATCTATGACCAGGGACAAATCAATGGTCACTAAGGGTCTCTTTTTGCTTATCTGTAAAATGAAGATGCAGCACTAATTCTGGAGCCACTTCCTTTCTTTATAACGCCCCTTTCTACCACACATGGACAGGATCTCTGAACGTAGAGAGTGATAGAAAAGGGCCTCTGGGATACAGTTCTATATTTGGAACCCAATATAAGGGTTCTAAAAGTCATGGCACCTTTCCTCTGAGGGGTGGGGAACATTTGCTTTTGAAATATCAAAAACTATCATATAATTTCATTTTCTACTTTCTGGATTTTTTAAGTTTAACATCATTTTGCTTAGCTGGCCAAAAAGCATATAACTATGTATACCACATATCAACATAAAAGTTATGGTAAAGGATAAACCTAGGATGAAACTCCTCTAACATGAAACTACTTAGCTCACATCAGAAAATAGTCTACTTTTTAAAAAATGATTTTATTTATTTACTTTTATAGAAAGGGGAAGGGAGGGAAAAAGAAAGGAGAGAAACATTGGTTGCTTCTTGCATACCCCCAAGTGGGGACCTGGCGCACATCCCAGACATGTGCCTTGACTGGGAATCAAACCAGTGACCTTTAGATTTGCAGGCTGGCACTCAATCCACTGAGCCATACCAGCCATGGCAGAAAATGATCTACTTTTTACAAAATAGTGTTATATTATTCCCTCCAAAACTTCTTCATTGTCCAATGGTGAAAACATTTTATATGAGATAAATCAAGCACATCAGATACCGAATGTAAAAGCAGACAGGCTAAGAAAACTATAAAGTTGACTTCACTGTGGTAGCTTTTCAACTCTTTTTTGGGCAACCTGACTTTTGTTCACTGTCTATAAACCAAAGTTTTAAGGGACCAGTGTTTTTTCACATTAGCATCACTTGAGGTGTTTTAAAATTCCTTCTTTCCAGACTAGTTAAGTCAGAATCTCTAAGTGTGGAAGCCAGATATTGATATTTTTAAACTTCCCAGTAATGGCTCTTGGTCCTATGAGAATTCTTAATGGGGCCCTATAATTTCATTTATTTAATTTTCACTCAATAATCTTATCACAGTTTATGAGAATGAAATCAGCTTTTTTCTGGTGCTACCCTTGAATCTGCTTTTAATACTTCAGCTATTATTAGTAGCAAAAAACTTGAAGAACAGCTTACAATGGATGAGGATTCACCAGGGTCCTAACTTTATCATCCTGAAGCTACAAATGCACAACATAAATGCATTTGAAAGGCACATGCTGGATCTGAGCAGAGTTCCCTTTCTGAAGCTCTGATATCCACTGTTAACATGAAAAATGACAGATGCAGTCACTGAAATCTGCCTGAGGATGAAGGAAGACATGGCAGCTACTTTTAATGGGGTGCATATTGGTGAGGGTGATGGGATGGCAACTTCCTTAGAAGCAGTAAAACTCGAAATCATAGCATTTTAAGTTGGGGGGTGCCTTAGAGCATATTTAGTACATTTTGTGAAGTTTGAGGATTCTGAAGTCCAGAGAAGTTAAATGAATTGCGCATGTTAGCCTGGCCAGTAAATAACAGAGGCTTAAGTAGTTTTGGCATCTCTTCACTGTATTCTTTCCAGAATGGCAGTTATGACCTCCTACAGCAGCGGAAGAGTTTCCAGGGGCTGAGGGGCCAGCCTGGGAGGCTAAATCACGGAAGGCATCTAGGTGTTGCACAGTAAACCTTTCACAACGAAACGCACGTGTCCCCCTTTCCTTCCAACGAGCAGCCTTCGAGGGCTGTTCTTCATTCCCCTAGTTTCAATGGAGGCTAGATAAAGAAAAATAGTTCTCTATTATATAAAAGTAATAGAGAAATGGAGAGGAAATGGCAACTAATGTTCAGTCTCAATGTCAGGGTCACCTTTAGGGGTGCCAGAGACAGTGGAGAATGTCCAGGAGGGTGAAACCACCCAGCCCAGCAGGGCCAGAGGGAGAGGCTTTTCAGATTTTCAACAGCAACTGAAAACCTAGATCGCTACGTGATGTTTCCTCAGTTTTCATGGTTGACTCAGGAGTTTGTTGAAGCCCCGTGGGGTTCAAAGGCAAGACCTTCGCCAGCCACTTTTTGCTAACTAGACTGTGACCTCTGCTTTAAAAGAACAAAATGTTCCTTTTGTGTGTGAATGAAAATCAAAGAAGGTTGAGAGTGACAGACTGCATGCTCGATCCACGAGGCAATGGGCTGGACAACAAGCACGGGGTGAGGAACAGGATGATGTCACTTCTCACATGAGTCACCCTCTGACCTGTGGGTTCATCTGTTTTCCCCTTGGCTCCCACGATAATTTTACTAATAAGAAAAATGAAGCTCAAAGGGATAAAAGGACTTGGCCAGGATATCCTTATCAGTACAACTACGGTTACATGGGGATTTGACACCAGACCTTGCCACTTCTCATTTAGGCCACTTCTCATTATGCCATGCTAAGTGGTAAATCACTAACACTCCAGGAGAATGATGACACGCACACAAATGCAGGCCTGCGAGACTAGGCTATCTACACAGTAACACAGAGATCACAAAGCATCCTCAGTTTCAGAAAATATGTCAATAACATAATAGCTTAATTGTAGAAGGTATGTACATCTTTTTTGGTGGTAGGGAAAAGGTAAAGGGTGCTGATACACACTCCTATATTGTCCAGTTACTTCTCCGCAAATTATTGAGAGATTCCATGAAAACTTAAAGTAAAGGTATATAGTCAAAATGTTAAAAACTCTAGTGTTATTTGGCAGAATGACTTTAAAAATCCTCATAATATTTTTGCTTTAAAAATGTTGTTATATTTCATTAAGCCAGTAATTTAATCAACAGTATGCTTCACATGACTTTTTGTATCTACAGAGAAATGTTTATCAAATACTTGCTTTATTTTCACACTAAATGCCAAAAGACACTGGACAACAACACAACTGTTTTGCTAAAAAGAGTTGTTGAGGTCACTAACAGTGGCAGGCCATTTTTTAGGTGTTTTTCTTTGCTGTTACTATATATTTGTAAGGACTCAGGGAAATTCTCTTTATAGTTTCCTACTCAACAAATTGTGATAAAGGCTGAATAGTTTATAGTCATGGAATAGAGAAAAACTAATTTGTTCATCAAATTTGTAAATGTAGTCCTGTCAAAAATGCACTTAATTGAATTAACAATCATAGAGAGAAACTTAGTCTGTAAAATATTTGTCAGATTATATAATGTATGCACTATTTATAATACCATGAATGAAATACAGATACTCTTATGTTTACACTTTGTCTCGTAGGTGAATGATGAATTAAATACAAAAGAGAACACTGATTTGTCAGGTATAATTGCTTCTTGGTGAAAACATAATGACAATTTGAACTTAATCCACAACTTGGATCATTGCTGAGGGAAAGAAACATCAAGAGTGATTTTTCATTCAAGTGCTGGATGGCATAATTAAAGCTCATTTTTTTATGGAGGATTTCTCAGAGTGCAGAATTTGAATAAACCATGTTTCTTATATCAGATATTTACCATTTGGGTTCTAAGAACTAAGAATGTTTAAATGTAAAATATAAAGAGCACATAGGGTATTCTTAACCCAGGTCATATGACCTACATTTCTTTCAGTACAAAATAAAATATGAAGATAAGAAAGAGCAGGTACATTAACCCTGTATCAGATGTATCAGGGAATGTTCTCCCATGCAGTGGGTTGTCTTTTTTCTTTTGTTGATGTTTTTCTTTGCTGTGAAAACACTTTTTAGTTTGATATAGTCTCATTTGTTTATTTTTTTCTTTTGTTTTCCTTGCCTGAGAAGTTATATCAGGAAAAAATATTGAAATAAGCAATATCTGAGATTTTACTGCTTATGTTTTCTTCTAGGATCTTATTGTTTTGGATCACATATTTAAGCCTTTAATACATTTTGAATCCATAAGAAGGTAGTCTAGTCTCACTTTTCTTTACATATCTGTCCAATTTCTCCAACACTATTTATTGAATAAACTATCTTCAGCTCATTGTATGGGCTTGCTCCCTCTGTCAAATATTAATTGACTGTAAAGGTGTGAGCTTGTTTCTGGGCTCTCTATTCTGTTCCATTGATCTATGTATCTGTTTTTATGCCAGTACCATGCTGTTTTGATTACTATGGCCTTAAAGTATAGTTTAATATTAGGTAGCACGATTCCTCTAACTTTGTTCTTCTTTCTTGGGATTGCTAAGTGGGGCCTTTTGTGGTTTCATATCAATTTTTGAAATATCCAAAGTTTATAGAGAAAATAAAACGCAATACCAAAAAACAAACAATGCAATTAAAAAATGGGCAAAGGACCTGAATAGACACTTCTCCAACAAGGACATACAGATGGCCAATAGACATAGGAAAAGATGAACAACATCACTAGCTATCAGAGAAATGCGAATTAAAACCACAGGGAGAAATCACTTCACACCTATCAGAATGGCCATCACCAATAAATCATCAAAGAAGTGCTGGTGAGGATGTGGAGAAAGGGGAACCCTTTTGCACTGTTGGTGGGAATGCAGATTGGTGCAGCTTTCGTGTAAAACAGTATGGAGATACCTCCAAAATTTAAAAATGGATCTGCCTTTTGACCCAGTGATCCCACTTCTGGGAATATAGCCAAAGAAACCCAAAACACTCATTTGAAAGAATGTAAGCACTCCTGTCTTCATTGCAGCATTATTTACAATCACCAAGACATGGAAGCAGCCCAAGTGTCCATCAATAGATGAGTGGCTAAAACCACTATGGGACATTTATACAATAAAATACTACTCAGTCATAAAAAAGAAGAAAATTTTACCCTTTGTGACAGCATGGATGGATCTGGAAAACATTATGCTAAGTGAAATTAGCCAATCAGAGAAGGACGAATATTCAATACCATATGATTTCACTCATGTGTGGAATCTAATGAACAAACTGAACTAACAAGCAAAACAGGCTCATAGATGGAGAGCAGGATGACAGTAATGGAGAGGTTAGTTAGGGGGATAGACAGGGAGGGTTAGGAGGGATCAAACAAAAAGGGAAAAGGACACATGGACATGGGCAACAATGTGGTGATTGCAGTGGGGAGAAGGGTATAAGGGAAATAAATGGTAATGGAAAAATACTATAAAAATAAAAATAAATAAAGACAGTACGTGGAAAATGAACCTTGTTAGCACTGACACTATTAAGAGTACTAATGCATTGAAAGACACATACAAGCTTTTGAAGCCCATCCAATTGCTGTATAGGCATTTCTGCTGCTGATACTACTATTTCTAATATGTTAACTTCTTATGAGTTTGTTTTGTTTTGCACAGCCCATCAATCACCTACCATCCATGCATGCTTTAGGGAAAAACATATTAAGGTCATTTCACGAAATGAAAATGAGGCCTTTATGTGGTAACATCTGATCATCATTTTTTATATCTTTTCCGCAAAAGATGCAAGTAGAAACACTAGTTTTGATTTTGTTTGAATTTTTTAAATAATATATATTTTTAATTTTATTTTAATCATTGTTCAAGTACAGTTTTCTCCCCTTTACTCCCAATCCAGCCCACCCCCCCCAACTTCCCACCCATTACCACCCTCCCCCTAGTTTTTACCATGTGTCCTTTAATTTTGTTCCTGTAAACCCTTCCCCTTTTCCCCTGAAATTCCCTCTTCTCTCTCCTCTGATCACTCTCCACCTGCCCTCTAATGCAGTGTCTTTGACTATACCCTGCTTGTTTCTTTGTTTTGTTGTTTAGGTTCCTGTTAAAGGTGAAATCATATGGTATTTATCTTTCACTGCCTGGCTTATTTCGCTTAGCATAATGCTTTCCAGTTGCATCCATGATGTTGCAAAGGGTAGGATGTCCTTCTTTCTTTCTGCTGCATAGAATTCCATTGTGTAAATGTACCATAGTTTTTTTATCCATTCATTTACTGATGGGCATCTAGGTTGCTTTCAGCACTTAGCTATTGTAAATTGTGCTTCTGTGAACATTGGGGTGTTTGAATTTTTTTGGAGGGAGGTGTGTGAGTAGGTGCAGATACTAAAATAAAGTAATTTTTCAGGAAAAAGTTTTCTGATGGAAAGTGACAAATCAACCAAAGGTGGTGTGTGTGTGTGTGTGTGTGTGTGTGTGTGTGTGTTGTGCTGTGCCGTGTGGCGTGTGTGTGTTTGAGGGGATGGATTTTGCAGGCACAGAGAGAAGTGGTGACTGGAGCATCATCTGATGCTATTAGTTACATACTCCCTTACACCTTTTTTGTACTAGAAAGCAAGCTTATTTCTCTGAGAGCCTAACTTCTAAATTTCCTTCACTGGAAAAAAGTAAAAATATGAACACATACTGGCAATTTCTTTGATTTTCTTATACATCATCATCTTTTGACAATATTATATTTATTATAGTCATTTGGTCCAATTCTAGAGGCCATGGCCCAGAGGAGCTATACTCTAAGTAAAAGCTTTTTACAGTACTTAAAAAAAGAACAACAAAAAATAACCTGTAATAGGCAGTCTCTATCAAAATGGTAAATGTGCCTACCCTACAGCCCTATGATCACCCTTCCAGGTGTCTAACATTCAGAAACAGCAAAAAAGATATGAAAAAACAGGCTCAGTATGGCTTATTATAGTATTATTTGCAAAGCAAAGCATGGGAAATAACAGCCTCCATTAATAAGAAATAAGTCCACACTTTTGAGATATCTGTAAAGTAGAATAACATCAGTTGTTAAAAAAGGAGATAAAACTTAATACAGTATCTTGCAAAAAGTCTATTTTTACATAGTTAAATGTTAAAACAGGAAATTTTATATAAATGTACCTATCTATAGCTCTATACACCTGCCATATATTTTATAATTTAAATAACTGGGTATCTATATAAAGGGCCTGGAAGGATGTGCATGGAGCTATAAATGGTAGATCTTTCTTGAGGGTAAAATTGGAGTAGGTATAGGAAATCTTTTAGTTTTTATTTTAAATATATCAAGAAATAAAAATAAAAAGTGGTGGAATAAAGAGTAATTTTTTTTAAGTGCCTTTTTTGGCTTTTCCAACTAACAAAAATTTTCAAATATACTAAATATTTGAATTAATATAATGAACACCTGTGTGGCCACAACCTATGGACAATGATTGTTGACAAGCTTATTTTTCATTTTACAACATCTTCCAATAAACATGTGTTGCTTTTGTCATTAAGGACAAAAAAATTTCCAGGGTGGGGCTGTAGTCATTGGATGACTTGGAATTTATTTTTCTTTAATAAAAAAACTTTCCCCCAACCTAGGCTACTGGATATAGCTAACTTGTTTAATGCACAACTCATGTGTCAATCATCCTAACATATACCCGATTACGGCTGCTCAGGAAGGTGTGTAAGGCTTGGTAAAGGTTTCTTTTAAAAATATCTTTTATAAGTGAATATTTTCTTCCCATCCTACACAGATCTTAGAGACCTGTACAACTTGATTAGCTGTTAATTCTAGTTCTACCATATTTCCTCTTTCCTTTTCTCATTTTGCCCAATTTATTTCATTAACCATTTGAAGTGGCCAGTGTACTTTGGCTAAATCATACTTTCCCACATATTTAGGTCTTTGTTTTACTTTTGTAGGTCATGGGTGATAAAGCAATGCCCCTTTAATTATAGCACTACTTCACACTAGTTCTGACAGACCCTGAACACCAAGAAATGATGATTTATTGATGTAAACCACATTCTTTTAAGAGATTGGGTAGTTCTAAATATAACTTGCCTGTATCCTGGCATCTGAACCAGACAGACAGATAAACATATTCATGGGAAATATCTACAGACAGAGGCACCTATTCTCAACTGGGAAAATATGAGACTTCCTTCCTCTGTTCAGATGCTTAAATAGTGTTTCATTAACAGTGACTTGATTGTCACCCAAAATTTGGAAAGTATGCTAAAGCAATGTTCTTTCCACATCCTACAACTTTCCAAAGATGTTTACACTGAAAACAACAGGTTTCTCTATCTTCCCTTTTTGTGCTTAGCTGAGAGACAGCGATTCTGATCTTTCATTCTTCTAACCCAAAGACAGGTATGTTTGTGGTACTGCAGTTAAAGATAAAATTCCTTGAAGCACTTAAACTGTTACAGTACTGCATTTATATGAAATCTGGAATGTGTATTTCAATACATTTTGAATATCTGGCAGAATTGATAGGAAAAATTCCATCTCCTTGCATTTAGACTCTCTAACAATATTAAATAACTTAAAAAGTAAATACATTTTTTTATTCACAAGATGGTTTTTAAAAAGGAAAAGTAGAATTCATAGAGTCCATGGACTAAGCAAAATCTTTCTTTATCTTCTGAAAGAACTACTGCATTTCAAATGGTAATGTTTGGTATATTATCATCTGCAACAGATCCATCAGAACTAGAAATCAATTTGCTTTCATGAACAAGTTCTGTACTAGGGGCTGGTTATATCAATCACCAGTTTCTGGTTTTATTGAAAGTCATTTGTCAGCAGTGAATACATGAATGATTATTTCCCTACTTATTCATACTTTTAATAAACATTGTCAAACTTTCTAATGTTTGGGGATAAGCAATTATACATTCAGAGGTCTGATGTATATAAAAGCACCTTTCAGATAGTGAAAGGCAATGTTTTTGGTCTAAAATCCCAAAATTAAGTAGAGTTATTATCTGCTATGTCACACCCAAGAAAGGATCATTATATATCACCATCTCAGAAAGCTCAACATTATTCATGAATAAGAGGAGAGGAAGGAGAACAAAAAGTTTCCTGGGTAACAATCCCAGTTTCTGCTCTCATCCTATTGGCAAGTAAATCAGGTAATTCATAGCCACTAGCTGGAATCCATTCTGGCTGAAGCAAATCGTTACATTAATATGAATTTCACATTATCAGCTGCATCTATTTCCTTTGTAAAATGGTCCAATTTTCAAGACAGCAGGCCACATTATAGATCTTGGAAGGTGAATAGACTTTTTCAACAAATCAAGCTTATAGATTGCTTACCTGAGCTAAAGGGCACAACATAATGCTTCCTAAGTGAACAACTTCTGTTGTTCTGTTCTCTTCCTCTACTAAATCTCCTCTCTCCTTATTCATTTTGCCCACTTCACCCTGTTATCTGTGTGAGGTGATAAGTCTAAGCTCGGTTAAACAATACCTTCTATACACTTAGGTTCCCATTTTAACTTCGTAAACTCTTTGGTGATATAAGCAATGTCACTTCAATTGTAACCATTTTCCTTTTCAGTGACTTATGTGCATTTTAACAGGTTATCTCTGTAAATGGGTCCCATATTTCCACATACATTGGGACAAATTAGATTCTCAATTAAAATTCTTAGGTTTGGCCATGTTTGCAAAATCACCCATAAACGTGAGAAGTACTTATAGGTGGAGGTCTCTCTGTTGAAGTCACCTCTGTTCACTTTCTTGTAGTCCCCTGTAATCTGCTAAGAATCCTTTTCACACAGTGCCCATCCAAGCTTTGCATCGATGCCTGTAAACATTCTGCTGTTTCGGGAGGTGGTGAGGGAAAGCACTCTCATTAGCTTTCTTCTTGGGGGCTACCTTTGTCTTTCCACTCAACCCTATAGTATATTAAGGTCTCTGCTGGAAGACCAAGGTTATTTCCCATATAGATAACACTTTATGCAGAAGTCAGAGAAAGGCAGGTGGGGCAGTGCCAAGCAGCAAGATACTGAGAAACATAATTACTTTCTCCATTTCTGAAATGTACTGCTCTTATAAAGGTGATGAGGCAACATATATAAGAAGTCATTTATGAAATTATCGCTGTGGCTTTAAGATCCTCTATACAATGGTTTAGCCAAATTGCAAAGCACACGAATTCCCGAGTCCATTATTAAGAAGGTACCTGTAACTCTACTGAAAAAGTTTACTACTCAATGCATATCAAGTTGCTTTAATGGAGCACTGAACAGGTGACTCAACAGGGAGCATCCAGGAGCATCACAGAGATCCCGGAGGACTTCACAGTTTGTTCAGTCATGGTGCACATGTGCACAATCTACATCGCTCAGTCTTTTCCATAATATACCCACTGGAGACTTCTGGCTCCATGAACATTTCCTCCCAACTTTTATGTTGATGAAGGTATATTTTGCTTTTTAAAAAAACAATTTTTAAAAAGTCAAACCTCACTTGCAATAGAATTTAAACAAAGCCCACTTATGATAATTTGTATAACCACACTGAAAATGTCAAATGTTTCTTTGAATTAAATAGCTACCAGTTACTATGACATATCTACATGTAAAAGAGAAAATATGCTAAATACAATAAACCATGTATTTTCAATTAAAAGCAACTCATCACAAATGTGTAGTTTAATAAATCTGTGGTGTACCCTACTGTGAGTTAGATCATTCATTGAACACAATGAAAAATTCCCAACAACTGGGGTTGTGATGTTGCCACATTTCAATCAAACAGACTTCTTGGATCAGCTCCTTATTGTGCTTGTTATCCTTAGGCACTGAGACAGTGCCACTGAGTTTTATCTTTTTAGCTCTCTTTACCATTCATTGCTTGACATTCATTTGATATAAACAAGGCTTATTTAAAAGACAGGAAAAATAGAACTAGACTTCAATTAACTGTACTATGCCCCACAGCAAGAATATTTTTCCTCTGTTGAAGTACTTAATGTTATTTATTTAAAGAAAACCCCAGCATATTCTATTTATTTTCAGCTACTATGTGTCTCCCCAGTAAGAAAGCTGAATTGGTCAGTGAGAGTCAATATAGGTAATATTTAAAAAATAAACATTTTGCTTCCTTTTGTTTCCTTCCCTCCCCCTTCTGGATATTTCCCCCTCCCCCTTCCTTTCAGAGTGACAAGGACACAAATTAATAGAGAAAATATAGAATAAATACAGGGTGGGACAAAAGCAGGTTTGTAGTTATGAGTACAGAAAACACAGAGTTTTTCTTGTATTATTACTTATTAATTATTGTATTATTTTCCATATGAACAACTGTAAGCTTACCTTTGCCCCACCTCATATATTCTTTCCCAATGGGGTGAATGATATAATCCACCATCTATTTATTCACTTTATAAGATGAGAACCTGACTCATTTCCAAGTATGCTTGATTGAAAATATTAACTGTGTTAATATGTTCATGAAAATGGTAGCTACTTTTATGAGTAGAGATTGTCCAAATTTGGAGGAGAATTATATATTTTTCTCTTTTACACCCTACCTCAGATTTGCACAAAGAGCTTAATTTCTTTATGAGACTTACATTTTTGGCAAATCTCAATAATATAAAAATAAAAAGAGACACCCAAAATTGTTCAAAATAAAGTGATGCATTCACCCCTCAGGCAGTATCAGCTGGCTATCAGATCTCAGTGCAGACTGTGTCATGTACAAGCTGAGTCACATCTCTTACCTGGTGTTTGAAAATTAAGGCGCCTTAGTTCTACTGGGTCTGTTGGATGGTGTGAGGGGACCTCCTTACTGTTCGGTATGCTGCTCTTTCTAGAGTCGGACTCTGCCCTTTTCCTAAAGGGAGAAAGTAAAAATGTAAGAATTAAAAAACAAAAACCAAATGAAACAGATTTAAAAAGCAGAGAGCTATGTCCCCTGCTCCTATTTTCAGTTTTACAATTTTCAAGGGCTAATTTTGTGACCTTGTTCAGGTTGCTTGGCCTACAGTATTTCCTCGGGTCTAAAATTTTTGTGGAAGCCGATGAATTCAAAATCCTCTTTCAGCTCTAGAATAAAGCAATTCAGTGAGTCTGACTCTAGGCTTTAAGGGAGTGTTGATAAGGGACACTTGGGTCCTTGCTCAGCTCTTCTCCCTTATCCACTAGCTCTGTTGGTGAGAAACAGGACAGAGGATCCCTAGCAGCTAATACTAAGATTATTGCTACCATAGAGAAAAGCTCTGAAATTACTGGGCCTCGAGTTGAACAGCTAAACTTGCCCCAATTTCTCCTTTGTAAGGATATATAACTGATGGCTATGAAGTGGACCTGCATTGGATTTTCCCATAAGGCAGATAAATACAATAAGAGCATGTCTAAGGTTCCAAGTTAGCCTAATACCTGGAATGAGATTAGGACCACACAAGACCAACATCCAATTTCTCTTTCAAATCCCCCCCAACCAAAAAAAGATAGTTGGCTGTTTAATGGGGTTAAACTAATTATGATTAATAATGTGCTAATGAAAGTCAATCACAGAAAGAACAGAGAAAAAGTAATTTCACCAAATGGTTAGTTCCACTCTCCTAATTCTCATTCAGGTATATAAACCATTAACACTGCCTTGATATAAATAATTCTTCACACAATTCATTCTGTATTTGTTTTATTTGCTATCTACTAGTTTTACTGAATACTCTTATTTAAAGCGTCATAATGTACTTTTAACAAATGTCTATATAAATACTGTCAGGTTTTTCTTCCTAAAATTTCTTTATTCATTTTTTTAAAACCCAAGTAATCAGAGTGGTACATAACTATTTTCTTTCATCGTGACTTAGTTTAACAATTCACTTAACAAATGGAAGTCTTTTTCAAACAGCGCTTTCTTTCCAACACTGATTCCAGTAATCTCCAGGCCAGAGTCGCAATCCTTGCATATCACCCCTGCTCAGAGCTAAGGCATTCTCATTTAGGAGTGCCACCAAGGGAACTCTTCCTTTCTCTTTTCAGTATGACTGTGGAACAGCTTATTTGTGTTCCTGTGATAATGGGCTCTCATTCAGTGTCACCCAGGTCATTCCATGAAAGGAAAACAGTCTATCTCTGCTCATCTGTATACAATACAAACTCACAGGAAATGAAGGGAAGATGGATGCAAAGGGAAAGTACACTTGCTTTGCTCAGATGCAATGTCTTCGGCAAAATATGGCTGACTAAATGCATTTTCTTGAGTGATTCCCATTAGACACCTTGCTCTCTTAGACTTTGGATTGACCTGTCCCCTGATTTCTCGTTTCCACCTAAAAGTGACAGACACAGTCTTAGGACAGGAGGTACTGCCAAGGTATACTGGCAGTCACAGGGAAGCAGTGAGTTCAGGTGTGCCGAAGGTACCGGGAGCTCCAGGTGTGTGCAGTGTGAGAGGGGAAGAACAGAAGAGATGAAAGGCTGGTGAAAGAGATATGAGGAAGAAGAGAACGGGGCTCAGGAGATCGTGGGAAAGAAGGATGTGATGACCGGGTTCAGAGTAGAAAACGTGACTGCGCTTGTGCTGGGGATATCTGCCTCAACACTGACAGATTCATTTTACCACAGAAGGTGCAGACTCTAAATGGGTTAATAAAATGTCACAGTGTGGCTTGCCAATGACCCCATGTGTCACAAACATGTAGTTGGTCTTCTCATTTCCAATCATCCCTATGGCTCTTCTCAAGATTTTGGTCTTTTCACACAAGTTTGCAAAGATACATTTCTTTACCAATGTGCCAGACCCAATGACTAAAACCTAGATTTTTATCTCTTCTCAAAGTAGCTCTGTTGTCTTTGCTGCAGGATTGTGGAACCCAGAACTAGAAATATCTGGACAAGAAGACGATTTCCTTCTTGCAGGTAAAGTGGAACATCCTCCTTATCTTCTTTTTCACTGAGGCCAGGCTAAGCGACACTGAGACAAAGGACAGAAAACAACAGTCTCTAAAGAAATTTAGCCATATTTTCTCATGCCAGGAAAGCCGAAAATCACATCTCATTGCCCAGATGATTCTCAGAAAAACCCAAAGCACTGGAGTAAAGCTGTAATTCATGCTTATAATAAATTGGAAGGGGTTTCCTGACATTTCATATCTGGCTTCTCTCTCACTTTATCTGATCAAGTAAAGTGACCTCCAAGACCTCAGACTCCAAAAATCCTAGCCAGCTAGGAAAACCAGCAGTTTAAGTTTTGTTTGGTTTGGTTTCATTTGATAATCACAACATGGACAGTTCCGGCTTCCCACACTCTTATCATGTTAATTTCAAACAGAAAGGAGCTAAAATGGTTGTTGTCTAATAGAAAGGATTTCTGAGAAACGTTTGAAGATGAAGAGTTTAGCCGTCATCAGTATTAAAAGTAAAGACCTTGAAAAAAATGAAATTTACTGTTGTAAAGTTTTAAATGGCATATCACAGCCTAAATTAGGTCCGAGATAAGAGCATTTAGTAACATTTTTCCTGAGTTTCTCGAGGTCTCATTATTCTCATTTTAAACTAGTAAAAAAACCAAAGAATAGTGACTAGAAACAGATGATCAACTTTGCCTTGCTATTTAATTTTTTCTATTAAGATTACAAAACAGGAGTATATTTTATATCTTGCAGGAAGAAGTTGTTTCTCATGCACAGGAGTTATATGGGTGAAAAGGAAATAGATCACATGATCTTTCAGAGATGGCAGAAGCTGCTAACAGTATAAAAACATGTGTTTGTCTGGGGTGTGGATAATGCACAACAAAAAGGCTGCTCCGTGGTCTAAGGAGAGCTCTATTTCCCACTTACTCTCTCCTGGGGTAAAGTGGGAAGCACGAACAAGGGAGATTGGGTGGAAGATCAAATCTATTTGGAACACAGATATTCAAACATGGGAGTACAGGCTTTTGGAAAAATGTATTTATTTGAAATCTCTACTATTAATATTCAAAGGTATCAGTTCAAACACTCACAGTCTGTCACTATTAGGAATGTAACTCTGTCACCACTGGTGTGTACCTCCTTAGGTAAGTGGACCATGAAACTTCTCAATTTCTTCATTTATGAAACAGAGGAGGGTTAGTACATGGAATTGAACTTCAGGCCCAATCCTTGTATTAATAGGACAAGAAGGCAGTGATGAAGTTGTGAAACATGGACAGTGTTGCTTACAATGGGAAGGTAAATTCCTAAGTATATTAAGTGGGTTCAAAATATTTTCTTTTGGTTAGGAAAAAACTTTTCCATGTTTTTTAGCTGAATCATTGATAACTAGTGATCTACAAAAATACATAAATAAAGAGGACCCTCATGGAGGTAGTGAGCTTTCTATTAGCGAAAGGATAGCCTGTTGACCAGTGATAAGTGATTTTAGGAAAAATACTGCAGCAGTGGTTCTCAGACTTCAGCATGCATCAGAATATCCTGGGAAGGCTTGTTAAACCACAGGTCACTGGACCAGTGTCCAGTTTCTGATTCAGTAGGTCTGGGGCAGGGGCCCCAGGGATCTGTACTTCAAGCTTCCTGGTGAGGCTGATGCAGTGATCCAGAGACAACTTACTGAGAACCTGACAACTTACAACACAACATCGGGAGGAAGGCAGGTGAGTGAGCACTGAGATCCTTTTTGTCAGTTTAATTTTAATTGGGAATTTATATCTAATTAATGATATAGATGTGGATATATAGATTTGAATTAGAAAGCTACACCAATCAGTCCATAATCACACAATACAGATATTATTAGTATTGTTATTACTATTATTATTCAAGGCTGGAAGATATGGACAATAATTCAGAATCACATAAATGTTTTCATTAACACTCTGTCATCAATATTTGCAGGGTGAGAACAAGCTAGTGTTCCTGTACTGAGAGGTGACCCTCAAACGAAACAAAACAAAACAGCTTATGAGACACCTCACATTTCTCTTCTGCAGACACAATAACACATAAAAATGTTCATTTCACCTTAACAACAAATAAAACTCAAAGACTGTTTTTACTGTTTTCTAAATTCAGCTTTAAATAAAGGTAATCTGTTTTACCTTCTTACACAAAATTTTCCTCCTATAATCATTTTAATATCAAATTGTTTTATATATGTAGGCTTTATCCATCTTTTACTTGCCAGGTATCATCTTTTATATCCAACCTCCACCCTCACCCCCTCAATACCTGCAAAGTCTACCAGTATCTAATTTTTTTTCTTACTGTGCATTAAAGGGGTTTGTTCTCTATTCCTCACCTGTCAGGTTTACTGCTCCATTTTAATGCAGCAAAAAAATAAAAGAAAAAAGAAAGGCTAAATGTTAGTTGGCCAATGGTAATGAGTAACCATGACAACCAAGATTTAACAGTGCTCACAGGTGGGGACACATAACTTACACACATTAGCAAATGACAGCATATCAAAATATTTAAAGGCCTCTAATCACAGAGTAAATGGAGGACATGAGGGCACATTGCTAAATAAAGCATTTTTGAGTATGTTAAAGTCATATTCACTTTCATCCATCAATTTACAAAATATTGCCAGGATCAATCATATTCCAGGAAGTATTTGATGGTAGAGATGCAATTTGATTTTTTATAAAATATACCATGAGAAAACTACTAATGTACTTGAAGGGACTACAACATTATTCCATAAAAGAAATTTATTCATTTAAAATAAAGAGTTCTCAGTGAAGAGGCAGGTTATTTCCTTAACGATATAAACTACTTGCGCATTGCACTGAATGCACAAAAGTTTACACAACTGGATAATACATCATGAGGTAATAAAGTGGTAGAAATGAATTCTTCAAACACCTTTCGACAAGTTAGGTGATCATAAATCTTTTCTCCAATGAAAGATTAAATACATTTCAGTTTTGGAAAAAGTAATACTCGTTATAAATCTAGAGAGCATGACCCATCTGCATAGTGGTCTAATCCAAAAAAGTGTCCTATTACCAGCCAGTGCCATGACAGCTATTTCCTAGTCAAAGAGGCTGCTGTCTGTGAACACAGCCCCTCACGCTTGCAACCACTTCCACCTGTGACAACATGTGGACATATTTCCTGCAGAGAGTACGCCCTTTACCATATAGATGTAATCTGAACAGTCTCATGGTGAGGCAAACTGCAAACTATTTAGTGAGTTCTCAATTATAAAAATAAAGATAACGAGTCTACCTTAATGCCAACAAAATGTATACTCATGTTGTTAGACTATCTGGCTTTGAGATAATTTAGTTCATCTCTTTTCAAAACTAAAAACGTCACATTTAAATAGTACAAAAACCATACAAAAAGAATAATGAAAATAGTATCAAGCATATAGGTTAATTTTCATCTTAATTTTAAAGTGATTTACCTGGTGGTGCCAGGTTTAAAAAAAAATCCTACTCATAGGTTTCTAACTTACTCATTTTTTGACCAATGAGGTCATCAGTTGTTGGAAAATCTATTTTGCTGGATGGAAGAGAACCATTTAGTGAATTATCAGTTTTACTTATTAAAAGGCTGTTGATATTCAGATGAATAAATAATGTGCAAGTCCCTCCCTCTTCCATAGCAATGTCGGCCTCACCACACATATGGGTACATAATTGGTGTAAGTGTCCTAGTTTGAAGGTTCTTGGAACCAGTATATTTAAATTATAGGCCTGAGAGTTTTATCATAGCTCTTGCCAGCCAAGATAAAGGCAATACTGAGTGATGGAGTAAACCAGTGGGGGTAGCCAAGTTTAACACCATTTGGCTTGTACAAATCTGATGACACAGTATCTCTGTGTCATGCGCTCTACTAGGCACAAAGGACACAGTGAGGAATAAGGCAGACTCCTTCACTCACACTATGGAGGGGGCAGAGGAGTGGCCACGGAGTGAGAGGAAAGGTGTTGCAGGCTTAGCAAAGGGCTTTCTTTGATGGCAGCCTGGAAATATACTTAGGGGTGGATCAAAAGAGAAGACTACAGAGACAAAGCCCACGGAGGGCCAGTGTTGGATCTGGGAAAAGGTGGAGTCTTATTTTAGTCACATCTACTTCATGGCCTTCCCATATCCAAGTCCTGGGGTAGGTTTGAAAGTTATTTACTGTCTCCACAGTATCCATTCAGGTTAGACTGTCCCTGTTATGGATGATCGTTTTGTCTAGACCATGCTTAGATCTTTCCAGCACCCTAGCCTATATTCTGCCCCCACCCCAGTGCATAATAAACACTTCTCATCCATCCTGAAATGATTTCCCATATATTTAGCCTACCATTTTATTTTTAAATATTTTATATATTAAGAATTCCTGGACAATTCTAGAAAGGTTGAAACACCTTACATATGTAACAAATGTACAGGATAGATGAATATCTAAGAGCATTCAATTGCTTTATGGATCCTTTTGTGTATATGTAGAGGGGGGAGAAGGGCATCATGGAGTCATATTTAAAAAACATGCACTCAACCCTGGGGGGGGCAGAAATAATAGAACAAAACTTTTATTACTTGGTATTTGATATTCTCATTATAGAACATTATTATTAAAAGGGTTTAGTTATCTAGTCTATGCATTCATGTTATAAATGAGGAAACAGAGACCCAGAGTTCTGGCATGACTTTCAACCCCATATAGCCAGCTAGTCACAGAGCAGGGATTTTAACTCAGTTTTACTGATTCCTAAACCTTGCTACCATCTTATCTTTGTACATTTTTAAATCACATATAGAGTATAAAATTTCAAAAAAAATCATGGTGCAAGATAACTTGTAACACTAAAGACCTGCCAAATATATTTTAATTTTCTGATGATTCAGAAGGTGTCTTACAAACCCTCAGTGATATTGTTTTGTCCCTAATTATCAATGTATTGTAGTTTTACAAATCACTAGATTAAAATGAAGTCAAATGAATAGTACTGTCAAAGAGTGCTATTTCCACATGAATATAGTAATAGAAATATGTCTTAAGGTCTCCTCAGACAGTTTCACATGGACAAACCATCCACAGCTATAGACCTACTCTAAACACAAGCAATCTTGTAAACAGGTGTACATGATAAACAGAAATATCAAGATAATATGAGTCAACAGTATTTTTTTATACTTACTCCCTACTCAAAGTATCATTTATACAGAGGAAGTGAAATATTTTAAAAATGATAATATAGTCAATTTTAACAACCTGTGTACGAACTCAAAGGCACCTAAAAGGCTGAAGTATTTATTTCATAATTAACTTTGCACAGAGTCCAAGCTATAAAAGACACTATTCATTGCCTACAGAAGATTTCCTCTTGAACTGCCTCACGATAATCAAGAAGGACATTGTTGGGTCTACTTGAATTTCAAGTCAGGAATGTTCTTTACTGCTGAAGCAAGCATTTCTATTTCAGAAACGCTTCATGGGCCTTCAGATGGTTAGCTAAATATACTTAGCATTCGAGGATGTGTGCATCTTCCAACAATTGCATTAGAGGATGCTTGCATATGCACACACTAAAATGCAACTATTTTAACGGAGTCATAAAACCTTTAGATAGGATGCCTTTATTTTTGTGGGATTAGGAAAAATTACAACGGAGTTGATTTTTTTTTCAGGCACATGCAAATGAAGAATGGAAAATTTAATTATAAATGTGATCAAGGTTAAAATGATCAAGGTTAAAATCCTACTTCTTCACATTTACATAACTAACTCACAAATCTCAAGCACACCTCTGCTCAGAGACCTGACTTAAGGATAGTCAGATATATTGCAATGAAACACCACTCAAAAAAATAAAGCAAGCATTTTGTCCATTTTGAATAATCACAGAATGGTACGTGATGTGGTCTAGAAATGCAACTGTCAGCAAGCACATGTGTTCTGATTTGACTCCCACAGTAGGATGTGATAACTGAATAAATATTTCACTGAAGACAATTATAATTCTACTCTTGCTTTTTAATCATTGTATTCTCTTTGGGTCATAAGCACAGCACATGAACAGCAAAGGCTGCCAGCTCCTGCTTGGATGTACTCCTGATCCGCTGTTGCTCTGGAGTGTGTGACTGCCTCCTGTGTCCTGCTCTTACCTCTTGCACAGGACAGAGGCAATCGAATGCAATGCACACTGGTGAGGTGCAAATCGGGATGAGAAGGTTGAAACCATCGGGGAAGAGGGGACTTTTGCCTTTAATCACTTGCTTTTTCAGTTCTTTTATGACATGGATAATTGAGTGATGGCAGTGATCAGGAAAAAATAATGATGGATATGTGTTTCTTTCTAGCTCTAAAATAGGCTAGGAGATTTAATGGGTTATGGTTATGCCCATTAAATAGGTGTGCGTGAACTTCTTTAAGTTGTCCTTTTTTTCCCTTAGCCCTTTATTCACACTGAAATAAAATGGAATGTAGTTTCATAAGAGAAACTTTTAAAAAATTTAATCTTTATTGCATTTTTTCCATTACCATTTAGTTCCCTTATATCCCCTCCCCACAGCAATCACCACACTGTTGTCTGTGTCCATGAGTCCTTTTTCCTTTTTGTTCAATCCCTCCATCAAAGACGCGTCTGGAAGAATATACTTTTGAGTCAAGAGAAGAAGTTATAAAAAAAATAAAGGCTATTCCAGGAATATAAGAAGATATTTAACAAAGGAATACAGTTAGAAATAATTAATGTAAACCTAATGAAGGAAACTATATAGATAGAAAAAAGAAATAATGGAAATAGGATGATCAGATTAAACATGTAAGCAAGACTCACAATGAAGAAACTCTCATCTGAGTTTGAAGGTTAAGGTTTTGAGGAGAGAGAAAGAGAGGGGAAGGAGGAGGGAGAGGGGGTATATAAAAAGGGGGTAAAAGAGGGGAGGGAGGAGATAGAGGGAGGGAGAGAAAAGCAGCCTATTTCATAGCAGAGCAAAGAGATCATCAAAGAGTATTCTAAAAGATGGTGCACTACAAAGGAAAATGGGAACACAAAGTTTCATGAAATAAAACTTGAATCAGAAGAAAAGAAAAGTTGTTATAAAGGAGGAGAATTCAGAATTTAGTCATTCTAAATTTTAAGAGAATATATTATGTTAATTTTTATAGTTTTATATATTTATAATACTATAATTATATTTTTAAGCCAAAAAACATTCAGAGGTAGAAGAATTGTTAATGTTTTTCATTCTGACTAAGCAGTGATCAGGGGGCAAACATTTTGCTTATAAGCAATGGAGTCAGAGATATAATTTAAAGAGAGTGGCAATCTACAATTGGCAAACATGGGTAGATGTGAATTATTTGCATCCTAATTGTAATCAAAGACACTAAGTGTTTGGAGTATAAAAACAGACGTGATTTTTTTAAAAAAGGATAATGGTACCTCACATCCCTTTTGGGACACTAATGAGAATTCAGTATTCAAGACATGGAAAGGGTTAGAAGAAAACCAGGGAAAGAAAAAGTTCATTGTCTTCCTTTTTTTCCTTCTCTAATTTTCAAATTTTAGCTACTTTGCTAAGTTTTGAGAAATACCTACAGGGAAAATCTCAGTGCATGTGCACATCAGGGTTATGACGTGAACACAAATGTACAAATTTGTAGTATTTCAAAAACCATGTTGAAATTGAGCAATTAGTTATTTCAAACAATCAAATGCAAGCTTGCATAGAATTATCTGCTTGTGGACATACTAATGTCTCAAATGTCATGCAAAGCGCTCATACTACATAAAATAACTCAGAAGATAGAGGCTATGATTTGTGCATGCTGAGCAACAAAGTCTACACCAAAAACACTGAATGGGATTGTAAATTGTACAGTCTTTACATTTTCTTCTAACTCTAATGAAACACTTCCCTGTGACCAATGGGGCTACACTGAAGTATTTCTAGCAAGATTAACCAAATAATGACCACAGAAGAGTTACCAGGTCTTCAGAAATGAGGCAGCCCCCAAGATTGTAATAGAAATATTGGGCAAACCTACCTTTTATAAAGAAGGATAGCTATGACAATGCAGATGATAAAGACCACTGCAAGGACGGGACCTACAACCCAGATTAGGCCTTCTTCTTCGTCTGTGATTGGCTGTGGATCCAGATCCATTGACACAACGGGGTCGGAGTAGGGACTGGTTGCATACATCTTCTGAGGAAAAACAGAGCCTATGTTAGTTATAAACTAATGCCTTCTACTGTGTATCTGTAGCATTAGAAGAAGGAAATATTGGTGACAGTGTGGATTTGAAGATAGGTGTGCGTGAAACAATGTAACTAAAAAGGAGGAGAAGGGAGGAGAGGGGAGAAGGAAGAAAAGGGAAGAAGCAAGGAGGGAAAAGAAAAGAGGCTTGGCAATCTAAATTTCCTTATACAGGGAAGTATTCCATAATAAAATGATTTATGATAATATAAATTATTGCAGATATACTGTTTCATTGGGGTCTATCCATGGCATACTAAATGATATTATGAAGTACGAGTAATTAACCAGTTGCAAAATATTCAATGAGCATTTACACATAAGTTCCATGCTATGTGAAAATTAACTGAAATATTAGCTCCAGCACTCAAGACATTACCACCTAGTTAAGGAGACCAAATTTTAAAAAGTAAACATTTAGAGAGGAAAATATTAGTATTTAACTACATGTTAAGTTATGTAAGTAGTCCTTACTACTGTGTACATTAGTTAGAAAATAGAGGCCAAACAATCAACAAAGTCTAGAATTTCAAAACAGAGATCCATTGTTCAGGTATTAGATGCAAGATGTATAAAACTGACATTACAGCTTTCCAGAACACAGAATTTCTTAGAACTTAAAAGGACTTAGCAGTTCCCATTTAATTTTATTAGTTACTTCACAGAGGCTGGTGTGGTTGTTCCCAACTGATACAGAAAAAAGGGAACTCTTATATAGTGTAAGTGGTAATATAAATTGGTCCCACCATTAAGAAAAACAGCATATTGGCTCCCCAAAACATTAGAAATAGAACTATCTTGTGATCGAGCAATCACACTCCTTGGTATATATCCAAAGGCAATGAAACCACCATCTCGAAGAGGTATCTGCACACCTGGGTTCACTGCAGCATTGTTCACGACATTGAAGATATGGACACAACTTAGGTGTCCTTGGATGGATGAATGAACAAATAAAATGTGATCCACATGGAGTGTACACATACATCTATACATATACAATGAAATATTCTCAGTCATAAAAAAGGCAGAAAAACCTGCCATTTCCAAGAGCACAGATAAATCTCCCTGGAGGGCAGAGAACAGAATGATGACTGCCAAAGGCTGAAGGGAGGAAACAGGGGGATGCAGGTCATAGGGTAAAAACCTTTAGTTATAAGAAGCTCTGAGGATCTATGTTCAGCCTGGTGACTATGTTTAATAGCACAGTATTGTATACTCAGAAGTTGCCGAGAGTAGACCTTAAGCATTCTCACCACACAGAGAAGAGGAGTTATTATGTAAGATGAAAGATGTGTTAATTATCCTGATCGTGGTAACGATTCCACATGTATATGGATATCAATCATCATTTTGTACACTTTAAATACATATGTAATTATATGTGCCATTTTTTCCCTCACTAAAACTGAAACAATACAGTTACCCAGTGATAGATAGAACAGAATGAGTATCTATGAATTTGGTTTTCATAACATTTCACTTGGTTCAGTCCTGTTTTAGTCTACATCAAGAGTGTATTTTCTGAACTCTGTGCCTTTTAAGGTCCTATCCTTTCCTTTTCCAGCGAAGACCAATCCACATTCATGGCTGCCCCACCTCTCCTACCATTGGCTCATCTCTTCTCACTCCAGCATTGGTCTGAGTCTCTCATTGGCCAAGTCTGATTGCCATGATTCAGTTCTTACCCTTCTAGACATCTTTTCTGGATTTGCCACAGTTGAGCAAACCTTGTTTAAAGTTCCCTTCTCTCCTCTCTGAATTCTGTACTCAATTAGTCCCTTCCCAACCTTGCCAACTGATCATGTCCTGTTGAGTTGACTGCCTCTGCATCTGTCCCATGCCACATTCTTCAGTTTTATTTTCTGCTAGTCTCTCTTTTTCTCCCTTATCTGGCAAGGTCATCACCAGTGTTAAATACCAACCTCTACGCAGATTACTTCCTCACTAATGTTCCCAAACTCACAAACTCTGATGAGCCCCAGACCTTCATTTCCAATTGTTTCTAGAGATTACTACATGTATTCTCAAGTTAAGAACTACGAGTGTTATTTCCTTGCTTCCCAGATATACCCACCTTCTGACTCGATTATTCTTCTCACCCTCTCAGTAGCTAGGACTGAAAAACTGCTGATTTTATCTAGTCTATGTCCCCCAAGGCCATCCACTCTCCAGTCTCCTGGGTACCACTTTCCTTCAGGACCTCATTCCTGCTTATCCAAACCACGCCCAGACTTTCTTCCTTCCTCACAGAGTCTGTATTGCTGATACAGTAAACTATAGCTATGAAACTTTCAGAAGGATCTCAGGTGATTCTTACCAAAACCTAGACATCAGCATCACTCTTAAGGGCAACCATAATTTCATTTTGAACTTCCTTACCACATATAAATATATTCCATCCAAGTGAACTTCTTGTTATTATTCCACAAATACTCTATTCTTTCTCTTTAACTCTCTCAGAAGCTCCACAACATTTAGCTTCAGAAATCCAACTAATCTTCAAGTCTCCACTTAAATACTGCCTTCAATGAAGCTAACTCTCCTTTGCCAGAAATAATCAATTATTCCACAAAATGTAGCTAAAAATCATTTTAAAAAGTTTAGGTAGTCCGTTATTCTTTTTCTAATGACATGCATCATTTTTTTTTTTGTCTGTACATATATCTCCTTTTCTCTAATGAAATTACAACCTTCTGGAAGATAGGGATCTACATACTACTCTTTGTGTTTGTATGCTACACGCGGCTAGTCCGGGGACTTTGCACTTAGTGAATTCCCACTAAATCTTTGTTGAGTAAAATAAATTGTTCATCTTTTCAAATGGCTGACATTATCAAGGCACAGAAAAATATGCTCATTTTTCCATGATCAGTAAATATATTTAATTTTTTAATCTGCATTTAAAAAATATTTGTTATGGGCATAAATTCTAATTTTAAGTGTGACCAGCTCAGTAGCCAGGCTGGAGAGCATATTCCCTAGTACATGCTCATAAACTACCCTCCCTTCCCACTTTCCTCAGAAACTGGGAAAGAGATTATCTAGACTTTGAGATTTTCTAATGTATCAAAAATGATAACAACACAGTATATTTACAACCTTCTAAAAAGCAGATAAAAATATGTATATGTAAAGATTTACACAAAGGACTTGAAAAGACACTAAATCTCCAAGAAATATGATTATCCACATAAGTATAATTGTTTTGGTTCATACTTTCTTCATTTTGTGGGTCACACTCAAACTATTTGCCAGACAAAAGTAAGCAACATTTGAGATTTAAAATTTTTTACCGAGAGTCTTTGAGATAACGATCTTGGTCAGCCAACATAGAACCTAAGCAGAGGTTTCCCCAAAGCACACAGATCAGAAACCAGGGATGAGAAAAATGAAAGGGAAACGAAACCGTAAAATGACACCAGGCTGTGAAACTCGGAATCTGTGCAGTGTGTGGGGGAACAGAAAGATCAAACCTTTGGTCATTCTACACCTGTCCTCTGATGTTCTTGATAAAAGGGAGTGGATTGGGGTAAAGCTTCTGTCTTTGGGGAGGAGGCACATGTTCTCTATGCAAATTATCAGTCCACCCTTGGTGTGATTAGGTGCTTTATTAACAATCATTCATGAAAAGTAGAGGCGTAAAGGACTGTATCACTGCTAATAGTATACTAGTGAGAGAGAAGTCTCTTCTATAAAGTAAATGCTGGCCTGAAAACACATATGAAACACAAAGACCATGCCGTCAGTTGTGAGAGTGATATTGAGAAAGATGATGAATAAAAGGAACACTTCAGACAACACATTTGGAAAAACCCTAATTATATCATCAAAGAAACAGTGCAATGACATACAAAGGGTTGGTGCAGACCCTCGTCAATGGTGATGCATTTAAACGCTAGTAAAAATGTCTGGGAGACATCTGAAATCAGGGTCTCCGACACTGGTTCTACCCTCCTGGTGACCTGCCGCATTCTCTGCTCTACCTCAATGGTCCGAATGTACTTTCTGAAACGTCCTAGAGATAGCTAAAGAAAATTGTTTTCAGATATCTAAAAGTCATTTAAAAAAAGAGAAAGGATGATTTCCAATATTCCATTAACCTTGATGTTTTGCCTTAAAACCTCCAACTAGAGCAGCGGTCCTTAACCTTCTTGGTACCACCAGTTTCCTGTAAGACTGGGGCGGGGGGAGGGGTGGGGGCCACACACAGGGGGCGGAGCTCAGGTGAGCTCTGCTCATCCCACTGTGGTTGGGCTAGGGTGGGGGCGGCGACAACAGGCAGAGCTCCGGTAGCTTTAGCTTTCAGCCTGGTTCCTAACAGGGGGCTGACCACTAGGGGTCGGAGGCCTGGGGACTGGGGATCCCTGAACTAGAGAGAGAAAGCATATCCGTGTATTAAAATTCCAGGAAGCCAGTCACTTTGTTTCCAAATGACATTTTGTGTACAAAGGTAAGCCAGGCAGAAAGGCGGCCTTTGTGCTTTCATCTTCCACAGGGGAATTCCCTCAGGCACTTGAAGAGAGGCCCTGCTGTACACGCTCACACCCGGTGTGCAGAAATCTTTGATACATCTCAGGCCTCTTCTACAGGAAAGTGACGGGCTCAGCTGAGTTGCCACGCCTTGTCAGTTTTAGGCCCTAATCTATTAGAAAGATACAGTGTAGAATACGTATATTAAATGTTAATGTGAACTGCCACTTCAAAAGCCATCCCCTTCCCATCCACAATTTCTCTGCCTCTCTTTTTAACATTCAAAGCAACTGAAGCATAAAATGACATAAGAGCAAGATGAATTACATAAAAGAAGACAACTCATTATTTAGAGTACCTTAGGAATTCTCCATTTTATTGAATTATTTTCTAACTTTCTTGGCTTTTCACTGATAAAGTCACTGGTAAATTGCTATAATTAAAGAAGCGGGCTCTGCTTGCCTTTTCCCAGACAGAACTTCCTCAGAGAATCTGAGCAGACAGCACTGTGGGCTCACTGGCGGTTATAGGGGAATAAAATACAGTCACCTCCTATTAATATTTTCAAGTACCTGCAAATGTAGTATGTGCAAGTGCAGAGCTTGTTCCTATTGTAATCACACAGGTTGATGACTGTTAGGTATTCCACAAGGTTTGTTTTTTGATTACAGCCATGGTGAAAGGCTGAGGAAGGATACTGTGAGGACTGACGGCTCTTACCCTCCTATAAATATGTGTCACATCAGAAGGTCTCCAGAACCATGCTCTAACACTTTGGTTCTTCACATACTTGAAGCCCACCTAAATTCCCTGTAATTAGTGACACAGACCTGTTTGCAATGAAAGCTCAAGAAGATTAGCCAGCAGTGTTCACAAAGTAGGCAGCTGTTACATTAAGTTAATGACAGCGTGTGAGAATTAATTAGGATGGATATACCTATGTATCCCCAAATAATCATATTCTGGTGAAATGTGTAAGGATGCCATAGGAAATAGGTGCCATCACAATTAACTTACAGACTCTGCATGTTCCATCACTGCCAACACGAAGAAGACATATTCCTGGCCGCTCTGGAGTTGCTTGTTTGTAAATCCGCCGTAATGTTTGTCATCTCCCAGGGTGAACTCGGTGGGAAGGACGTCAAAGTGGGCGGCTATGTATGGCTTTAATTCAACCTCTCTCCCATAACGGATGCTTCTGCGTTTCCTAGATATCTCTTTGAGCAGCTTAGGGAAAAAAGTGGGACACGGAGAAAGACATGTAAACAATAACCCAACTTAATGGAACTTTAATGGGAGAAGTTAATTCAGGACTGAGAACAACCCAAAGGCAATTTGTCTCACTTCATGTTGCATATCAGCATCACTAAAATCTCAGGAGTCTCTGGCAAACGCCCATCTTGCTGTCAAGGTAAGAGACTGGACTGCTACTGCGAGGCCCGGGCTACAGATACAGGACAATGGATCTTTAGTGGTAGCTCCTATCACTGTCTGCCCTAATGACATCTTCTCCAGTGCATTATAACTTGTCTAAAGAAACAAGTCAGCCTGTCATGCAGGATTTATTGTTATTTATTAAACAAGTAGAAAACTCAGATAAAGTCGTCTAAACCTTCAAATATTACTAACTTTCCACAGAGGTTAGTGCCATTTCAGATTGTTTCTAGTAATGAAATAATTTATATGTTGCAATTTTCCTCAAATCTGCAGAAAATAAAACCTGATGACCAATTTTTAACTGACAATATTAAATAGATATTGTCATTCACTTCACATTTACTAGCTTGACTTGGTCCCTTGATTAAGGCACTTATGAAAACTTTATGGCAAAATTACTGACTACTCTTGTTTTTGAAAATGGAGATGATAATAGTAAACACCAAACTAATGATATCTCCTCAGTAGAATGAGATCCCAGTATAATCAAGGCTGGGCTCCTGGGACCCGAAGGGCTGCAGGCTGTGCACGTGACAAACACCCCTTCCGGCTGTTGGAGCCTGGGGCCCCACCCTCTTCCACACCG
The DNA here is from genome assembly GCA_004024845.1 of Tonatia bakeri. Lineage (NCBI taxonomy): Eukaryota > Metazoa > Chordata > Mammalia > Chiroptera > Phyllostomidae > Tonatia > Tonatia bakeri. Next base: position 101,795 of record PVIA01001128.1, read on the forward strand.
AGAACTGGGAAGTGCTCAGCTGGTTCGGAACTGTGACCCAGGAAATGTGACAGATGGACCTGAGGTTATATAATCTGTGTCACGTTCTCTCTGAACAACTTTTCATTTAAAACATCCTCAAATTTTCTGTGAAATTTGAATTTACTGATACAACTAGAATTATATAAAATATAAGCTATTTTATGAAAACCATAGTAGACTGGGTATAGCCCATTTAGCAAATTTGGCATTTGGGTTACAGAAAGGCCAGAAACTTAGTATTTTTCAATCTTTTTGTTAAATTTAAGTTTATTCATAATAATGATAATAATGACAATAATAGCTAGTATTTATTAAGCAGTTACTAGGCACTATTCTTAGGAGTTTGAACATGTATCAGTTTACTTACTCTGATAATAACCCTATAAAGTAGGTTATTATCCTCATTTTTATAAATGAGGTAACTTAGGCATAATAGAAAGTGGCAATATATAATCGGAGCCAATTGGTAAAATAAAATTACATATAAGAGATTTTTAAACCATATTTTTGTTTACTTATTGGTTGCACAACAGCAAGGAATAAATTCAGCAATTAAGGTACTCTGATAGTCCAAATTGTTTCAATTCAGTCTGTATGTAGACATACATAAATTTGTGCATCTGCTTTCATTAAAGTGGATGACTATGTACTTAGATTCCTTTTCCTGATTCTTTTTACATGTTATTTTAAAAAACTTCTGAGACCATATATTTAATGCATCACTTGAAAAGTCATTACAAGGGTTACTGTTGATACGCAGCGAACAATGGTCCACTGCTTCAGAAGGACACATGCCCTACAGACGAGCTGAGCGGCTTTTTGAAGTTGGTTCATCAGGAACATTTACTGTCAGTTGTTTGTGTGCCTGTGTCCCCTTTTCTACTTCACTGATCAAACCCTACACCTTGATTTCATTCACATTTCAGATGCAGGCAACTGTCAAGACTCATCCACATCACTGTCATCCCATGAACACCTTTGGCTAGGGTCTCTTTAGAAGATTTTTGGAGGAAGTACGTTAGAAAAATATATGAGTTTTTGGCACTCCTTAAATCCAATGTGACCATTCATTCAGGCCAAACCTGAAAAATCAGCTCTGCCCTGTGGGTTGCTCTAAGTTTCACAGGGTGCTTCCTGTGTTACTCTTTAAATGAGTCAAGTGTGCTCAGATGACATCGAAGTCTGCTGAAGTTACACCCTCAAGTGACCACATTATTTCACAGTGAGCTTTTGATGTACAACACGATGAAAAGCTTATGATATATTACAAGACCTGCCCTGAATTAAATATAACTAACATTTTAGGAGTCATTCTGCCCCAAATCCATTTTGACTATCAATGTCTGCTCTGCCAGTTTGACCTAGATAACAGCAGTTCCAGTCTATAAATTTATTATGGGGAAATTATCCCCAGACAAAGGACAAATGAGTTCAAAAAACAATATTGAGAGTGACTCTTTAGAAAGCCTCTTGTCATTTTTTATGGGCTTGGATGTAAGGCACACATGTGGAAATCCCCTCAGGCCACCATTCTAGCTGATGATATGGTTGGAACAACTTGAATTATAGACCTTTTAAAAAAATCACTTGGTGAAATACATTTAAGAGAGGAACACTGCTTTGTCAAACCTGGCAGTACCAAGCTACAGATAAAATTATTACAATGCTTTTATTATCCATGGTAGGAAAAAAAAAAACCCACGAAAAAACTGTCTGCAGGGACTGGAAATTGAACGAGAATGCATAAAGTGAGGTCATAGCCTACTTTCATTTGTTCTCCTCCACAGTGGTTACAAGATGTATTAGAGGTAACTCCAGATGATATATCAAGGGCTTTGGTTTCTTATCAGAAATAATTTTCATTTTCCAGTCAATGCATATCTTATTTCTTCCACCATTAATTCTACAATGTGGTCTCAATTATATCAGTAAGAAAAGTGGGTAACAACCCATCCTGACCAAAAATTTTTGAATTAATAAATGTTCTTTATCAAACTATTATACAGATTAATGCACCACAACGTGTGGGATGATTAAAATGACCCTTTGTTATGGGAATCAGCAGCACAGACCCATAGAATTTAATTGCAAGAAAGTTCAATGTCATATAGCTTTATACTTTAATTCATTAGCATTGCTGTGCATTGTGGAGGTTAAAACCTGGCTGTGAAAGAGAATCACCTTCCTATTACTTATCACCAAATGGCTCCACTTACGTGGAAATCTTATCTTACTATTTAAAAGTATTAGATGTTGCTGTCGGCCAGGATCTTAATTCCTTGAAAACTTTTTTTAAAATAGTTAGAAAGATTCATAGATTCTACAAATTGCCTTTTCATTTTAAATCCAAGTTCAACTGAATTTGGTAATTCAACTAAAACTGATTAAAATAATAAAGAATATCTCAGGATTAACTGATTGCAACTAAAAAATACCTTGTGTCAAAATGTTTACAGAAGATCAGCTGATAATTTTGCATATTCAGATGAAGAATAACTATTCACCTAACATCATAGGAAAATGATTTTGTTATCAACAGCAAAAAATAAAATTTATAACATAAAGTACTTGACGACATTACCTGAAGGGTGTCTCAATTTATCCTAGTCCAAAGCTCGTTTACTCGCTCAACAGTGTCAGGAAAGCACAGTGCTGACCCTGAACGCATCTCCCTTTCTCAGCTTGAATTTAACTCAGACGAACAAAGTGGATGAAGATCAACCTCACTTCTAGAGGTGACACATGTCTGCCAAAGGAAGCTACCAGCCCTTATGTGTCAGATCACTGTCTCCTTAGTGCAGACATGTATGAAATAAACGTCCCTTCCCTGTAATGCAGTTAGGGACCCTTTGCTTTTCCTTGCTTTGTTTTAGCTAATTTGAGGTAGGGAAAATACCTAGAAATAACAGGTTGGGCAATAATATGGGGCGACTGTTGTATTAAAATTTCCCATTTCCCCAAAGGGGGGCTTTCTTATTTGCCCACTGAACTAATCTGAACCAGAATCACGTTAAAATAGCAAAGTCTCTCCTGTACTTCAAAATCTGAAGCACAGCCAGTAACTTGCTGTGGCCTTCTGGGCAATCTGGCTTAATACATCTGATCACAGCTTTCTCATCTCACTAGAGGTAGGCAATAATTAGGTCTTGTTCTTCATACTATGTATTAACTTTCAAAAACAAATGTTTTTTCTATAAAATGAGTATAAATTAAAATGTACCTACAGTTTTGGTAAGGTTTTGGAAATTAAAATCATACTCATATAGTATCTGCTCTATTTCTTGTACTGTATTTCTTCCTTAGCTCAAAATGTTGTTTCTTTTGTTTGCCCCTGCAGTTAAATACAATTTTGAGCCTGAAATCCTCCAGAGCATAGAATAAGGCAACCAAATGCTAATTAGCATAATTCTGGGAGAACCTGGTCAAGAATGCATGTGGGTCAAATGTTGAACTCTGCTGCAAAATGCAACTTAACACGTGTAACAGTTGCCGCTACCACTGCATTAGTGAAGGGGAATATGGAATTCATAACATTGGTAATTACGTCTCTGCCAACAATTCACTTCACTCCTCACACCTCTGCGCCATGTTTTACAAAGGGCAAGGGGCAAAATATTAGAGCCAACAAAGATGAGACAGGTTGCGAGCTTTACTGAAGCTTAATGTCTTTTAATTAAAGCAAAAGGCTCTTTGTCATGGAGGTTAACACACCCAAAGCACTGAACTATCTGAACAGCCAGCTGACCACCCAGCCATGCGGAAGTCAGCACCTGGAGTGGATGCGAAAGGTCTCTATGAAGAGGAGGAGGATGTTTAAGAAATTAAATAACTAATGAAAGACGGCCAACAAAGACATAGTTACCTCATCTAATTCCATTTCATCTGGACTCTCCCATGGCTTGATAAATTTCCCACGAGATTTCTTCAAAGGCACAATTATTATGTAGTATCCTCTGCACAAGAATGTGTAGACAAAAATAACATTAGTTCAGAGAGAAAAGTAAAGGGCTATATCCTTAAATCTTCCACAGACCAGTGATTGAGACTGAAGGCAAATTATGGAGATGGAGTGACTTGTCTATCAATGACAAATGACCGCCTGTTTGTTCAATTTTAAAAACAACATGGGTAGACATTTATGTGTGACTTCAACGAGCTTATATGGTACTATCACCATGGTTGACTGCTCTTTATTAGGGATCATAAACAGAGTGGGCCCAGTTTGTTAGGACCCTGGTGCTGGACACACACAAGGTTGGTATATTGAAATGCACCAACATAAGCTGCTGAACCAATATCTTCTATGACAGCAATTTACAAGATAATTTTTAAAAAGGGAAATGTAAAATTACTCTTAGCTCATACAATGCCTATGTTATGATAATGATAACTTTACTTATATATCCCTAAAATACCCCTATTTTTATTTGGATAAAAAATTAAGAGCTGAAAAATTACTCATAATCTCACAATTTTATAAAGATGCAAAAATGCTCCCCTTTCTTTCTACCAATCAAATTGTAAACCTTAAGATAATTATGACAGAAATTTGGAGACAATCACTACCTAAAGGCCTTCAAAATAGTTCTCAATGTAATACATGCATAGGAAGAGACGAAAGTAACCGAGTTCTCCAACCGAGAATGGCTGACTAAAATTTAATTAATGTAAAAAGTAACCTGTCCCCAGATATGGACTGTTTGTAAGATTGTTTTGTAATTTCCATATAGTCTATACTCTGCTCTTGCATTCATGGTTATGCTAATACCAACCTTGGGTAGCTATTATACAAGGACTTTGCACATAAGTGTATATGGCTAACATTTTGATCACTTCCTACTTCCCAGGTATTACATTAAATGCATAATTTCATTTTGCCCCCTCAAAACCCCTATAAAAACAGATAACAGACAAAAAGACAAATCCAGAGAGATTACATTGTTGCCTCAATTAAAACAGATATTAAAGGGATACAAACCTAAGTATATCTTAGTCTTAGCAACAGTTTAGCTCTTTATTTTTTTTTGTTCTTTTTTTCCCCTTGTATAATCCAGTACTTATTAAGAACTCCATAAATTTTGTGGAGATTTATTTTGAAAATGAACACATACATACACACACACCCACACTCACAAACTTTTGGAAGGCTGCCACACAGGGGAAAGGGACGGCAGGGTGGGCACTAACATTGTATCAGAGACCAACGGCATGCACAGGAAGGCCTCTTTCTCCTCATCTCAACACAAAACCTGTAACAAACTCAGCAAACACTCTCTGATAAAGAATTCCGTTTCCGTAAACAGAATTTAGAGCTACAATGCCCGATACAGTAACCAGCAGCCTGTTGTGGCTATGAAGCACCCGAGATACGGCTAGTCTGAGCTGGGATGTGCTGTCCATATAAAAGACACTGGATTTCAGAGACTTAGTGTGGAAAATGAATATAAGATATCTCAGCAATAATTTTTTTAAAGATTTTATTTATTTATTTTTAGAGAGGGAAGGGAGGGAGAAAGAGAGAGAGAGAGAAACATCAATGTGTGGTTGCTGGGAGCCGTGGCCTGCAACCCAGGCATGTGCCCTGACTGGGAATTGAACCTGCAATGCTTTGGTTCGCAGCCCGCGCTCAATCCACTGAGCTATGCCAGCCAGGGCAAGCAATAATTTTTAATAGTGATTGTATGTCAAAATGATACTATTCTAGATATATTGGGTCAAATAAAATGTTATTAAAATTAACGTCTCCTTTCCTTGATTTCTACTGTAGTAGCTAGAAAATGAAAAATTTGCATGTGGCTCTCATTATGTTTGTTGGGCGGTGCTACTCTGGAGTGCTCTTGTGAAGAGTGTGGCATCTGGAAGCATCTGTGGCCCAGAATTCAGGCCTGTCACTAACGTTAGTGCCATGTGGTCTTGGGCTGATCAGTCAACATCACTGAATCTCAGCTGTATATTCTGAAAAATGAAAGTAAAAAATAACTGCTATCTGGGCAAGACAAAGCAAATTCACAGAAAGCACTTGACACAGCATATGCATACAGCACTAAACTAAAGCTGCCTAGCACTGACCATCAAGGTGGGAGAGACACCACTCAACTACCTACCTTATTCAGTCAGACACCTTGAAATTCCCTGCCATGCAGGTTAAAGAACTTGACAAAATCTTTCCTGCTCCCTAATCAAGAATTAAAGTCAAACCAGACGACAGCATCAGACTCCTCTCCCCATGGTGCTCTGAGCCACTGATCAACAGACTTACAGGATCATATCACCTAGACATTCATTTTCTTTCCTTACAAATGATCATGATGATCAAGGAGGGTGAGGAGAATAAAGACTGGAATTGTATGAGAGGCGCTAGTATCTTTTGTTTTGTAATCCTGAGTAAGCTTCCTCCTCTCCCTGTCCTCCCACCACCCGGAGAATTTGCCAAACAAGTCCATCATGTTAAATGAGCATGGAGAAGAATGACAGGAATGCAACTGAGCGTGCAAAATAACACTGCAGATGTGCTTGATAAACACACTTGTCAGGGAACCTCTTGCATCTCCCTACCAGTTGCACAAAGTCAGGACAGGTTCTCTTTGCCTAAAGTAATGATAATGAACACTGTCACGGAGCTCCTATTGTCCTCATCTAGCATCTTGTAAATCAAGGTTAAGCTGAAGAATCCTATTAACTTTTCTTTCTGCTTTCATACTTGAAGTTGCCATTCTTGTACATGAAAAAAGAATCCGTTCTGTCTTCTGCAGCACTCTCCAACTATTCATATTACTTGTAGCTGCAAGAGGAATTGAAGAGCCTCCCCCTTAGCAATTAATTGTGTGGCTTGATGTGATCCCCACTGATGTCTAAAGCGTTCATCTAGAATAGTCACAGTGGAGTCTGCTTCAAAGCAGCTCTTGCCCAGTGAAAGAAATGGGGTGCTGGGATTTAGGAACTCCATGTAATAGAATGTCTTTCCTGGGTCTAAATCCATACATTTCAACTGTGTTCTCTGCAACTATGGCTTTGTAAACACCCATGTGGTTGCCTCTCCTGAAACCTATTTTCTTCCTGAGGATACTGCTTCACTTCAGTCTCACATGGTGGTGGTTTATTCCCATGGACCTCAGAGTTAGGGTTTGGGGTTTCTCTCCTAAGACTGGCCCATGAACCACGAGGGCTCTGAGATCCTTGAAATCTGCCTTTCCAAAGTCAACATCCTGCACTCTACCATAGCCAAAATTTGTCATTGCCTTTCTCTGTGCCTGAAGCCAAGGAGCTGAACACAGGTGGAGAAATAACACACGGGGCAGGATGATGCCATAAATTAGCAATCAGCAAATTCACATACACCTTCAAAACTTCCTGCCAATCAACCACAACTTCTTCAGTTACCTAGTCCTTCCATTTTACACCTTAACATTTTCAAACTTTCTCCCCTGGCCTCATACCTTGAACCTCCTAACCCCCCATGAGATGATAGCCTTATCACTTATACACAGAGAAAATGAAAACATTCTGACAAGACTTGCCTTATCTTCTATTTACCAAACTATTGGGGTAGTCAAAAAGTCTGTTTAGTTTTTTCTGTAAAAGACACATTTTTCATTTTCAACAATAACTTTATTGATTTGGATATTTTGAGTATGTCAGCTATTCCCTAATATCGGCTTCTAGTGGGTAGAGACCAGGGGTGCTGCTAAACATCTTCCCAATGCATAAGACAGCCCCACAGCAAAGGATTATTTGGCCAAAATATCAACAGTACCAGAAAACTTTGCAAACTACTTCCACATGTTCGATCAGTCACAGCACCTTCTCCATACACTGTACAAATCTTTTTTTTTTTTTTGCATTTCAGTTGCATTTCTACCTTTCTTGAATATTAAAGCATAATATGCTGAAAATGTTGCATATTTTCTTCCATCTTCAATACTAAAATGGCTGCACAAAACTCACCAATTCTGATGTGGTTTTTAAATGCCCACTGAGTGACAGCAGCCACAACACAATCTAACCAAATTGTTTCTAATGAAGTTAAAGACAACAAAGCACCACAGGAGCCACTGAACAGAAAAAGAAAAAAAAAATGGACTTTTTGGCCAACCCAGTACAAGCCTACCTAGATGTGTACACAACCATAAACTTTCCTTCTGGAACAGTAAAGAACTGGCCCTACCGGTCCCCTCATTTCACTCTCAGGAAGTTTACCACACACCGTACCCCTTCTCTCTCGTATGTCCCAGGCGTTTCTTCCTCCTTGGATCCCAAACACTTGCTCTCAACCTTACATAAGTATCTGCCATTTAAAAAACATAAAGCAAACCACATCCCACTCAAATCATCATTCTCTCTGTCCCACCCCTCAGTGCCCCGATTCTGAGAAGAGCTGTATGCTCCGCTGTTCTCCGTTTCCTCACCTTCCACTCACTTCTGGCTGGCTGTGCTCTGGCTCCTGCCTCACTGGCCCACCTCGCCGCCCTCGCCAGGGTGCTCAGCCACCTCGGTAATGTTACACCAAGAGGAGAGTTTTTGCCTCTCTTCTTTCTTGAGCTCTTAACAGAATCTGACAGAGTCAGTAAGAACCTCTGTCTTTTTTTCTCTGTATCCAACTCTCCTGGTTTTCTACTCATATTCCTCACCAGGTTAACATTATTTCCTTAGCAGCATTTATTACCTGCTACTCGGTTATTAAATGACAGAGTTCCTCAAGGCTGTCCGAGAACTTCTCTTCACTCCTTTTCTTCCTAGGAGTTCTCATTTCTCCTTGAGCATCATTTTTTACCTATATCCAAATGACGGATGGGTTCATCTCCTCAGCCCAGAATGCTCCTCTGAGCTCTATAGGTTTATCCAGTTCTAACTTTATGTCTCCATTTCCATGTCACAAAGGAACCTCAAATTTATTGATTAAAATTTAGAAAAATGCCTCAAAAATAAACCTGCACTCAATCTCTCCCTCTCTCACACCCAACCCACTACCAAGTCCCAGTACTCCCAAACCCTGCCCTAGTGTTCTCATCTCTCATCATGTCAGCTGTCACCGCCTCAGTACCATTCCAGAGTCATGCATCTGGATGGTTTCCGTCTCCTAACTTTCTCTCACTGTTGGGTTCAAACCCTCTAGTCCAGTCTCTGACCAAATCATATGATCTAAAAACAACTTGTTTGAAATTGAAAGAAGTAAAGAAATTGCTTCTGAAACTAGATCAGCTTTATGTATGGGGAACATTAAACTTTATGCTCTGCTTTGCTTCTCTGACTCAAATGTAGATTTGAAACGCCCTTTTCAACATAGACTTTAACTTTTAAACTAATAAGTCAAATAAATAACTTCAGGATAAATATATCTAGAAAGCCCTTGACTACTTATAAAGTAAGCTGTGTTTTCCCAATATATTACATTTAATTAGATAGGTTAAATCTAACCTTCAGAATTTTAATTATATTAAGTAAAGTTTTACTAATTTTTATTTACTATGTGATTACCCAGGGTCCCAGCTTCATATAATCTTACGGGAAGACGAGCCCTGGTCTTTGTGGCAGCCCCACTTCCAGTGCAGCCAGGCTTTCCGTATGAGCAGTCGGGATTAACATTCTCAAACTCATTATTTAACTGGGAGGTTGAAATCCATTTTAGGATTTAATGAGGAATTTTATTCCTTTCATAAGTTTTGATTTTTTTTTTGCTATAGTCATTTGGGTATGTATTGTTTAAATAAAACTAATTTACCAGAGAAAAACTAAAGCAAGTTGAATGCTCCTTCTGGTTTCTATGTTTAAATTAAGGTTTCTGGGCTTAGCTCTGCGTTGTCAGAGAAGCTGATCGTCTTAAGCCTTCTCTTCCTCATTTTGAAAGCGCAGGTGATAATGCCGACCTGGGTCACCTTCTCCCTTCGCCTCTCATCTGAACCCTCACAGCGCACTGCTCCAGGGCGCTCTTGTGTTTCTGAGGTCCATGGCCCTGGGGCTGTGCCTGCTTCCTCTTGGTACTGAGGCTTGTCCAGGCCAGTCCTGTCAGTGCCTACTCATTGTGGAGTTCTTCATGGTCCAGCGGTTGTCCTAGAAAAAACTGTCCTTGCTTGGCCAAGGAATTCTACGGTCGTGGGCAAACATGCGGGCTCTGGAGCCAGGCTGCCTGTGTTCAGATCTTGCCTTTCTGGTTCTGCTGCTGCGTTGCCAGGGCAAGTTTGTTCATCTTTGCGTTTCCTCAGCTTTGTAATGAAAAGCACCCTTCTTGTGAAGATTGTACTGGTTAACGTGTGCAATGTCCTGAATAGCACCTAGGAGGCCCTCTGTCACTACAAACTATCATTAGCATCAACTATGTGATCTTGGCCAGGCTATTTAGTCTTTCTGGGCCGCACTTAACTCATCTGTAAACAGGGAGAAGGATGCCAACCACACAGGATTTTTGTGAGGCTTCAATAAATCGTCTAGTACCTTCAGTACAGTGTAAAGCACTGTACAAATTTAAGCCTTTACCACTTCGATTGCCAACACGTGATGAATGAATTATTTCTCATTAAGCTTTAAATAGATATCACTTCACTGAACTGCTAATAGCAGTGGTACAAACTTTATAAAGTAACTTTTTAAGCCATGCTTCCAAGACTATCTTCTTTATTAAAAGAAGAAAAAGTAGAGAATCTGAAAGCAAAATCAGTATGACCAAAGAAATTTAAAATTTCATAAAATACCCCTTGTTTCTATTTTTCATAAATATAAAATGTCTACTGTGAAATTAATTTATATTGGGTGTCTTCTGGCAACTTTTTCTCTTAGAATAATCTGCATGACACCTTTTTTTCTTACCACCCAGAGTAAAATCTGCCTCTGTAAAGTTCTGTCTGTGACCACCACTTGCTACTGAAAAACTGTGGGTTTGTCACATTTTCGGACCAGCACTCTGCCTCCTAAGAGTATTCAAACACAAGGCTGAATCGCTACAAAATTCCTGATCCCAGAACATGGTGTTCCCTGAGAAATGTAGCGTTTCCCTGAGGGGGCACCTCTGCTTCTCCACACAAAAGCCGCGTGAGGACTAAAGCAGAAGCAAGAAACTATGGCTGCACTACATTTATGAGAGACAAATTCCTTTTTAACTGGTGAGGAGTTGTGGGTAGTGATCAGGTCTCCCAAGTATCGTGGCTGGAAATGAGAAAAGCACGGTTTCTCTTGATAAACAAAACAACCCTTCAATCACCAAAATTGCATTTTACTAGAAAACAAATTGGAAGCATTTTTCTAGATAGCTTTTACCTAAATAAAAGTTAGCAACGCACACCACAGCTCTGGAATCAATTGTTACCTCCCCTTATTCCATCCATAAAATACTGGACAAAAAGCCACATTCCTCTTTGATTTCTACACTTGCCAGTTACTTCAAGTGGCAAGACATGGCACAGGGACTCTTGTAATTTCTGACCACACCACATGAACCCACCTAGAGGGAGGGATGGGTAACTACGCTATAAAAAGTCTCCCAGATGTAAATTACCTAGATGTTGTTGTTGTTTGGCTAAGTGGAGATTTACCTTTATATTTCCTATGATTCTGATACTTTTTCCATTCAAGTACTTTTCTAACTTAGCTTTTTGCTCTTTCTTTTTCTTCTTTTGTTTAATCTTTATTGTATTTTTTGTCCCATTTAGTCCCCTTATACCCCCTTCCCCCAGCAATCACCACACTGCTGTCCATGTCCATGAGTCCTTTTTCTTTTCTGTTCAAGTTCTTCACCCCCTAAACACCCTCCCCCAGTAGCTGTCATCTGCTCTCCATCTATGAGTCTGTCTGTGTTTTGCTTGGTAGTTCGGCTTGTTCATTAAACTCCACATATGAGTGAAATCATGTCTTTTTCTGACTGGCTTATTTCACTCAGCAGAATGTTGTCCAGGTTCATCCATACTATTGCAAAGGGTAAAATTTTCTTCTTTTTTTATAGCCAAGTAGTATTCCACTATATAAATGTCCCATAGTTGTTTTATCCACTCATCTACTGATGGACACTTGGCCTGCTTCCAGATCTTGGTGATTGCAAATAATACTGCAATGAACATAGGGGTGCTTAGGTTTTCTTTTTTCTTTTTTTAAATTATTTTATTGTTGTTCAATTACAGTTGTCTGCATTCCTCCCTGCCCCCCCCACACACACTCCCCTCACCTCAGCCAAACCCTGATTATGTTCTTTCAAATTAGTGATTTGGGTTCCTTTGGATGTATTCCCACAAGTGGGACTATTGGCTCAAAAGGCAGATCCATTTTTAATTTTTGGAGATATTTCCATACTGCTTTCTACTGTGGTTGCACCAGTCTGCATGTCCACCAACAATCCACTAGGGTTCCCCTTTCTCCACATCCTCACCAACACTACTTTGTTGATTTACTGATGATGGCCATTCTGACCCATGTGAGATGGGATCTCATTGTGGTTTTCATTTGCATTTCTCTGATGATTAGTGATGCTGACATCTTTTCATATGGCTATGGCCCATCTGTATGTCCTCTTTAGAGAAGTGTGTATTTAGGTCCTTTTGCTGTTTCTTATCCCTATAATGGCTAGAATATATATTTGAGAATCTTAATTCATTTTGAGAATTTTTTTCATAATTTCTTGTTTTTGTTTTGTTTTCTAATGGTCTCTTTTCTTTGTTACCAACTCTTATCCCTTTTCCATGATTCCCACTTGAAATACAAGAGGAGGAAATACATAAATAAAACAAAGAAAATCTAAATAAGCCAAAGAAAAACCTTAAAAGACCAGATTCCCCGATATTCTCAATTCATTCAGAAGTTGGAAAACGAAACAATAACATCTATTACCTACTACCAAGCCAATTTGGTAAAAATCTACTAAAATATTTTTTCATGTAGATACAGTCTTGAAAAATAATGGTAAATAGTACAGAATACACTACACTCTTCATCTTCCAATTGCTCTTTTGCTAAATAGTGCATGTTTCAATGGGTTGAATTTAGAGTTCATATCCTTTCCATGTTCTTTCATTGCTGGCAACTATTTTATACTTTCTAAATCTTTTTTATCCTTCAAAACTCAGATTAGATATTAGCTTCTTCTGGGTACCTCCCCTGACATCCAAGTTGGGCTAAAACCCTGTATTTATGTTTCCACAGAACCTGGTAGCACTTAACCCATTATACTCATATCACCTATGTCCCTTATCTGTGCTCCCATGGTGACACCGGGCTTTATCTCAGTCATCTCTCTGTTCCCGGTCCTAGCACTGGAAATACAGCGTGAACAGAATATATGTTCATTGGATGACAACTAAGAAGTCTTAGTGGATGGTTAACACATGGACAAATAATAAATGCTAGTCTTTATTGTGTTTATGTACTGTCCCATATGCTGTCCTCTTATTTTTGAGACAAAAGAGAGGGAGAGAAACTTCAATTTGTTGTTCTACTTATTTATGCATTCATTGCTTCTTGTATGTGCCCTGACCAGGGATCGTCCACAGATTGACATATAGGGACAATGCTCTGACCAACCGAGCTACTGGGGCAATGTCTCCCCACTCACAATCCACGAGCCAGCTAACTTCATGGCATTCATTAAGCCTCAGCTCAGATGTTGCTCTCTCTAAGACCCCTTCCCTGAATTATTAAAGCAGGACTGGGAGCCCCTCCTGTGGCCTTCCTTATTTATCCAGTCTTTGGTACTACAGGACTCCACTTCAAATGATTTTTTATTTGCCCCAATTCCCCGCTTAACTAGGTTGTGTAATAACAGTGAAAAAGTCTGTGTTATTACCCTTGAAATCCCCTGAAACACTACATGACACTATGGTGAGAGATCAAAAAATATCCCCAGAATATTTAGACAATCAGTAGATAACTATAACCTCACCTTCATATTAAATTTTGTTGGAATAAAAATTATACAATATTTCATTCTCATTTTCAATTTTATGAATGACAGACAAGGAAGAGTGGAGAGAAATGTAGATCTTGTTTTTCAGTGAATTTATTTTAGTAATAATCTTTTGGAAATTCCATCATCTGGTTGAAATCCTGCAATTATTTTATCAAATAAATAATAACTAAATGCTTTTTCAAGAAAGCTTTTTTAAAGATTTTATTTACTTATTTTTAGAGAGAGGGGAAAGGAAGGAGCAAGAGAGGGAGAGAAACATCAGTGTGTGGTTGTCTCTCATGTACCCCCTACTGGGGACCTGGTCTGCAACCCAGGCATGTGCCCTGAATGGGAATCGAACCAGTGACCCTTTGGTTCACAGGCTGGCACTCCATCCACCGAGCCACACCAGTCAGGGCCAGGAAAGACTTCTTTTTTTTGGCTGAGTCTAAAGTGGCCAAATTTATCATACTCTCTAAATTTCACAAATGGCATTAAATTGAAAACTTCTGGTTTATAATTTCACTTTTTCATAGCTGATTTTTTCAGTCGTATGCTTCAAGCTTTTTGGAGCTTTGAAAATTTCTTACTCTACCCATATTCGTAGAAATTCCTTTGCTATGACCCTGGCTCAATTCCCCCGACTTTCTAACAAGCTCTTCTCCATGTCCTCCCTCTACTTGCTCCCTGATTTCTAACAACTGAGACCTTTACTATTAGCTTTTGTTTCATACTTTCACTTCATTGTCTTGGTGGTTCTGTCTCCTCATAAAACTGTTGCTGCTCTGTTAATGATTCCCAAATGTCTATCCTTAATCCTAGTCATTTCTTTAAGCCCACATCTCTAATTAGATATTTCACTGATACCTCAATGTAAAATACAGACAAAATTAGACTAGTTAATTTCCTCTTGATTCTTCTGTTTTATCCTTTAGGATGAATGGCAGCATCACTCATTTCAACACCCACACTCTAACCCAAGAGCTATGTATGACAGTTTTCTCAGCATTGATCTCTCTTCATTAAAGCAGCTTCTAATTCCTACCATAGTACTGATCTGGTTTGCCTCTGCATAGATCCACCATCACCATCTTCAGCATCTTTCTACTTGTCTCAGGACACCTAACTATGTGATAACATCCCAACAATTCTGTCTATGCTGCTCCAATTCCCACTAACATACACCTTCAGGTGCCATGTCCCCTAAGAACCGTCCTAGTAATTTCACTAGCTTGCCACTAAACATAAAGGCTCCAAGGGTCTATAGTTGTATAGTTCTACAGGGGTGGGCAACAGTAGGTTGATAGTTGTTTGTATGGAAAAAGACATGCAGGCTATGATTATTACAATAGCTTTATTAACTCGTAACTGCAAACCTACTTTTGCACACCCATGTATGTATAAATGCCTCTATTTGGCCCTCAAATAATTCATAGCAAGTTTTATCTGAACTTGATTATGTGAGACAGAAGAATGAGAAAGGAGCTAGTATTATCCCAAGCAGAGAGCACTGCATCTAACATACAGTGGACACTTAATAAAAACTTCCTAAAATGGGAAAAGGGAAACTTGGTCACTACACAGATAAAAACCGTCAATGGATTTTCCCTGACTACAGAACACAGTCCCGGCTTCTGAGCACAAGTCGGCTCTCACATAACTCTCTCGCCGCTTGAAAGAGCACTCTGGGCTCCAGTCTTACAGAATCACTTGTTTCCGGGACTAATGGGCTTTTGCATATATTCTCTCACTCTGATTTTATGTTGGTCTCTTATTTGTCCTTTGAGATTAAATTCAGAAACTTCTTCGACCCACTCCACTCCGGTTTGTCTGCTCTTAACATAAGTATAACTCTACCATTAACACATATTATGTCTACTTCTCTCTATCCCCCACTTGATGGCAAGCTCTTTGAGGAGAGGATAATATCCTTTGTATTCTCCAGGCCCTACCACAGTACTCATACTTACCATACTTCAGTGAAAACACTGTTCTTCTATTGGCTATAACCAATGAGCAATTATATTGGGTACGTCTTCTCTTAGCTACAAGCAAATAACTAAATACGACCAACAAACTACTTAACTGACTGGATTTAAGTTTCCACTGCAGGGCCATTGATTTTTATACTGTGCTCCATCATCTAGTCCAGAAAAACGTGAATTTTGAACTTACATGATTTTCTCCAATGTCATTTTGAATTTTAACTTTTGAAATATTTATCTTTGAGCACATTCAAACTTTAATGTCATAGAGTGTTTTTCTTTAAACTAATTCATCAAAGATCTTTTAGCTTTATAGTGATTTGTCAGACTTCCCCACCGTATTTTGCCACATATTAGAGTCAGTCAACTCTTCACTTTACTCCACATATTATGACGTAAACTCCTTTATATAAGACCATGTTCTGTTTGCCATTCTGTCTTTCCTAAGTAACATTTCTCCTGGAACACAAAAAAAATACTCAAAGTGAAATTAACAAGAACCTGTATTACAATGACCGCCAGAACACAGTGCGACAGAAACTGAATAGCAAAACTCTGAGCCCATGCAGACAACGCTGTTACTCTGTGTGCAGCAATATATTCTTTTATAACTCTGTAACACTGAGATTTAACTTTCTTTTTTTGTTTACAGGCATTCCTAACCTGGAGCACTAACTCTTCAATCAACTTACTTTATATTCTCATTTGCAGGAACTTCAGGCAGTTGCACAGTAATCATGCCATCCAAGTTGGTCTTCCCAATGAAGGCAGGCTTGGTACGTAGCACATCTGGTGCGGTCTTTGCTGTTACCCTGTGCTGCAATCCACCAGCACTGTTTCCACGATTTGTCAGCACGAATGAGTACGACTTCTCGGGCTTCAGGTTGACAATTAACTTTTGTGTAGCTCGACCATCCACTTCTTCTACCATTTTCCCATCGTCATAGAGAATCTAGGGGGATATAACCAATCACAGAGATTTGGTTATCAGAGAGGCAATGCATATTTTCTAAACTCATGTGCTTATAGAAAATACCTACCAGGTCAATTCTAATTTTGGGTAATCCCTAAGTCAATAAGCATTCATAAATTCTAGAGATTGCATCAATTTTTCATTCAGTTCTTACTGTGTAATGATATAATGTTTATAACTGTAGAAAAATACACAAAGAAATGCATAACAACTTTTCAGCATTTGGCTTGTCAGTTGTAGGTGCAGAAATGGAACGTGTGCAGAAATGCTTTAGGTTCGCAATGTGTTATACACATCACTTTTTTCTAAATGTTTCCATTCCTGTTCCTAAATATATTTTAACTTTCAAGAATGTTCTTCTACTCTTTATTTCATAGACTTGTACTTCTTACTAGCATCTCTCATTATCTCTCAATGGAAGTTTAAACTCTCAGCTAGAGTTTAAAATGTACAAAGAATTCAGGCCAATAAACAATTTTTACAAATTGGTTGCATTATACAGAGGTAGAAACCATACAAATTTCATTTTCTGCTGGAAAAACAAAGGCATTAGCTTAGATCGTAAAAGTTTAACTTGGAAATACTAGGTGACCATACTAGGAAATACTAGGTCAGCGGGCTGGGGCTCCTGCCTCCTCTCTAGAGTGGAAGGGTCACACTGCCGAAGTGCCAGGCTCAGTCTATGACGTGAAAGCCACAAATGAGCCCAGCAGGTCCATGGGCCAGAATCAGAGCAGTCTGAATGCTTTTTAGGCAACTTACCCAGTCGAGCTGCCCCCTGCACTTTTACCTGTGATTTCCTACACGTCAGAAAACAAACTTACTTTGAAAGGCATGGCGGAATTATAATTCTCTGGAATCTCCCAAGACAGTAGCACTGATGTCTTCATTACAGCTTTGACATGAAAATTTTTTGCAAACACTGCTGGAAAAGGAAAAACAGTGTATTTAAACCACTCCTAAAAGCCATGACCTGTCCTCTTCCACCATGGGCCACAGAGCTTAAGCTAGATGCTTTTTTGCTTTGATCAGAGAGAGAAGTGTGATTTGCCTACCTGTTCAGAGCATTCATTTAAATACCTCATTCTCATCAAGAGCTCTCCTTTCTCTCCAATGAGTCAACTAGATTGTATTTTCCTTACCTGAGGACATTGGGGCGCTGTGAGCCAGACTTGCTTGGCATTCTATAACTGAAATCTAGTGCATCCAAAACATATTAAGTTTCATATACTTTACCTTTTTGCTTTTGCTGAACCTATTAATATGAATGGGTCGATCAGTTATTTATAGCTTCAAAATACTGATTTCCAAAGACCGATATTCCTTTAAAGGAGGAAGGCCATAAGCAGACAAATCCTACCTTGATCCACGGGCAGTGTCCTGAACTGGACACTGGGACTATATGGCCCGGGCCCTTTGCTCGTGTGAGCACGTACTTTTACATCATATGTGGTATCTGGTTTTAAGCCACTGAGTGTCATAGTGGTGTCAGCTGGAATAATAAGCTGCTCCATTGGAAGAAGAGGGATGTTGATATCCCTATACAGAAGGGTATACTTGGTGATAATGCCATTTCTCTCTGCCAGGACAGGCGGTTGCCAAGACAACTGGACGGAGGTTGAAGTGGTGCCTTCTGAGCGGAGGCTTTGAGGGAATCCAGTTGGGACTTCTTCTGGAACGGAAATCTCCTTCACCATCTCCTCCCCAAAGCCCACTTTGTTTCTGGCTGAGAGCCTGAAGACGTAGGATGCTCCTTTGTGGATGTCTGTAGCTGTGAAGTGATCTTCTTTTTCAGAGAACTCAAGAGTAGTGAGTGGCTCCATATCCTTCCGGCCAAATTTCAGTCGGTAGCCCTGAAGAGGTCCAAATGTGTCCACAGGGGGATGCCACTGAATGAGAGCAGTGTTCATCTGAGTGTGGCTGATCAAAAGCCGAGGCCTCCCTGGAACTAAAGCACACAGGATGCAGTGCTGAGACCAACTTGCGCGGATGCTCACATTTCAAGCCCTGCTGAGTGGAAATACCACCCTACAGCTATTTCCATTTCTTTATTAAAAAAAAAAATAAAAGGCTAATGCTTGAGCTGTATACCTTTGTGGCAATATGTTCCTTTTTCTATTCTATTAAGGTAGGGTAAACCACTAGAGTTTGATATTGAACACAAAATAGGAGTAATTAAAATAATTATTTGAGGGGATATTTTAACATCTTCACATTTCAGAGTTTCATACATAAAGGTTCATGCCACAGATAAATGGACCAGTAAAAATTAGCCAATTCGATACAGCTAATAATAAAAGTATAACATGTAATTATTGGTAGCATGTAATGTACCAAGCACTACGCTGAGTGTTTACATGTAGTATCTTATTTGATTTGCATTCCTTTCTCCTAACTACATGCTCTGATTAGTTACCATCGCCTTCTATAATAAGAAAGTAAAACCCAGAGGGCTAGAACACTATGCAAGGTCAGATGTGTAATAAGCGAGAAAGGTATAATACAAACCCAGGTGAATCTGGATCCAATTAACTATAGTGTTATGTTGCTTGTAAGTTTCCAAAATAGTAGTTCAAAGTAAAATTGCTTTGACTTACTATGGATTTAATCTGCATTTTTGTCTATACTTTACTATCCACACCAGTCATCCTCATTGAGTTCTTCATCTTTAAAACAGGAATTATGTTATAACCTATCCCAAAATCTTGTGAATATTAAAATAGGAAGATGCACATGAAAGTCTTCACACAAGTTTTATACTTCATTAATATTAATCATAATTATCAATAATCAGAATATGAACCTTTTCTAGCAAGTGGCCAGTTTCCTGTAAGTACATAATTTATTTCTTCTTAAGTTACATAAGTTTAGATGTATAAAGAGTTCTAATCTACTCATTCAATGAATTGTAACTGTAATTTTTAAAATGTTTATTTATTGATTTTTTTAGAGAGAGAAAGAGAGGGGTGGGGGAGAAGGAGGGATGCAGGAAGGCAGAGAGAGAAAAACACTGATTTGCTGCTTCACTGACTTATGCATTCACCGGTTGCTTCTCGGACGCGCCTAACTGGGAACCAAACCCACAACCTGGTGTATCGGGATGATGCTCTAACCAACTGTGCTACCTGCCCAGGGTCTGTATTTTTTTAAATGGAAAGTAGTTATTCCTGAAACCCACAGGAAAGAACAGTAGTAAACAACACAGAGTCAAAAGTTTCTTTGGGCATAACCCAAACAGGGGAGGAAGAAGAGAATCAGCAGAATCGAAACATACCCAATAGAAAGAAGGTGCCGGAAAGGCAGGAAAGCTTATAGTAATGAGAGTCTGGCAATGAAAAACAGTACTGTGGAGATGTAGAAAACAATAAAACAAATAAGCAACAACAAAACTAGAAAGATGATGAGACAACACATAGAATATTAACCTCAGTAAGGACCTGGGTAAGCTGCTCTTTCTATATTTTAGAAAGTCGTAACCCTCATGGTAGCATTCTTTGCCCAAGAACATGTTCACTGAGATCACTGTATCCTTCACCAATGAAGCAATGGTTTTGTTTCACACGCTACATGTGGGTTCCCTCTGCTAACCCACAACGTGTGGGAAGAGTAGTTCCTGAAGGTTGTAATGGCCATTATGTATGTGTATGCTGAGGGCTGGCCCAGGGACCAAACTAAACCAAACCAAAAACAGTGTACTCATTGCTTCTCAGAAAAATACACAACCGGAGATCGTATCAACTAAAAAATTCTCAAACTAGAACCCAGTCATTAAGTTACAGTGTGTGAATGATTCCATCTACAGTAGTCCCCCCCTTATCCACAGTTTGACTCTCTGCAGTTTCAGTTACACTTGGTCAGCCACAGCCTGAAAATATTAAATGAGAAATTCCAGGAATAAACAATTCGTAAGTTTTAAACTCTGAGTAGCCGTGATGAAATCACGCGCTACCCCACTCCATCCTCCCCGGGCCTTGAATCGCTCGTGTGTCTGGTGCCTCCACGCTATAAGTTAGTCACTTAGTAGCCATCTCCATGGTCAGACTGACTGTCACAGTGGCGCCGTGCCTGTGTTCAAGCAACCCTGATTTTACCCAATGCAGTGGCCCCAAAGTGGAAGAGCCGTGATGCTGACGACCCAGATGTGCCGAAGACAAGCCCTAAAGTGCCTCCTGCAAGGGAAAAGGTGAGTACAATAAGATACTGAGAGAAAGCACAGTCACATAACTTTTATTTCGGCATATTGTTAGACTGGTTCTATTTTATTATTAGCTATTGTTAACCTCTCACTGTGCCTAATTTATAAATTAAACTTTACCATAGGTATGTATGTATAGGAAAATATAGTATATATAGGATTCAGAGATATTTTTGGTTTCAGGCATTTTTGGGGGTCTTATAATGTACCCCTGTATATAAGGAGGCACTGCTGCATTTTTATTTTAAATATATTTAAGATTAATTTAATTTTAAAAGTCACTTTAAGCCCTGGTTGGCATGGCTTGGTGGACTGAGTGCTAGCCTGTAAACCAAAAGGTCACTGGTTCGATTCCCAGTCAGGGCACATGCCTTGGTTGCGGGCCAGGTCCTTGGTTGGGGGTGGGTGTGTGAGAGGAAATGTCTCTCACACATCGATGTTTTCCTCCCTCTCCCTCACCTTCCTAAAAATAAATAAATAAATAAAAATTTTAAAAAGTCACTTTAAGATAGACATTGGGAGGCATCCTTCATTTCCCTTTATGTGTGTGCAGCATTAACATGATTTGCCCATTAAAACGTCAGTGATGTCAAGGATTAGACACTTGAGGCTCTGCTGAAAAACATACAGGACTCTCAGCAGAAGATACATCATTTAGGAAACAAAACCCAGGTGAAACTACTGGGTAGAAACATAACTATTAAGTCTCAACATTTTACAGATACAATATATTTTATTAAATATATCTTTCAAAATTTTCTAAAATTCTGGTTCCAAGGAACTATATAATAGTATATATACTGTTTCTATAAGATGTGTGTAAAGCTAGAATAAAGGAAACACTTCTAATTTTCTTGATTGAACCACAAATATAGTTTCATTGTGATAATATTTATCAGCCAAATAGGAATATGTTTTCATCATCCGGCATTTCACTTTATAATATTACTGTGGTACAAATTTGGAGAAATATAATGGACAGTTAAATTCTCAAATAAAAACACACTGGTCTTATAAAAATGTACATTATTCTTCTGGGGAAGTCGAAGCTTAGGTTGGCTAATGTCTTTTTTGTGCATTTGTTTTAATGCTGGCATGCCCTTTCTTATTTGGGGATATACATGCTGTGGGCTTGGAATCATGGGATCAAATAATGCTCTGGAAATGAGAGTGTCTGTTCTGACCTGCTGGTTTCCACCACTGTGCCAGGAGCATCTCAGTCTGCTCCCCATTCAAGCCCACAACAGTCATCCTTCCCCTGACAGAAGTTTCACCAAGCCTAAAAACTATTGAGACAACCAGTCTTGAAACACTGAGATACACAAGTAAACAATTTGAGAAAGAAAGGAATGCTGAGGCAGCTAGACAAAGAATCCCACCGTCCCCTCAGGAGAGGCCAGCCGCCTGAAGGGAATGACTAAAACGTCTACAAATGTGTGAAGAATAGAAGTAGTTCAAGCTGGGCTGAGTTTTGGGTATTTCATCCCAAGTAACAGATGGAGGAAAAGGGAAAATAAATGCAGAGAGGTCTACAACGCTGCATATATGGTTTAAAAGAATTACCCAAACTCCACCCACATATTAGCAATGAAACCCATTCCATTTTTGATTTCCAGAAAATTTATGCACAAAACACATACATCTATTTACTTTGTGCAAAACCTTTCTCAGTGGCACACAGGCATTTGGGTGGGAAAATAAAGACGGATGATGCAGGGTCTGTGTCCTCTGATCAGTGCGTACTCTGGGGGTAAAGGAAGAGCAGTGGGTGGTACCGTATGTGGAGTTGGCTCAAGGTTTCCAGGGCCATAAGGCTACTGTGTGGACCACTTTAAAGGTCATCCAGTAGCAGGCTCAGAGGTCTTGCTCACTTCAGCACAGGAACAGGAGACTTGGCAGGAGGAAAGAGTCTTAAATAATAATTCAGGAAAGCTTGGAGGTCATTTTGAGTAATGCCTCAGCGAGCATATTAGAGGAAGCAGAGAGAGGCCAGCTGCAGAGCAAACACACTAACTATAAGTTATGTCACGACATATGTGTAATCTCTCGTCCCTTTAGCTTTTTAATTCTACCTATTCCCTTACTGGATTCTTCCCTATTAAATACTTTATAGAACTTCAGAAATGACATACACGTGCTGCGCCCTTTCCTTCTTAGCTGTAACAATCACCAGGGATTAAGCGAGGCACTCAGTCAGTTCCAATGGCCCTAAACGTAGCTTCAGTTTAACTAGCATGTAAGAAGAAAGAATCATAATTGGCTGGCCTAAGCTTATTACATCCAAAGTCCTCATGTCACAGTCATCTTTTCTATAGTCCTTAAACACAGCTGCTCAGTGTGGCAGAGAAATTTATGTACAAATATAACAATGAACTGGCTGATTGCCTTACATCTCAACTTCATGCAGCAGATCAAGTTGTATGAAACTGGACAATGGGAGAATTAACAAAGAAACTGCAAAGTGTCACCATCACTGCAACATAAAGTCAACGTTTTATTCAAAGGCGCCCCTGAGCTTGCACGGTTCTTACGTGGGTTGCTTTGGTTATGGCCAGTACATTTTGTTCCAAAGACATGATTGGTTACAGATTTTAGAAATAATTTATTATACATCAACACATCTACAATCAGGAATTTTGCTATCAAAATAAAATTTCACAAGAATTCCTGAATTTTCCATGGGAGCCATTACTAAATACAGTACCCTTATAATTATGGGTTATTAAAAGCTCATATGTATGAGATACACTTGATAATTTTTCATATTCACATAAATATAAGGACTTTTTGAAATAGTATGTGAAAACAAAGCAAAAAAAAGTGAGTTCGCTGATTACCTGTGGATAAACCATGATTGCGGAATGCTTTTTTTACTTGTAGTTTGACAGAAAAAAAAAACACCCACACACAACAAACTACAGATTTACTCTAAAAAAGATTATAAATCTGGATTCTCGCACCTCCAACCCAGGATCCTTGGGAAGGTTCAAGAAAATAAATGAAATAAATGTGCAGATATCTAAATTATAAGTATTCCCCACCTCAATACCTAAGTCTTCAATGATTAACAAAGATCTGAAATTGTGAATGAAAATTCCAAAATAATTCTATGTATAAATAAGACCAACAATTCTAAATAATTTTCTGGATGGTGACTAAAAACTGATGAGCTGCTCTTTAAAACAGAGAGTAAAATGGACGACATTATTCCTTTTTCTGGTATCCACATTCTTTGGCTGTAAGTTCTCTATTTTCACCTCCTCGTAGAACCTCCACCTTATCGGGAACAGCAGTTGGATGCTTTGTGTAAGACATTTCAGGCTTATTAAGACACGGTTACAAATATGGGCGAAGGAGATCAATTTCCTTCATTCTGGGATTAAATTTCATGGGTTTTGCCTTGGTCGTCTACATTCAGAGAGAGGCTGGTTCCGCAGCGAGGCAGGCAGCACGCCCCCCAGTGAACACGGATCTCCTGTGCCTGGCAACAAACTAGCTCGATACAAAGGTATTCTAAAAAAAGAAAAAAAAAAATCCCAGAAGATTGTCTTGAAGGATGCCATCTGTAATCCTGCTGCTTGAGGCAGTTCCAGGTGGCAGGATGTGAGGCAAATCTTATGACATTTAGACAAATCTGGCAGTGAGCACGGCACCCAGGAGGGTACTCGCCATCACAGCTGTTCTCTGCTTTACGCCTTTACGTAGAGGTGTGTTCCTAAAAAGTTATGTGAGGAGTGATTTTGGAGGAGTAAATCAAATCACAGTTTCAATGTTCCATAGGAGAATTCTATACAAAGGATCGGAGGAGAATCCTTTTGTAAACACTTCTTAATTTATTGGTTTTACCGTGCCAGGTCTTCCTTCACGCTGGGTTTTCCTACTGTGGCCAAAGAAACTCTAAAGAAACACTGAGCTTTGGAAGAGAGCAATCTGAAATTTAGCCTTTTTGTTTCCTTCATTCTCTCTGTTCCCTATCTTCTGTGAAATGTGTCCTCTTTAGAATGCCCATAGCAAGTGGGTGAGGAGGAGAAAATGACAAAAAATAAAGCTAAGCCAACATATAGCTCCAGGTGGCAGCTCTTTTGACAGGGTTTGTTGCAGAGAGAGTCTGAAGCTATTGAGTGACTTCCCTGCCCAGTTGATGTGCCCTCTGACCCCCATGAGACTTGCTCCTTCAGATCCCTCAGGCCTCAGCTCTAATATTCTGCCCCACAGAGAACTCCAATTTTCCTTTCCAAAATAACTCCTAGGGGCAGCCCTACCCTCAATGCCAACACGCCTTTATTTTTCAGTTCATCACTCAATGACATTGTATCATGTACTAATTTGTTCACTTGTTAATTAGCTAGTCTTGGTCAGAAGATAAATTGCAGGAGGGCACAGTCAGTTTTGCTGATGGATGTATGCCCAGGAATGGGAATAGTGCCTGACACATAGTGGATGCTCCAAAAATATTTGTTCAATGAATACTATACATATAATAATATGCATACACACATATGTATACATATACACAAAAGTAGCTGACCACAGCCTTTTTTACCCCTCTGTGAGAAACCACCCATCCCATTTGGAAAATTAGTATTACTGTCACCCAAAGCGAATTCAAGGTACATATATGCACAGATGTGGTTACCTGCTCCCGTGGTGGATACCAGTTTTGGCTTGCTGCGTGCACCGTCTCCTTTGGTGGTGTAGGCTGTGACAGTGAGGGAGTAGGAAGTTTCAGGCTGTAGCCCAGAAATAATCATGTCCTGAAACGACACAGCAGAACAACACTTACTCAAAACATGCTCTGAATGCTCTGGGGGAGGAACATCAAGGCACCCATTTCATTGCTGTGCATGCGTGAGCATTCACTGCAGCCATGCCGAGCACTGGAAGATTCATGCCTGGAGCTCATGCTATAGGTCATCTGTTTTCCATGCTGACAGTGGAGCGGGTCAGTCCTCCTAAGAGGCAGCTCTAAGGGCAGGTAGGTAAAAACATAAAACCTGGAGTCAGACCGCTTGAATTCCTGAACTCAAAACCTGCTTCCCTTTATTTATTAGTTTGGTGTCCCAGGGTATATAAATTTACCCTTCTGTGCCTCAGTTTCCCACGTGAAAGTAGGAATAATAAGACCCCACAGGGCCACTAGAGGACTAAATGGGTTATGTCAGGAAGACCGTTGGAACTATGCTTGGCTCACAGTGAGAAATCCATAAACTAGCTGTTTCTCTATGCCAGCAGCTCTCCATATGCACCCACTATGGCCTGGCCCACAGACTGGCGATGGGGCTGATGCCAACAGTCTGTTTATCACTATGGAAGTATTTTGCCAAATGGCTGATCTGCGGGACCTAGACATCCTGAGAGCCAGAGAAGTTTCTTGGGACTCAAGACACATATTACTGGTTAACTATATAGGCTCTGAACTACAATCATTATACATTAAAGAGAATTTTCTGTTCATCTGAAGAATTTTCTGACCTACAACTGAAGAATGGGACTTATTCTACCATATCACAAATATGTGTTCTATTAATTCTGGTTGTTCAGAAAATGTTAACTATCACCAACTATTTATCAAAACTCTCAGTTTTGTCTTAGTAAGGGCCCACAGCTGTGACAGTTATTAAAAATAGATGATCACACAACTGTTCTTCCAAAGTGGAGGTTCCACATTTCTTTAAATAGTGCTGGCTCTGAATTTGTCCTGATATTTTATTTAGAGCTACACACCGCCCTACACACAACAATGAAAAAAACCTTTCAGATTTTTGGTACAGCTATGTTTTCAAATTAAGTATGACAAATTTAAGGAAACAGACAATGTCATTGTTTCCGCATCTAAAGACAATGCCAGTGGGAGTCTGGTGAATGGGCTGAACTGTGTGAGGGAGTGCAGGGCTGTTCTGTGCAAGGCCATAATGGGCACCATGGAACTCAGTCGTTGAATGTGGTTGAATGAAGTATGACAGCTTTCACCAGGAGCTTTTCTCAAAAAGGTAGCAGTGTCATCAATTGGGAAATTCAAGGATTTTGGATACCATCTTGAAGAACCACTGGAAATACGATTCTGTAAGCTAAATGGACTAAATTTGGGAGTGAAATTTTATTTTCCGGAACTTGGAATGGTTTCACTAACATTACAGAGAATATAAAAACCAAGTGAACCACCTGAGAGTGGTGTTTTAAACAGTGACAGATAATAGCTATTCCAAAAATTGTGATGGGTAAAAATGACATTATTGTTTTCAAGGTCACCTTTCACATGCCTTTGGATTGCTGCTGAAAGCAGGCAAAGTGAAGAGGAAAAAAGAAGCAAGGCTTGGTTCTGTCACCAGGTTGCATGGCAAGAAATTTATATACAGCGAGCCTTGTACGAGAAACTCGTTTATAAAACTGGGGCTAATGACACGTGTCCTTCTTCTAGCACAGGAGGTGGCAGGATAATGTAAACAATGCGATTTGAAATCCAAGCCCTCTGCGGTGGTATCATCTCAGCCGGCTACACCTCTCCCTGCCTGGATCACGTCATCTCCTAGGTTACACTTTCTTTCCTGAGCTGCAGGTGTACTTCCTAGGGGCTCCGTACTCTCTGTGGGTTAGTGTGGCTGACATCATGGCCACAGTCCCTCCCTCTCTTTGTCTTTTCCTATCCCAGCTCCACTGGCTTCTTGCCCCTGCCTACTGAAGGCTGGCGTTACCGGGTCTTTGGTAGCAGTCACTGGTCTGTATTTCTTGCTAATCCCAAATGAAAACCAAACTGCATTCATTTCCAAACCTTTAAAGGCCTTTCTTATGCCTATACACTAAATTCATGTCTAGCCCTGGCTTCCCAGAAGGACTCCAGGGACATACACATCGTAAAAATCTGTGGGACATTTTCCCTTCACTGTCATGTGTCCCCTCAAGCTCAGCGTGACTGAAACTTACACGTCGTTCCCAGAAGTGGACTCCCCTCTTTACTTTCCAAACTTTGATGAATGGTGGAGCATCTTCAAAACTTAGAAGTGACACTTTGATCTTTTTTTCTTCCTCAAATTCTTAGCTAAAGTTTTTGTCAATTCTTAAAAATACTGATCATAACCAACCCTTTTTCCATTTCTGCTTTTTCAACTCTGTTGAATTTTTATTTTTTAGTAGAAGATTTTTTAATTTGTTTTTCTATTTACTATCTTTTTTTCTTTCTAACCTCTCCACTAGGTCTGCAGGTAATGACCCATTCAGTAAGACATGAAATCAATTTAGTCAGTCATGACCAGCATTAAAAAATAAATATATATACACACTTGCATACATGCACACAAATATATATATATATACTTGAATGTAAAATATTAAAGTTTACATATATATTTAGAGGTAAGGTATTATTTTGAGAAACTTTTAAACACATGCATTAGTCATGACATATAATGCATTTCTTACTGGGGTCATGGTCAAAGAAATTTATAAAATACTACTCTACTATTGATTTTTCAACATTATATTAAAACTTATTTCTGAGCTATATTTAGTACTAACTTAGTAACCTAAACCCTTTATTTCTGTCAAATTAGCAAGCTCCCTGTTACCTGGCTATATCACACTCATGACTGTCTTGAAACTCTTCTGAAATTTACCTCCTTCCTAGGTACCTGGACTGTAAGCACTTAGAAGGCAGGTGTCACATCTTGTACCTCCCTCTGTAGCCTATATACACATAGTTAGCTCTTAATAAATAACATAATCTGCTCATTTAAATCTTTTTAAAAACTCCTCACTGAGTGAGATACTTTCTATCTCTTTTCATGACTCATTCAAGTTCATTCACAGCTGTATGGGTACAACAGAGAATTGCCAATTCTAGATAGAGTTAATTAGTCCCAGATCTAGTCATGTTATCCACTGAATATGTAAGACTGGAGTAGGATTTGAGAGCTGCCTACAACATAAAACTTTGACACCTTGGGTCTGTGAGGGCTCCACTTTAAGCATGCCTCCTCTAACTATGACACAAGGCAGAGTTAGTAGCAGCCACCAAAATAACACGAGCTCATCATATTTCTTATGCAATCGGTAGCACCATGCCAGTTTCACAAAGCGAAACCAAAAACACAATGTGTACCATGTAATGACGATAATTAAAAAAAAATTGTTAATGCATGCATTGAAACAGTGATGACATATCACAAATAAGTGAAAGAGGAGCATCAGAAAAAAATAAGCACTTATAATATTTTGACAAAGCAGTCAAAAATTACTCACATGTTCAGTAGTATCATCAAATTCCCACTGATTGAGATTAAGAAGGTTGGGGAGGTAGAAACAAAATAAAAAGAAATGAAGAGAAATTTGTAGACTGATAAAGGCAATGGTGCCCTTGTTAGATTAAAAAAAAAAATAAGCAATTGTATCAGTGTGTACAATAAAATTCCAAGGAGTGTAAGTGGGTTATGTTGCCACTTTCATTCTCAATTGAAAGGTGAAAAGTAAATATGCTCTGTATTGTTATCACTAAAGCCAGCTATTTTCCATTGAGATAAAGCACAAAGGCATAGCAAAAAGCTAATGCACACTACTTTGTGACATTTATTCTGACGTTTTCCTTAAGTTACATAGTTACTTCAAGTCACTATTAAGATTAACATCTCTCATTAATATTGAAATCTAATAGTCCTGGTGAAGTCCTGCAAGATTTAATGAAACTTCAATGAGTAGTCAAAGAGAAAATAAAAGATGGGGGGAAAAAAGAAATAAGAAAAAAACAATGCAAGGAAAATCAGAAAATTAACAAAGAAGAGTCAAAATAGAAGGGAGGGAAAAAAGGTTGAGTAGCATTTAAGGCGATGTTGTATTATATAATTGCATTAACTACCATGGTCCCAATAAAGAGAACAACAGAACTACAGTTCTGTGATGTAATATTACCTAAGAATGGAAGAACATCAAAGCATGATGGTCGTATCAATGTCCTTTTCCCAATTGCAGACTTAACAGCAAAACATAAGCACTGATAGCTTTATTTTATATTATGAGAAGGTTCTATTTTACAGGCAGTATAAATGAAATATGTGAAAATGCAAGTCAGTTGCCCTTTTCCAAATCTAAGGGACACTATGAATCTTGAATCACACTTACAGATGTGGCCTCTAAACCAAAACCATACGACTGGAATAAAGGTAAATTAGTTAGCCACTAACCCAGATCTCTTTATTCAGAATGTTTCAAGACTAAAGCAAACATTAGCACCTTTGTAAATTGATTATCTCAAGACTTGGAGTAACTACTTCCCTTAGAGCTACAGAGATATTTGCCTTCTCATATTCATTGGGACAAAGATGCAACATTTGGCAACCTGGAGCAGTAGTTAACGACTTGATTCATAATCTTCCTCACTTTCACACAAAACAAGAAATTTTCCATTGAAATGTTCCAATTTTTCACAAATATCATCCATGCCGTGCCCAGCTACCAATTTGCTGGATAAGCTAAGCACTTCCCTATTTATAATATCCCATCAGTACTGAACCAAGCATAGATGAGCTAGTTCGTGGGTTACATACAACCCCCGCAGGGCAGCAATTGATTAAAGTCTTCCTCTCCCTTTTAGAAAATCATGACGTATGGATTTATTACAGTACTATCTTTGAATCACTACTAACTTATGAAAAAACTGATGCTCTATTTTAAACAACTGATTATGAAACCAAATTATGATCCCATATTTATAAACCACTGCCTTAGGATCAATTTCTCACACTCTCAATTAATACTTCTTCTTAACTTGGCTCAACATGGGGACCCCATTTAGTCCCTGAAAAACTCTTCATTTTTATCACGGTCATTATCTTCATTTTTTTGGGAAATGAAACAATTCTTTTCATCAAAAATGTAATTTAATAAGAGGTTCTAAATAAAATACTATCTGTATACATTGTCCTGAATAAAAATGTCTACTTTCCAGCAGGAAGTCTTATATTTAGAAATTAGGTCAACTTAATCCTAAGTATTTTTTTAAGTTTATTTTATTTTATTTTTTTAAAGTTTTTATTTATTTATTTTTAGAGAGGAGGAGGGAGAAAGACAGGGAGAGAAACATCAATGTGTGGCTGCCTTTCATGTGCCCTCTACTGGGGACCTGGCCTGCTGGGGCCATAGGCCTCCTTTGGGGGACCTAGGGTATGTACCCTAGATTGGGAATTGAACCCGTGACCCTTTGATTCGAAGGCTGGCACTCAATTCATTGAGCCACTCCAGCCAGGGCTAATTCTAAGTAGTTTTATTACAGCAGAAAATAGATGCTATCAGCAAAATCGCTTCTTAGAATTCTACCCCTTGATTTAATTAAATCAATCATTTTTTTAAGTCAGAAAGGCAAACTCAGATATAGCTATAGAGAGCTGAATATCTGTACTTTAAGAAACAATAACATGTTTTTAATCAGATGTGTTACTTCAATTTATTTCCTCAATTGACGGCAACCCAGATTGAGAAGGTATATACATATCGTGTATTTTAAAAACAAGAATTTTGTGCAGACTTTTTTAAAATGTCAAAAAAAATAATAATTAAAATGGGGCCCAGTTAGGGGTACGGAATAGAAAAAAGGTATCATAAGAAAACACAGGTATGTAATTTTGGAGGCTTACCTGTGCATCAGCCAGCATGACATCCTTCAGCATGGGCTGGCCCTTGGGCTCACCATTTTCCATCCTCACATAATGCACCTGGTATCCTCTTATCTGGCCATGCTGTTTATTGGGCACAGGTGAGCGCCATGAGACTTTAACAGATGTTGAGTTGACAGCCTCTACCTCGACTTTTCGAGGAGGACCACTAGGAACTGGAACAATATCATCGGATAAAAGAAAATTATAGGCACTTGTCCCACCCAGTCAGAGAATTTTCTTTACTTAGTTTTTCTTTCTTTCTTTCTTTCTTTCTTTCTTTCTTTTTTTTAATGGGCAGACCCACTATGTTTCCTTTGTGGAACACAGACATTTTCAACCAATGAAAATGCTCAACCAATCTGCTCTACCTTTCAAGAAAAGATCAAAAAACATGACCAATGCCAAAAAAAAGTATGGAAGAAAAAAAGAGTATCAGAGAAATAGAAAAACATGTAAAAAATGTACAAAAGCCAAGGAAGATGCTTTGAGGTTCAAAGCATTAAAGCACAAAGAGGTATAGCATTGAAATAATAACAAAAACTGCTTGTTGATTGCTGTGTGTTTTTAAAGGTTTCTTTTTAGCAGAAAAAAAAAGATTCTTGATTATAGGAATTTTCTTCTTTTTTTCTCATATCAAAGGTATTCCATACAACAAATGCCAAAAATTAAATGTCGAGCACCAGTGCTTCAGAAATATGCAAGACAAAAAGGCAACAAGAAGATAAGAAGGCTGTTTTTAAAAGTTAATTTCAAAATTTAAAAGAAGTGACTACAAAAAGCCACGAAAAATGCAGAAGACTTTAGATGGAGGTACAGAGGAAGAGCCTGGATTGCAAAATCATAGGAGCAAACTGTTCTTTTAAAGGGAAGCAAATTACTGTGTTGAGATCAAAAGAAAAAAAAAAATGCCCAGGCTGTAGCAAAGATAGGTCTTTGGCAAAAACTATTGACGTTAGAGCGATGTTGGGTACAAAAAGATGAGCAGAGAAAAACGGGTTACTGTTAGCCTATCAAAAGACAGCAGACCAAGACTGTGTAGAAGGGAGCAAACGGACGTAGCAGAGGCAACATACCATCTTCATCGGTTCGAATCAACACGGACAAGCTCTCGGGGCCAGGGCCGACATCTGTGTGGGCTGTCACAGTGATCCGGTACTCAGTCCATTTTTCCAGCTGTTCCAAAAGGTATTTGGTAGTGTCCGAAGGAATTCCCAAAATCTCGTGAGGTTTGTCATCTTCTCCATCCACTGCAGTATACTTGATGGAGTATTCAGTAATAATGCCATTCTGTTTTTCCACCGGTGGAGGTTGCCAACTTACCAAAATGCTAGTGGAACTTGGGCTGGTACAACTAATGTCTTGAGGAGGAGCTGACGGCTCTTATTTTGGTAGTGAGTTAAAGGAGGGTTTGAGTGAAAGGACAGGAGTGGTTGGAAAAAAAAATGATAAAACAAAAGAAAAGGCAAAATAAATAAACGAACATTAAGGGCAACAAAACAAAAATAAGGCTTTGGAATTCAAAATAAAATTTTAAAGATAAATTATATACCTTGGCTTAGGAATATGAATAAACCAAAAAAATGAATAAGTGACCAAAAATAAATGTTAAGTCATGGGTGGGGGGAGTATGTGAACATGAAACCTTGAGATGATAAAGCCTCCAACAGAGTTACCTACCTGCAATTTAAATTCTTCTTCTAAACCCATCTCTCGGTATTCCCCAGCCCTACTATACAGACTATCCAACTTCAAAAAAGCTGCAAATACCGCAAGATTTACTACATGAGCAGCTTGATGGGGCTTCCCAGATGCTGCTTCAAGCTTTCATTTCTACATTCTAGAATGAGGGCAATTCATACACAGCATTCAGTTGTGAAAGCAGTCTTAAGTGTGAAAAACTGCAATAACAACTAGATACCCTTCCGCCAATTCCACTTCTTTAAAAGAAAATAAATAAAAACCCAACAAACATAAAAGGGTTCCCTCTGACTATCTGAAAAAATGACTGTGCCTGACCAGCTTGAATGAAAAGCGTTAACCAAACACTGACCATACCCCACAGAGAGCGAGCATGCAGAATCGGTAAAGGATGAAAAGGCATAGCCCGAGATTTACCTACCGAGAATAATGTCAGGCTTGTTGATTCTGACTGTAACTTGTACTTACCCTACATCAGCTTTCAGCTTTTAAAAAAATTATAACTCTTCTTGAGACACCATTGCTAGTGAAGAATTAGACCCCACCAGCAAGTTTTGGTAAAATCAATAATAATAATCTATCGCTTACAAAATGTAACACAGCCATTTAAAAAAACTGTTTAAAAAATCCTGAGAACCATTTTTCTTTCATTTTGTACATAATTCCTTTCATTTTCTATATAATTATTCACATAAAGTAATGTTGAGGAAAGAGTTAAAAGATAAGCTTTCCTGTTGCCCATTCCAAAATAAACTAGTCACCTCAGCAATTACTTTCAATTAAATTAATCAAACATACCATTATTTGAAAAACTTAAAAAGCAATAAAGACCACTGCAGTATTACCATAAATTATTTTTAAAGTTAATAATACATGTTCCTAAAAAAACCAAACAAATGGGATAAGATATGCATAATACATATATATTTTTAAGGCAATATATATGATACCATGAGTAAATCATTTCTAATTTTTTGTATTTGAATATGTAGTTTGGCTTTGTGGATCTTTATACTATGTAGTGCCTGGTTTATCAGATTGTTCAGACTATTATCAGTCTTTACATGTCTTGTGTTTTTCATTAAGGTCAATCAAAATGAAAAGCTCTCTTTTACTAACAAAAAGAAAATTCTCATTGAAAGCCTCATAAATTTGGAATAAGATTTGAAAAATCACTAGAATATTTTTATTGATTCTGACTACAGGTTCTTATATTTCAAACTATAAAACTATTTTAAATGTATCATCATTATTCATAATAAATTGAGTTATTCATATAACAGCTAGGACTCATTTGTAATTGTTTCTAAAAAACTGCTTTGGTTTTTATGACATTGATACTCTCAGTCCTTCTATTCTTTGAATAAATTCAACACCATTTGAAACTTTTATTTTGATAAATAAAGAAAAGCTTTTGGTGAGCTTATAAAAAGTTCATTCTGTCTCTAAGTACATATGTATATACGTATGAAAAAAAGTCAAGGTTGTAAACCATGCAAAATATAATATTAAAGCATGTCACATTCCTTTGGTTAAATAGCTGGTTTTAAGAATGATCTTCTGTAATATGACTTACTAGCCTGCCTGGAATTCAAAGCAGACATACAAACTACATTTACATATTTGAGGTTTGAAA
Organism: Tonatia bakeri; assembly: GCA_004024845.1. Taxonomy (NCBI): domain Eukaryota; kingdom Metazoa; phylum Chordata; class Mammalia; order Chiroptera; family Phyllostomidae; genus Tonatia; species Tonatia bakeri. Next base: position 136,804 of record PVIA01001128.1, read on the forward strand.
AGAAAGACAATTTTATGGGAATAAGCTATAATCACTAATGGATTAAGCACAGGAATCTAATACTTTTCATATGAATAACTATGTTTTCAGAAAAGAAAATGATTTTTTATTATAAAAAACCCTGAAAGATGTCAAGTATCTATAGAAGAATAAAATACAAAGACTTGCTTCTATGGAAGGAAATTAATCTTTTAAAATATATAAATATTATGCTTGTTGACAGGTCTATAAAAATTAGATCACTATAGCATTCTCTTTACAAAATTTAATGCATTTGTATTATACAGATCTATTGCATGTCATTATATCAAAATCACTTACAAAATATCAAAAAATTAAGGAAATAACTCCATAAAACTATTCAACTCAAAGCAAATGGTTGTTTAATAGACTAATTATAAAAACATCAATAAAGATCAAATAGTATTATAAGCCACCAAACTTTCCATCAAAAACAATCTCCCATATTGGACTTTACAAAAAACAATCTTAAAAATCTTCCCTGGACACAATGAACCCCCCACTGTGATAAAGACAACTATTCTTTATAACAACAGTTCCAAAAAGATATTGAACCTGAGGAAACAAAATAAAATTTAGGATTGCAAATGTACTTGTAATTATTCCATTGTTCCTAAATTTTTCCAAATACAGATTTGCTGTGAATGTTCCAAACTTCCAAATGCACTCCTGGCAGAGTTAATAACAAACTAATCACAAGAGCTGAGCTTTTCTCTGAGTAGGAACGGATACGTGAAATAAAGCGTTATTTGTCAGCAAACTTAAAACCTGTGTGCTTACAAAAGATAACAGTTTGGTCTTCCGCTGCCTCTTTACTTTGCTAAAGCCTTCCTCTGATTGTTATGCCGTGCTCTCAGCCTGAGTTTTGCTTTAGAGCCTTGTAAATCATTAAATGGGGCTTGATTTACCTCCTTTCACCCATTTTTCTCATCTCAATCTCTCTGAAGGTCTTTCAATTTAGAAAGTGGGAGGAAAGAATCTGCTACTTGGACCAAGTATGAAAACAACATAGGTCGCGGTTGTACTCTAATCCTTCGAGTTGGACATTGGCTAGCATAGAGACTGCTGACTATAAAGAATATTAAGTAGCAGCTCTGTTTGCTGGTAGAAATAATCTCCGGCAACACCTCCTAGTGAAAAAAAGGGCAGAAAGTAAGCAAAGAGAGACACCTACTTGACTGCATGGTCCTAGCTGATATTTCCGTTGTAGAAGCACCCAAGCCTTGAGGCGAGCGTGCAGCCAGACGAAAGTAGTACAAGCTGTTTGGTTTCAGCCCTTGCAATCTGTAAGACGTCCCTGGATCAATGGTAATTCGTTGCTGTGGATAAGTAACAAGAGAACTTGGTTATCTTCATTAAGGTTTGGGCAAGCATTTTTTATCACAATGCCTGTCATCAAAAAATCACATACAGAACCTACAGAATATCCAGGACACTACCAGGGGAATTATATAATGAAAATAGCATTTAAAAGGCAAGTTTCTACAAGAAGGCAATTGGAATAAGGGTGGCCAGTGATCTTTCTCATGATGACACAGCATCCAAATGCAGTGGATAAAAGGGAGATTGAGAGGCTGTCACCCACAGATGTGCCCCACTTTAAGGCATGGGTGCTGCTATGACAGGGCCCACGATAGAAACTGTCCCCAACACGTGCAATTTCAGCTGAAGAGATTTCAAGCTCATGGGCTGTGATCTTCTGCAATTTAAATGGGGACAAAGAAAACATGGCCAAAAGCAACAACAGAAACTGGTCTACAGTTTATCTGATATTACTATCAGAGAGGACTAAAACTGTCAAGGTCTGACGGGATAAAAATCAGATGTTAGTTACTAAAGAAAGCTGGATAATTTATATGAAACCGAGGTTGGTTTAAAATAATTTTGGAACTTTTTCCCCTTGAGAATATAGAGTTGACAGCTACAAAAATAATCACAAACTTTTCTATAACTTTTAACATCAGAAAGGACTTATGAAATAAAGTTTCTTCAATCAAATATTAAAATTACTTTTCATGCTTGAAATTTGCCTTTGTATTTTAGCAAAAATATAGCTGTTCATTGTAAATCAATCTCAGGTTGAACAATTAGCCCATAGTAAACCTTAAAATACATGCTAATATATAATCTAATATGGCATAAAAAATCTCAGGCTAATATTCGTTAAAAAACAAATATTGCTTGTTGTTCACACAAGCAGAAATCAGTCAAGAAGAATTCAAAAATAAAACTAGAGAAAACATCCCTAGGTTGTTCTGGCTTGATACTACAAAAGCTTTTAAAAATTTTAGACTTACCAAATAACAAGAAAAAAAGGTATTCCCTAAAAAACAATCGTAAAGCAGAGTAGGTGTGCCAACACTCACGCACTCATTGCATTCTCAAAAAATCAAAATCCCTCTCTTTGCAGTCTTTATTTTTTTTCTGGTTGGGTGGTGGTAAGGACTTAAAATAATGCCAATTTATATCTTATTAGAACACAAATAGTTGTAATATGAGTACGTTAAGTTATATCAGTTATTTAAATTATACCACTTTTTAAATGGTTAATTTATATGGGCTTGGTCAGCTAAATCTAAAAGCACTGCATTTAGAAGCTGACCTTTGGAGACTCTGCTCTATTCAAACAGAAGTAATAAAATAGGAGCTTACAGAAAAATTAATTTACTATAGCATACAAAATGATGGCCAACAAGTTAACTGATAACATTTCATTTAGTATGTGAGTGTTTTAAAAAAGTATTCCTTGTTAGATCCTAGGGGCAGTTTAAGCTTTGTGAAGATGTTTTTTAAGATGATGAATGCTAAGAAGTAACATAAAATGGCTTGTATGGATTGAGTTTTCACATATAGTTTTACTAACATTTTGTCCAAATGTTCCCGACTGGAATTCATAACATAATAACATATTCATTACTATAATATATTCCCTTTCTAAAGATGTTAAGTGTATCTTAATAACTGATTTCTATAAACTATTTAAAGCGCACTCGAGAGACGGAGTACCCTAATGGTTAAGAACACAGATTCTGAAACTGCCGAGAATCGAATTCTAGTTCCTCTATCCAGTAGAATGGACTTTGGGCTAATTTTTTAACTTTTTTTATGTGCCTCCCTTTTGTGATGTGTGAAGTATACTAATAACAGAGGTGGTCCAACCCAAAGGACCATCGTATGATCAAATGAGTGGATGTGAAACCTTCAGAACACTGCCTGTTAATGTGTTTATTAGTTATTCTGATATTTGCTTCTGTTCAGCGATTATCAATAATTTCCAGCCTTCTGCAATCTACTGTTATTTTATTTGCATAACATACTCAAACTTTACCTTTTAATTTTTTTAAATATTTTTAATTTTTATTTATTTTTAGACAGGAAGGGAGGGAGAAAGACAGGGAGAGAAACACCAATGTGTGGTTATCTCTTGCATTCCTCCTACTGGGGACCTGGCCTGCAACCCAGGCATGTGCCCTGACTAGGAACTGAACTGGCAACCCTTTGGTTTGCAGGTCCATACTCAATCCACTGAGCCACACCAGCCAGGGCTCAAACTTTATATATACTCGCATTCATATCATAATTTTGGCATACAAATAAATGTTTTCTTTGGGGTATTTTTCTGTAAAACCAGTTTGAACAAGTTCTTCTACACAAAATCCTGGAGCTTGAATGCAGAAGAAAAAGTCCCCAGCTTTCATGGGGTATATTAAATATTTTATAACCTGATACTTCCATAAATAATTTGGAAACTTAAATAGAAAATAGTTCCACTAGGGTAAGACCTGTTTTGTTTTGTCCCGATCCCCAGCAAGTCTCCAAATACCCTTTCCACTGTTTTGGTCAAGTGTTTCTTGATCCATAAATCTTTTCTACCAAGGTCCTCAATAGATACCTGGCCTTTTACAGAACTTGGGTAAGTACACAAAAGCAAAGCAGTACCCCAGGGCTGTGCCTAATTCCAAAGGTGAGAAACATGGTCCTACCTCCTCTCCATGCTCCCCATCTTTGTAGACCAGTTCATAGCTGGCAATGGTGTCTGAACGTGGAGGTGTCCATGAGAGCAAAATACTCGTTTCAGATTCAGGTTCTGCTTTGAAGTTTAGTGGCTGCCCTGGTACTAAAAACAGGGAGGCAAAGGAGCTTACCATCACCATAAATATTCACAAGTTCTTTCACTAGTGCATCTGTTTAAACCTTTCAAAACGTATCCACATGTATCAGGTTAATGGAGTGCTAGGTCTTTTTTTGTATAATGTCCAGATAAACTAGTGTATATACTGCTCATTTTCCTCCTTCAAGGAACAACGTTGATATTATGAATACTGTCCTTGTCCTTGAGTGGTAGGATAATTTATATGAGATTCAGAATGAGCAAATATACAGGGTCCAGCACAAATAATATCCCTTTTTATTACAAAATCATAAGTATGTAATTCTGTAACAATATCATACTCCAGCATACCATATGACATTTTAGGTGAAATGTTCAAGTTAAAACTATAAATTATTACACCCATATTATTACCCTACAAACCACACTCAAGCAGGCCTTACTTCTGCCGGCCCCTGTAGAATATATTAGTCTCTGAATTCAATTTTGCATATAATAAAATTATTTACTGCATAACATTGTACATAATCAGTGAGATGATTTATATAATGCACTTTGTAATTAATATTGCCTAAATCATGATGAGTGCTAAATACATAAAAGTTATTGATATTTTGAAACTAAGTGGGAATTTATTCTCTAACCCTGCATTTAACTTTCGACGTTAACACACCTATAGGCTACCAAAATCATGTAGCGTTTTTTCTTACCAACCTACATTTTAAGAAATTGTTTCAAAATGAAAGGAGATAAACTATCACAAATAATTGCTTCTAATCCATCAATAACTTCAAATGGCTCAATTCACTACTAGATCCAATATTAAACTTAATACTGTCCCTAGTGAGAGGGAGCTAAATTACTACACAAATTAAAAATTTTATAGAATACTTATTATCAAAAATACACTAATATAATGAAATGAATAGAATCTATACTTCTCATATTAGTCATATAACTCAGGTAATAGACAATTCGAAAGGGCTGTGTGTCAGATTTGAGAACACTCAAATGCTGTATTACAATAAGTTGACTAACCCTGATGTCCAAGTTAACACCTGCTTCCCACCAGGCCCTCCATCTATTGTACACAGCTAATGCACTGCAAGGAATTGCTGGCACACCTAACCTTACACTGTTCTAGGACAATGTCTGCTCTCATTGGACGGCACTCATGCTTTGATGATGAAAATTTTTTATTATTAAAAAAACACCCAAATTTGATTATTATCCCTGATATTGTAGCATGTTCCAAAGTGCTATAGCTAAACAGGTGTCCACATTTCTACAAATTCATGTGAAAATTCAGTGTTTATTTAATAAAGAAAACCAACAGTGATTTGTACTTTATACCACAGTCAAAAAAAAAACCTAAAGCATTTTTAGCAAAGGAGCATAAACATTCCAAAACATGTAAAATAATGCAATTTGTAGCTGATGCACAAATTCAAGTTATTAAATAATACTTGAATCATCATTTTCATAAGAAAGATCTTTGGAAAGACATTCTTTCTTTTTGTAATCATGTCTCTGTAGTCTGATTTAAAAACTGTCTTTTGTTTAAAAAGAGATTAAAGTGTAAAGGGACCTAGCAGAGTGGTTCCTAGGAGCCCTAATTGCCACCTTATTCCAGTCTGCTCTGTTAACCTGTGCATCTGTGTGTGCACGCATGTGTGCACATGTGTGGCAGGCATGCACACGCATATTTGGACTGATGCTTAAGGCTTCCTATTTCTAATTCCATTCATCATCTTTTCTTTCTTTTTGTATCACAGGCCTTGAGATACTCATTAATTTGATGCCTCAGGGAATGTACTTTCTGAACAGGGTAGCAGCGTGTGCTTTTTTCTTTTTTTAAGTACCTGCCCAGTAGGTGACCTAACACAATCATTCAGACTGAGACAAAAGAAGATAAAAGATCAAGAGCAAGAGAAGGAGCAACAGAGGGAAATAAAAAGCAAATAGGCTAACAGGAAAACAAATAGCAAATGCATTACTCCTAAAAGAGAAATGCCAAAAACACTGGCAGCAGCAACAATGGAGGCCAAGAACTATTGGAAAGATGGGGAAATTATGACTGGATTCTAGTATCCACAAAATGAGAGGGTTTCTCATGCTAAAACTACACAAAGACACACACCACACACACATGTGTATGATCACTTATTTTCTCTAGTTTTATTCCCTTTTTTCTTCCTCTATACTTCCACAGGTCTGAGAAAGAAGAAAAGCCTGTAATAACTCATGACTTAAACCAAACCAGAATACAGCCAGTATTGTCAAGAATTTAAAACACACAGTTTCGAAGGGCGGCTCTCAGGATAATAACTGCTTGTTACGTATTTCCTCCCTGCCTAATTCTAATAATAAATTAAGTGACACTGATTGAAAACATCTTGGAAACCTAATTAAGTTTTTCTTACTTAAACTGTTTACTTTCTACCTTTTAATTTGTCTTGAACAAATTCCCAGTAGGCCTCAATATTTTATCCTTGTTTAGCGACACAAACCGCCTCTAATTCTCTAATGTTGTTTGGTTCTATTAGGAGCCCACTCCTTCTAAATAATGAGTCAAATGGGCCCATCCAAGATGGGTACATCTCGGAGGGGGTACTGTCTATTTTAGTCTCGAACGAAATAGTGGCCAGGTGACTTAATGTAGAGTCTCTTACACTAATACTTAAGGGGATCTCCTCCTCTGCTTCCATGGTCTCCCTCTTTTGAAATAATTTGGAGGGTAATTCAAATTTAGTAGATTTTAAACTGGTGGTAGAAACACCAATGCCTAGAGGTGTCTGGCAGGCCACTGAGATGAATGAGTGCAGAGGCCACATGGGGCCTGGGACCGGCGGAGAGGGCCCAGCAGGGCCCGCCTGAGGGAGTTGGTGAGGCCCAGCACCAGGAGAGTACTGCCTTTTGGAACATGGGCCCAGTCTTGCCTGAGCTTCTGATTTTTCAACACAAGTTGATGATATACATTCTAGGTAAAATCTTTCCATTTCTAACAATTGGAAATTATTTAAATTAACTGAAATTATTTGAAAAATACAGCATGGGGCTAACTGTGCCTACACATGGAACCCAGCACATGGACTGGTGTTTTAAAAGATCTTTACATGATGTCAGGGTCTGTGCTCACGAATGCCTGACGGTGCCACTGCTCAGACTTTCCTGGGGATTGAGAGTTCGCCTACAGCTACTGTTTCCTCAGGGTGCTTTAGTCCTGGTTGAAACAACAACACGTGGCCTAATGATGATAACATATGTATATGAAAAAAACACATCAGGGGACTGCAAACTGTCATCTTCATTTTCTCTGCTTGGAGACACGGGGGCACTTCATCACCTGCTGATGGATTTCTATACCAAATATCGTGGCTCCTGAGGTTCTATTAAGAAACGTTAGTTGTGTTTTATGCCCGCTACACAAATACACATATATGTAACATGTTTTAATGCTGTCACAGTCTTTATACCTCAAACTTACTAGCATTCACTTTTTGTGCATCTATGTCTACTTTATTTTATTTAAGAGCTTTTCTGTGTTGTAGCATTTCCCTCACCAATTACCTGAACATAAATTTTATGGGAAACTCTGAAGTTCAAAGTAACTCATTGGCAAATAAAAACCACCCACCCAGAAACTTATAGGCAATTATTCCACATGGAAAAGGGGAATGTGATAATATTGACCATAAACCAAATTTAGGATTTAGATATAAAAAGAAGAAATTAAAGTAGAAATACAAATTTTTCTTTAAAATTCTATGTAGGGAATCCTTATATTCTGTAAAGTGGTGTCAAGATTATATTCTTCTTGATTTACTTATTTAATGCCCCAAAAAGAAATACAAATATGAACTATCAGCTCTCATAAATAAGAGTATAATCCCATTAATAAATGTAAAGTATTTGAGCAGTAGTACCATTATACTCTATAAAAATATCTGGAGGCAACCTAAAGAGAGAATGGAGAATAAATAAGAAATGAAGGAAAAATCTGCACGTCGCCTGAAATGCTGGTAATATTAGAAGAGATCAAGAGCAAAATGTAGAGCACATCTCTAAAGAGAAAAAGGTTAGCACATGTTAAATAACTGAACCACCATTTCATTGAGCCATTTATGCATATGAAATATTACCAGAGACTAGAAAGCCTAGTATCGCCAAAATATCTAGTACTTTAATAAGGTATGTATTTCAAACTATGTATATCTAGCATATTGACAATTAACTGAAAAACGATAAAAGCAACAGCTGGAATTATAGTGGTAGTAAAACAAAATTCTGAACAAGGAGTCTAGTTAGTGCCACAGTGTATCATGGACAAAGTAAGTACTTAATACATAAGCACCTGCACAAATCTTACTCTCAATTGTCATTGAATATCAACAAGAGAATGTTACATGTTATCATAGTAGTATTTACATCCACAGCTCCTTTACTCATTTGTAAAACTAGTTAGAGAAACCATGTAAATTGGGCTTGTCATTTTGGCTATTGGACAACAGTATTTTTTATTTTTTTTTTAGTTTGCTGATAGGCATCCTGTTGACATACACTAATAAAATGATTTTTTAAAGTTCTGGAAATGTAAAGTACAATGACTCTAAATGTTGCAGTTTTATACTTTAACAATTTTGCAATGCCCAGAATCTGTAGAATTACCTTCCTCAAAATGTTTAAAGTTGATAACACTCATTAGTATTCAGTTAGTAAATGTATATAATTCTTTTCCTTCCAAAGACCTATACTATTAAGATGCACATATGTAAGTCAGTAGACTTTTCCCAAGAATCTATCAGGTGTATAGAAGAATTAGAGGTCAAACATGTTTTCTAAAGAAAGTTCAGAAAAAAAAAATTTAAATTTAAAAGATTTAGAATGCCTCCGATTAACATGAATGTCAAACAACATTTATTTTACTGCATTAGGGGTAAAATGTAATTTATTGCATTTCTTTATCAGAGTTTCATTTGCATTTTATAAAATATATACTCACCCTAGACCAGAAATATACAAATTATATCAACCCTCAATTTATATTAACATATTAACATGAGACAGTAATCTTAGATAAGAGCAAAAGTGATAACTTCCCTCTTAAACCTACTTTGTTACTAAACACTGTTTCCTAAGGGTCTGATTTTAAACAAGAATAGGAATGTGAGTATCAGGGAATTAAAAATACCAAAAAGAAATTAATACATTTTAAATATAGAACACATGAAAACTTTTATGTCTATGTATATGAATTTAAAACACACTTGAGAAGTCCATACACATTATTAATTAGTAAATTCTCACAGAGAAAAAGGTAAAGTTGCAGTGAAAGTAATCATGTCTTTAAATTTTATATAACCTGACCAAAAGAATATTTCATAATGGCTTATGTTTTTGCCTAGCAGTGATCCCAAGAATTAGCTAGTCAGCAGCAAGAAAAAGGAGCAGCTCAGCACTAATTATATCAGGATCTCACATCATTGTGTTTGGCAGTTATCCACTAACATCCAATGGCCTTTGTTAATTAAGCCTACAGAACCCATCAAATCATTGCGCTATTTTGGAAGATTTTTTTAGCCTATTGATCTTGGCAGGCACAAGTCATTATGTCATCATATATCTCCTCAATCAATGAGCATTAAAAGTGCAACTATCATGGAAGGTTCTTGGAAATATCTTAATGTATAAAATGTCTGAAAGAGATTGGGGACAACTATTCTAATACACTTGTGACCCATTCATCTAGAGTTTTCTAATTTCAGAGTCCCTAGACTACATTAATTCAATTCCCCTGTCATAATACTACCTTCACTGAGCTATGATTTATTTTACATTTATGTCTGCTGGTAATATAGAAAATAAAAACAAAGGTCCATTTAAAAATCAGTTCTGTTTCTTGAATAAACCATGACTAAAGGCATGATTATCTCTTACTCTGTATTCTGAATAGAAGGATTCTCATGACTCCCAAGGATTCTTGTGTTTTAGTTGAATTCATTTCCAGAAACGATTTGGTTTTTCAGACAGCTGAACCTTCTTATTATTAGAAAAGAGGTTATAAAACATTAGAGGTGTCTATGTTTAAATCTGTGGTTAGAAAAGTTAGAATCAAATTTAGTGACTGAGTATAATAACCTTTTATAAGAAAGGTATTCCCTTCTACTTCTTTCAGATAAACTTATTTTTTCATATCTAAATAGCTTAACACACTTTTGTACTGGGATAATATAATAGCCACCTCAAGTATTGCAGAGATAAATTATATATAATCCTTAAATAAAGATATGAATAAATGACTACACTGTATTTCCTATCTCTATTCTTCTATTGAACAACTCATGGGCACAAAAGCCTAGCAGGCATTAAAACTATCAATTTGCAAATTATTAATTGGAGAGATAATGGTGTTCAGAAGTATCTAGGGTATCCAGATTTAAATTCTGCTTTGCCATTTATGACTCAAAGCAAGTTCTTAAATCTCTTTATTTTCTTTGATCCTCAATTTACTCATTGGCAAATGGGATAATTCCCTATCTATCTAACTGGGTAGTAAGGATACATGAAAAATTCACAGCAGAGCACCCAGCATATTTTAGCTGTTATGATTATAATGGTAATTTATATTACTTATTAAGTTATAAAGTATTTCTGTCTATTGTCTAAGCTATAGCTCTGTTATGGGTTTAAATGTGTCCCACAAAAGTTCATACTGAATCCCTAACCCCCAGAACTTCAGAATATTACCTTATTTGGAAGCAGGGTTGTTGTAGAGTTCATTAGTTAAAACCAGGTCATTAATTTGGTCCTAACCCAGTATGACTGGTATCCTCATGAAAGGGGAAATTTGGACACACAGACATGTAGCTAGAGAGAACGACATATGCCAATGTAGGCAGAGGTCAGGGTGATGCTTCTACAGCCAAGGAACAGCAGAGATTGCCAGCAAGTGCTGGAACTTCCCTCAGGGCTCTCACAGGGGACCAATTCTGCTGACACTGTCATATTGGAGCCACTAGAACAGGCAGGCAGTTCAGTTCCTGCAGTTTAAGCCACCCAGTGTGTGGCGTTTCTTTATAGTGGTCCAGTAAAATGAGTGAAATCCCTAATCTCTATGGGGTGGTTATCATTTTACATGAGAAAACTAAAGTCCAGAGAGATGAAGTAAGTTGTCCAAGGTTCAGAATCTTAAGTGGGATGCAATCCCTGATTATATTACTCTAAGGCCGGGGATTTAAAAAATAATACAGCTAAAAAAATGTGTATTTTTTCACCTTTACTATTAAAGTTACTACATAAAAATTCAAAAAAAAATAATACAGCTAAAAAATCAGAAAAAAACTAAAAGGGGATTGTAGGGATATATTCTCCTTATATACCATACTTTCTTATATCTTTGAATGATCCTGGAACTGCTAAAACAGTATAAAATAATCTCATAACAGCTGACCACTTTCAATCAAGGAAAAGAACAAGACTCACAGATTTCTGTATTTTCCAATGAGAAACATACAACAATTAAAAAGAATCAACAGTATATTTCTGTATGTTAATATAGCAAATAATATTTTGCAGAACTGCAAAGCCAAGCAGGGAAAGCATATGGATGGTTTTAGTATAATTGTGGTCAAAGTTATTTTTATAATTATCTTTCATACCATTCAAGAAAATTGTAAATCCATGAACAGACCAGTTAGAACCAAATAATGGTGTAGAAATACAATACAGCCCACCGGTCTGTAAACATGTCCTGAGGTTTCTAGTAGCCAGGACAAATGGCAAACACAGTGATGCGATTCACAAAGCCCATGACATGAAAACAAGTCAGTGATTAAACAGTAATCGAGTTCTAATACCTGAGAAAATTCACTAATTCATGCCCAAGATTACCAATGAGTTACATACCTCTAGATTACAGATACTAACTCCAATAATATGGTTCTTATAAAATTATCAGAACAAACCAGTGGCAAACCAAACACTGCTAGAGTAACTCAAATTGTAGAGGAGCCAAGGCTATCAGGAGTCAAATGAATAGCTCTCCAGACATTAAAGAGTAAACTGCAGAAGAAAGCTTCTATGTTATATTCCTAACCCAAGTGAAAACCGATCACTTCAAATCAAACAGCAGAGAGGTGTGATTTGTAAAATAAATAAAAATAAAACCACTTATAAAAAGAAAATCACTGGCAGTGCCAACGTTTTCTTCATAAAATAGTTCAGCATCTGCTCTAACGCCCAGTAAAAATGAATGAAGCAGGTGCTAGCATTTGACCCTAGATCTTGGTAACTGTCTTCCTTCACCCTTGAGGCCATACAAAAATAAATAAATAAAAAATACATTAGGGGAATATTTATTTTTAAGCAAGTAGCTTCCTGGTAAATATAAGCCATTTAAATATCCAAGGCCTTGACAGATGGTTTTATTTTCAACTTTATGTTAAACTCTCCAGTCTTTCATAAATCAAATAGTTGTTGACACTATTGTCTCAGCATATAAACAAGAATGGTTCTTTTGTTTTCAAAATGCTGCATGGAGGATGCATTTATCCATGTCATACAGGAAAGTCTTCAAGTCATTCAGGTACAAATGACCAGGACAGGGTGTTATATGCATCATCCTTCTACTTACATGATTATTTAGTCTCTCAGGTGTCCACACCTATTTCCTTTCCAGATGCCTTACCTGAACCCCTTGCTTAGAAACTCTTAAGTCTCAAAAATTAAAATGTATAACATCTTTGTTGTTTTTTCCCACCTGTTAGCATCAGCTCCTCCCTCCTGCCCTGCTCCCCATCCACACCTAGACTTACCTCCTGTCTGAGTGATCACTTGTATGTCACTTGAAAGAGGACCATCTCCAATTGAGGTAAAAGCCAGGACTTTGACAGAATACGTTTTCTGGGGCACTAAGTTGCCAATAGTAGTGATTTGGCTGTCAGCTACATTGTGTTTCATCCAGTTGTTGACGTGCTGAGTGGGATCCATCGTATAATAAACTCTGTAACCTTGGATCTGTCCGTTTGGCTCCTCGGGTTCCTTCCACTGCACCAGAATGGTGGTTGAACTCAACATCCGCGCTTGGACATCCCGTGGGGCACTGGATGGCGCTTGCTCTGAGGTCTGCGTTAGCACGGGCTCACTGGGAGGCCCACGCCCAATGTTATTGACGGCGACAACCCTGAATTCATAATCTGAGTAGGGACTTAGTCCAGCGACACTGTAGCGTGTGGTCGCTACCCCATCAATTTCTTTGTAAGGTTCCTCAGAATTTTTAGGTTTATGCTGAATGATGTAGTAAGAGACAGGCTCAGGGTTCCCAGAGTCCCACGTCAGTGTGATGCTTGTGGCGGTGCTCTCGGTCACCACAGGGGTTCCTGGGGGTTTGGGTAAGGCTTGGTGGGGCGGGGGGAGGGAAAAAAGATAGTTACTATCCATCACCTCTAAGACATTCTAAGAATCCATAAACTCTACTGTTGAAGGGACAGAACCATGTATCTACTAAACATTTAATTAGATGAAATTCTAGCAAAGAATGTGTTCTAAATGGTCAGGTCAGGGAAGTATACTAAGACTTGCGTACATGACAAATCCCATTTTACTAGAAGGGCATCACAGCACTGTACTTTGGGGCTGGCATACAAATCCACTCCTTATCAGCTATGTGATTCTGAATGTCCTGCCTAACCTCTCTCTGCTTTAGTTTTCTCATGTGAAAAATAAGAAGAACTGTATGATTGGAATTGTACAGCTGGGTAATTCTATTTCATGAGTTTGCTCTGATGATTAATGACCTAATCCAGTAATGCCCTTAGCATGTATCTGGTCCCCTCAAAAATATTATTTGCAATCATTACTATTATTATAAGCTTGGCCAATTAGCCACTTGCTTTAAGATATAAATGATATAACTAAATACCAATAAATGTTGAAAATAATATATTGAATGTATTTTAGAATACACTGATTTGGTATTAAACTGCTATGGAAGAATGATATCCATATTGTTTTCCAGTTGTAAGACATAAGTAACATTATTATAATTTTCTCATAGATATCTGACCAAGATATTGAAATAAGAAAGAATAGTAATTCTGAATTAATTTCAAATTCATGTTTTTACTTTATATTAAAAAATACTGATGAATCTAAATTAAAACATCTTCACAAATCACTTTTTAAAATATTATTATAAGATAAAGGAATTCAGCAAAAAAATCTCATAGACAACAGTATGGTGGTTACCAGAGAGAAAGGAGAGTGGGAGGAGGTAGAAGAGGGTCAATGGGGATAAAAGGTGATGGAAGGAACCCTGTCTTGGGGTGGGAAACACACAATGAAATATACAGATGATGTATTATAGAATTGTATACCAGAAACCTACACAATGTTATTAGCCAATGTCACCCCCAAAAATTCAATAAAAATAAAGCATTATTGTAATGGTATATATTCTATATTCACCACCAGTAATACCTGAATTACAAACATTTGTAATTACATCCATCTTTTGGAGATCCTGTTTTTTTCCTTTCAGCAGAAGAACACAACTTAAAATGCTACTAGCTGAGAATATAAACCATCTGCATTGGTGACCTCACACTTCCGTGCCTTTCTCTGGACGACTCTCAAAGGCAGAGTCATCAGGGGAGAATACACCACCAACTTTTTGGAGACGACTCAGATGGTAACACTCACAAGTTGGCCCTTTAGTACCCCTTTTTCCTTGTTGATATAAAGGCAAAAAAGACAGTACTCCCCAAAATGACAGCTTTTCAAAAGCAGCACACTTGTACTTGGTAACGGCTGGATCCTCTATACCTAGAACACTGCCTAGCAGTGAGCAGGTTTTTCGTATACTGCTAAATGACCCACTGAATAAATGAGTCAGTACCCATTCTCCTCACTCTCTTCAAGCTGCTGTTTTTGTGTTGGTTCGCTTTTTGCCTTCAAGATTGACCTTACATTTTATTTACTTTTGAGGCAAAGAAGGTAGGGAAATAGCAAGAGCCAGGAAAATAAAGATAAGAAGTTGAACAAGATATTAGTTTAATGTGACTCCTGCTTTTGATTTCTGAAGGTTTCCAATAAACCTTCAAATATTTACAGCTGAAATGTTTATTATGAGAAGGTGATTCACTATTTGTACATCACTCTAAGAATGATAGAACAATAATAGCTGGCTGAGATTTTACTAAAAAACAATAAAAAAGATATTTGTTTAAACAATCTGGCCTGTGATTTTTTGAGGAAGTAGGTAATCCATATTTTCCCTAGACTTCTGACTTTTTAAGGCAAGTAAACATATTGCTAAGTGACATTTATTGTACAGTATGAAATTTGTGTCTGTTATGTATGGATAAGTATGTTTAATATAGTTAAGAATATGCAATATAATGTTACTATTTTAAATGGTTAAATGTTACCAATGGTGTGTACCTTTGTTCTCTTACCACCTGATTTTATAAGGCATATATTTAATATATATGCTTGGCTGGAAATACAGTACCAACAATAACAATGTATTTTGCATTTCTTAGGATCAAACTTTCTAGAAAGGGAAGATAATTTGTGTTTATCTTACAATAGTTCCAGATATCTGCAGAAACTTCAAGTCGTCCTCAGTCTGACCCATTTTGCAAAAGGGTTTTAGAAATCTATAAACACTGGGTAAAAACAATACCCTTCACACACTTTTTTCTTTCTTTGATTCAAAAATATCTGTGGAATGTAGTATTTTGGTTATAATTAGTCCACTTATTATAAGGAAAAAATATTCCTTGAGCACTTCATCAATACAAGGTGAAAAGATAAAGCTAAAAGAATATAAATCCACTTGCATTTTGATTTTTAATTGTAGGGTCCATTAAAAATTTTTAAAGAATCTATTATTTAACCATGTTAATTATAACTCCTTCTTCTTCTCTGTTTGTCTTCGGGGTTTTTGACAGTTAGTAAAAGTTATTTGGGTTTTTCTATCATGTGACTCTTATCGAAGTTCTGGATTACTATGAAACTTGTAGCCTTCAGTCCTTCCATAACAGCTGATTGTGCCTACCATTCCTCATTGTGCCAGGGTAGTTCCTGGGCCCAGCCGGCTGTTAAGTAGTTTGATGATCATTGCTTCTTAGGCTGCCAAAACTTTTAAGAGAGAAACTGCCTACATAGATATGTGTATCTTATGTGATCCCACAGACTGATTAGACTATGACATCTAAAACAGTAAACAATGAAAAGATTCACTTTAGAATTGCTAGGATAGACTTTATAGAGGCATCAGTCGGTGACTTGAGGATAGCCAGACCCTCGAAGCATGAGCCACTGAGCATACCTTTGACAGTGATCTGTGCTATTGCTTCGATGACACCCAGTGTTGACATGGCAACACAGGTGTAATTTGCTGACTGTCTTACATCATTCAGTTCTAGGACATTTCTCCCTATTGGCATATCGTCTTCAGGTGTCAGGTCTTCTGCCCCCAACATCCACTTCACGTAAGGCATTGGTGACCCCACAGCCACACAGGTGATATTAACACTCCCACCTGGCATGATTTCATGATTAGTGGGTGGGATAGAGAACCTTGGTGGGACACGGCGAACTGGAACAAAACACAGGGGAAAATGATAAAATATACGAGGCAAGAAAAATGGCTTGTTAAACAGATGACATGCACTGTACAGACAAAATTAAACAACTGGAACATATTGTGGATTGTTCAAAACAAAACAAAGAAAAACTGTGGATAATACAGACCAAACAAGTATGGTATGTATATACACACAAAAAATTTATTTAGTTTGGTCATTGATATCTTAGACACATTCATACAAAAGTTGATTCAGACCTACAAGGGCCCCACAAAGAAACTATCTACAAACTAAAATACACAAATGTCATGCATAAGATACACACAAAACATATACATACATGCATATAACAATGATTCTATGCATTCATGTATATGTGAAAAAGGGGACTGGAAGGTCACCAGCAGGTTTAAGTCGGGTATCAAAAACCAGCTGCCGTGCTGTGTACTTCCAGTTGCTGTGAATGTACGTGTGGAACCACACTGTTACATTCAAGCCCTGGAAAACATCATCGAGAGTACAATGGAAGTACAATTGATTTGCTTTCAGACTCAGAGGAGATGCAGCCTCCAGACCTCACACTGACACTGGACCAAACACAGAAATATGTATACATATCGATTCACGGTCACAGAAGAAGAAACAGAGCCAACGCTGGTAAAGGTACCAAACTGGGTCATGCAAGGCAGGCACAAGATGACGTCTCAAGGCCCGTGCTTAGGATTCTGGAAAAATGTCTGGAATCCAAGACAACGGTGACAGCAGAAGTAACAGGGTAATAGAACTAAACACAAAGGCAGGATGTAAAGTACAGTGATTGAGAAGGGAATGTAGGGGATGAGAGGGTGTAAGTAGGAAGATATTAGATTAAGCTAGGTTGTCAAAGGTCAGGATTGTAAATTTAGAAAGGGAGCTGGGTATTTGACATTCAGGATTCCATTCAGTTCATATCTAAGGTAAGAGAACACAGATGATGATGACAAAATGTGGTAAGAGGCTTTTTATGCCTACATTCAAATAGAGGGACACTGCATCTAACACATACAGTGGCACATGACATTACGAAAAGAGGTCATATTAAAACTCCATGGCACAAAACAATTACCAAGCAATTACAGTTCAGTGTTCCTGCTTCAGATAATCTGCACGTTTGTGTGTCAAGTTTAAGTACATAACGCAAGGAGAGAGGGTAAGAGACACAGGTTTCATCTTGGGCTTTTATTGGAAATAGCTTACACCAGGAGTATTTTAGATCAAGAGGTAATCATTAGGAGCATAGCTTAAATACAGGTAAGAAAGTGGTGTTTTTAAAATCATAAATCAAATAATAAACAAACAACCTTATAACCCCAAGAAAGTAATGAGTAAATAATTCTGTCAACTTTTTGGCTGCACTTAAGGTTGAGATAAACCTCCGTTGATTGGAGAGGGCTCGCTGCGATGGCCTCACAGGTGAGTGACAGGCATAGGAGAAGTAACGAGAGAGCTAAGCATGCCTCCTGCAGCCAATTCACAGGTTACACAGAGCAAGCAGGAGTCAGTGGAGACTCTGAGGTGTCAAAGAACACATCAAGAAAAACGGAGGATAGTTAAGTCTTCATGCTTTGGATTAGGGGAACAACTGCAAAGAGTCATTCTGTGGGCAGCAGGCATCCTTGTAAGACAGAAATTAAAGGTGGGGTGGGGGTTGGGAGGAGCGGAGCAGGAAGGAAAGCAGGAACACTGACCAAGTTCGCCGGACCTGAGAGAGTGAAGTGGGACCCGTTACCATGCACCCAGGGACATTCTATCCCATCATGCACTGCAGTTAGATACCACCATCAAGCACTGGAAGCCACAGCCAGGGCATTCTCTGCTGAAACATACCATTAACCAAAAGAAGACCACAATGCAGCTACATTCATTTCATTTGTATTCTTTGTTATTGGTTTAATTAATAGTTTTGTAAGGTGGGTAAAAAGTAAAAACACACCAACCTTCTCGCAGCTCTGAGGGATGTAGGGGGTTTGATGCAGAACACAATGAAATGAGGAAAGGAGAAAAACAAGGGAAACACAGAGAGAGTAAAAAGGCCATATCAAGGCTTTCAACTGCTACTTGAACATTTTTATTTGCTCTAGTTAATCCTTCCTACCTAAGCTAAAAAGTTAGCAATACCTCACAGGCTAACCTGGTATTAGAATCAATAGCTAGCATCATTTTGAAATTTTTCCATCGAAGAAGGTTCACATGCCTCATGCAGCAAAGGAAGTCGCCACTGTGAGGAAAAGGTTCAAGGGGCTCTCAAAGAATTTGGAGAAGAAATGGTTTTCTTCATACTCTCCCACCCCAGATGCCAGAGAGCCATAGGAGAAAAAAACAACCCCACAAAAACAACATTATCTCAAACAAAAATTTCAAAATCAAGCTAGATATCTTCCTAAGGGAACCCATTCTTGTAACTTAAAGCCCTCTCAGTCTTTAATCTATCCCCACCCCCACCCATGCCTCTTGTGATTATTCACAGACACATAGAACTGGGATAAGAGCATTTTTACTGGCAAAAAAAAGAAAAAAGAAAAAGAAAAAAACTACAGGAACTGGCTTTGGAAACTCCTTATTTCTAGAAGAAATACTTATTTCTAGTTGAAATGAAAAGCACAGCCATTCATAAGCTCAAAATTTAATCATTTCTATGTCTTATAAGAAAATATGATGGCATCCTCATTCATTCTTGTCCCCAAAACAACTAATATTTAATGAAAATATAATCAGTGTTCCATGTCAACCAAAAGACTAAGCTTTTGAGAAAGTCAGTAATTAAAAAAAAATTGTGTGCATGTATATTCATATATATGTGCACATACATAATAACATGTGTTTATAAATATGAACATATAAAAGAAGGAAGAGAATACAATTGTGCTATTTGCATGTAGCACCTTTTTTCTTTTTAGAGTTAGAAGCTTTATCCTTATAGCTTCACAGCAGAGGTCCTGAAAACGCAAACACCTTTATGCTTGGAGTTGCACAGGGAATTGATTAGTAGCACACCAAGCAGTTATTTCAGGGTTGAAAAAGGAAACAGAAGAGAAATAGCAACAGAAAAAGAAGGAAAAGAAGGAGAAAACTTCAAACAAATGCCAAGCACAGTTCAATGCAGTAAAAACAGAAATCAAGATGTAAAAATGCACAGATACTTACAAACTTCAAGCCTCAGGATAGATTTTATTTGAAAGTGGTCAAAGTTTTTAAATGATATATTTACACTTGTTAATTCTCTGTTCACTGAAATGCTTCAGCTACTGTAAATATTAGCAAATCAGCTTGTTAAATACTGACATAACAACACAGGTGCTGTGGGTGTCTCAACTCCCCCTGAACCTGAATGCAGAAGCGACGCCAGGGTTATGTCATTCCTACCTCTGACATATAAATTGGCAGGGGCAGAATAGCGAGTGCCCGCGCTGTTGGTGGCAACACACTCATATTTTCCTTGGTCAGACTCTTCACTCTGTTCGATCTGAAGGGCGCCTGTATGGATATAAAATATATTGCCAAAGAGATGGTCAGAGGAGGCTTTCTCAGTCCAGAAAACTAAACCTCTTAACAATATGAAAAGCCCTGCAAAGCGAAGGTCCGCTCAACGTCGATTCAATCTCTTGCTAAGGTGCACAGACAGAAAATGATGTGATGAGAAAAACATATAGAGATTATTTTTTTTACATCATCAATGCTAGCATAAGAAAACAATATCTCTTTTCCCAAGCAAGAATTCTAATCATAATTAAACACTCTTATTTCCTAGACTAATAAAATGAAGATGGGTGAGACTGCTTCAAGGAAGTATGGCTTTTAAATAAAATAAAAGATTAATTTTTGGTTTTGTTTTGTTTCATTTTGGTATCAAAAGTGGCGCAAAAGATAGGTATGCTCAAAAAAACCAGGCCGGGTTTTCAAGAAAGTCTTCTGCTGAAGAAAGCCAAAAATACGCAGCGAACACAAAAAGGCTGCACAAAGCAAAAAAAAATTAAAATTAGTCATTATATATCATGAAAATATTACTTAAAGAAACAAAACTCCCTTAAGACATGCAGATTTTTAAGAAAAGAAAGACAGTTTGCCACAACTTACAATCATTGATTACGTTTGCTGAAAAACAAAGAGCAGTTGAATTAGAAGGTTTGTAAAAAGTTAAAAAGCAAGGCCTGTGCGAGCGAGGTCGAGCCAGCCAGCCGTGGCTCGAGGGCCTCCAGACGGATCCCCTAAGACACCCGTCAAAATCCACCAGTGGGATTAGCAGTGTGGTGTCATAAAACCCCAAGAAAAATGCAAAACAAGAATTATACAAGAAACGAACACCAAGTCAAAGTATGAAAAACCAGCAACACAACATACCACCAAGAATACTGAGCACCTTTGGTTTCCATAGCCTGAAGAACAGAAGATCCAAAAATCCAGAGGCGAGTAATCCAAGAAAAAAAGAAGTGGGGGACAAAAGCATTGCTGTCAGGTTGTAGGCGAGTGGGAGCAGGTGGAAAGGGGAGTCATTCTTTGACTTTTAAGACAGTAAGAGAAAAAAGAATTGAAGAACAAAAGCAAAAACCTTTTGAAAGATAAAGACAAAAAGCAGGCGTTCCAGGCTGTCTTCTGCATGTCTGGCACTGTTCTCCAGACCATCTTGGCTTTGGTCCAGAACAAGAACAGCTAAGGAAGAAAAAAATGATCTTTTTTTTTTCTCCGGTTGGACAAAAAAAAAAAAAAAAAAAAAAAAAAAAAAAAAAAAAAAAAAAAAAAAAAAAAAAAAAAAAAAAAAAAAAAAAAAAGAGAAAAAAGAAGAAAAAAAAAGAAAAAAGAAGGAAAAAGGAAGAAGAAAAGGAAAAAAAGAGGGACAGATGGTACGCTGTGACTGGTCTGTGGTCTCAAGACCTGGATATGCTTTCTTTGAAGCATATCACAACTGAAATAACCATTTTCATAAAGAAAGAAATGAACAAAACAAAGAGAAAAAGAAAAAGGAACAGAAAATTCACAATATGAGAGTCACCAATCGTAACCGAACAGTACAGAGAAAACAAAATAAAGTTGATGGACATTATCGGAATGAATCTGAAAACAAGACAGAGATGACAGTGATGAGAGGACAGAAAGAATGAGTAAGATCATTCTGTGAACGTTAGTTCAGCACTCTTACCTCTTATTGGTGTACCACCTGGGTGGATAATATGAATGCAAATAAGATTAGAAAGAAGAAGCATTAGTACGAGAAGAAGGAGGCTAGGGCTGGGGAGAAGAATTAAATTAGATTTACAGAATTAAATAAGGTCTCAAAAGAAACTTGAATTACTATATTGGCAAAACAGGAATATATTAGATAGTATTATTAGATCATAAAAGCAAGTTGCATTACACCACAGAGGGCAAAGACCACAATAGGCAGCACTGCCTTTCTCAGAGCAGCCACTGAGTTCTTAGGTCTGGGGTCATATCGGGTTAGAATTTATCTTATATGCCTCATAGTCTCAAAAAAAAAATAAAATGGACTAAACATTATTTTTCAAAGACAATTTAGAAAATACTGGCTAATCTATTTAAGTATATATATAGATATACATATATCTATATATATACTGTCACAGGAAAGGTTAAAGACTAACTAAATACAAACACTTGATTGGACATCTTACACCACTTACTATGCTACATTTGTGTGCTCTAACTTGTGTACTCTTTTACTTTTCTATACAGTGTTCTCACGCAAACAGTTCTGTGGGTGTGTGCGTGTGCGTGCCACTACGGAGGTCTGGTGTCTACACTGACAGTTAGTAAAATGCATGCCATGCATTTTATTATTAATAATAATATAATAATAGTCTGAATATGGAAATTAGTGGGGGTGAAGTGCGCTTCAGAACTAAGCACTTACCAATAGATTCTGGAGATTTAAATACGGAGAGAAGAAAGACAGCATAAAAATATTATTATATTCCTTATAATTTGGTACAAATTTTTCAGAGTTAAAGCTTTATATACTAAATCATCTATGTTACATGTGAATAATTAATTCTTTATTTACAATAACAGAATGCTAATCTACACAATTCTGCTGACAACAAGCAAAAAGAGGCAGTTAACAAGACGCTTTAACATCACAGGACAGGTCAAAAGCTGAGAATTCTGGGAAGACAGGCAGTTAAACAGCTTAGAATTCTATACCAATATTACTACTAATGTCAAAGTAAACCGTTTATTAGTAAATGTCCCTGTGAAATTACCTAGGGACAGGCTCTAAAATTTCAGAAATTTAGAATTACCTCTACCTTTAATCTAAAGAGAGCAAAGGAATAAACTTGAGATGGGGATGGGAGAGGGAGGAAAAGGCAACAGGGAGAGAGAGAGAGAGAAAGCGGCAAAAGCTGGAGTCTACACCAAAAGCAGACTTCTGTAGATCCAGTCACGGGAGGGTGCACAGATTTTCAGTGTGTGCACACACTACTATGGCTAGTGTGTACACATGCTCACTCACCATAATAATAACAGAATTTTAAAAATCCCCTCCTTTCATTGGTACTTTGTAAAAGACTTAAAAAAACACATCTGGTTACTTGTGAGATAACATTTCTGTGTTTTATGTATTAGTGAAAAGAAAGTAGATGTGAACCAACTTACTAAACTTTGGTTTTTGATGAGTTCAAATGTGGAAACAACAGAGAAAACACACGTTAATAAAATTGAATCATTTTTGTGTTTCATATGAACATTTTGGTTTTTAATGGATATTACCATTGGAACTCCTTGCAACTTCTGAATGAAGTCCAATGTTGAAATAAATTTGTTTCAAAAGAAAACAGTGAAAGAAGAAAGAAAGAGAAAATGGATCCATCAAATACTGCGGAAAAGCAGTAAATTAAAAAAAATTGTCAAAAATACAGTCACAGCAGTGAGCAATGTGGATTAAACAGAAGCTGCAAAACACACAAGAAGGAGAAAGACGGACTCTGAAATAGGCTATGACATCACAAACATGGAGGACACATTAAATAACAGAGAAAGAGAAGAGGGAGAAAAATCAATACCTAAAAATTAAAAATAAATAGAATTAAGTAAAAAAAAATAGAGAGAGAGGAAGCTAAAAAAAGAATTGCTAGGAGTTAGTGGAAACAGTAACAAGACCCTACCTGATCGTAACTGCTTAATACGGCCGTTGTTGTTGCTTGTGTCGACAGGTAAGAAATCTTTAAACCAAGTGATTTCTGGATCCGGATTCCCACTGGCTGCACAAAGCATGGTGGCAGTGCGTGTACGCTCAACCACCTTCAACTGTGGGCCCATGTCAATGGTGGGGAAGCCCCTGGGAATTTGATCCTCTGCAAGACAAAAGGTGATACATCGTTATGGTAACAAGTCAGATGCCCAAGATTAAAGAGATATTGCCCACTGATCTTTTACTTTACCATACTCAGTATTTGATGAAAAGCTGATACAAACCAGGCAGCATGGCATTATTAGACTAGGATACAGTCACAGTGTTGCTCCTGGCTGGAAGAGTACACAGTGTAAGAGGCCACAGTGATAAAGACCACGCTGAAAGGATGTACAAGGCCTGTAGGGATGAGTTGAGTTGGCCAGTAAGAAGGGATCATCACAAGCACAGGCATTAAGACAGGAAACTTTTCATGAGGAAAAACCCTGGGATCCTAGCTCAGCGGGTAGATGAAAAAGCAAACAGGTTAGCTGGGCTAACCTATCTATGTTCAATTCTAGTATTTTTTGTAACTTTTAAGTAAAAATATGTATGTTTTTTCACAAGCATGATATTCGACCTAAATGAATCCTTTTGTAAGAAATTTCAATTAATCAGAAAATTATCTGAGAGTTTCCATAAAGAAAAAAAGAACAAAAGCAACTCAAAAAGAAACACCTTAGTGTAAGAAAATACCTTTGCCCATCCAAAAGATCTGTACCACCTTTGGTCATTCAAAAGTTGAAGTTTCTAAATTTTGAAACTTCAACTCATCTGCAGTTCACTCTCCATATCCCACACTGAAATTGTCCCAGATCTTAGATCTTCACAAAATAAAGTCCTCTGAAATCCCCAAGCATGACCCACACTGCCAACTCTTCCAGGCAACATTAGAGAGAGGTATAAGGGGACTAAATGGTAATGGGAAAAAATACAAAAAAGATTAAATAAAAAAAGAAAGATATTCTGAACACTTAAGGGAACGTAGTTATATTGGTGATAATTTCTAAATTACAACTCAGCTGTTTGTTTGAAGACCATTTTGAAACATTTTGACTTCCAATTAAGCCTGATGTTAATTTAATCAACAATCTCTGGTGATTTCTGATGAATTTTCATGAGCCGAAATTCGAAAATGACTCAAAAGCACAAACGCCAGTGAGTCGAACATTAGAAATCATCAGATGTGCCGCATGACTTCTCCTTGAATGCCTTCTACAATTTCTGGTGTGGCCCTGTGAGTCTTGTTCAAGTCTGAGTGAGTTATAATTTCTAGGGCAAAGGCTCCATTTTGACGCCTCCACTGTGTTCGGTCAAACCGATGTGTTCCCCACCACCCCCCTCTATAACTTTGGGGTAAACTCAATCTCCTAAATCTGACCAGGAACATTCTTTTAAGTCAAGCCCCAATTTCTCTCATAGATGTTTTTTATACCCACACTTAACTTTTTACCATTTCCCACAGCCAAAAATTATTTTCTCTGTAAAGCCTGTTGAAACTCTCTGAAATGTATTTCATCTTTTCCTCCTCAGAGCCACCACAGCAGCGAGGACCTATATCTGTCTTTCACTTTTTAATTTGCATCAGCTTATCCCTCTATACCATGAGTTATTCCAGTCTCATTTGTATCGATCAGACTGGTCTGGATTGTCCATTTGTAGGAGAGCCTCCAGTATTTCCGAGTCCAAGAATGAGTACATTCCAATTATTAAAAGGAGTTTTTCTACTATACATAGTAGCAAAGTACTTCTGGTAGAGAGTTGATCAGAAAAATAGTTAAGGAATAGAGAGATTTTTTAGTGTGAATAGTGAAAGAATGTCAAAATACCACCACAGAAAAAAGCTCCCAAGAAAGAAAAGGTGCCCTGAACACCCAGTCCAGGTAATTGTAGGAAAAAATTGAGGGACTCATAGGAAAAAGTAGGGACTCTGGCTCTCACAAACCGAGATTTATGATGGACCAAAAGAAGTAGCTGAGGCAATCTGGGTTGATAGTTGAATTCCCTAGAGAGTATTTTATTATCCCACCAGCTAGTTAGGGCTAGAGATTAAAATATTTATAACATTAGTTAACTTCAAAGAGCTATGTTTTACTGAAGTTGAAAGACAGGGCTCTTCTGAGGAGGCAGTAATACACTCTATTTATCTGAGTTCTTACATGTTGTCAGCTAAGCGGAGGTCCGCATGGGACAAGTGTCAGAAACAGTGGTTAAGAATGAAATCTCAAGGTGATTTTTCAGGGCCCCAAGGGAATGCTGAAACTCACAAACTGAATAAAGAGTATTTTTCAAATTAGGCTATGCTCATTTTAACCTATTCTACTATTTCATCAAGCTATTCTTTATGGCTTTAAAGGTTTTGTCAATGTTTTTACATCTGCAGCATAGTTCTTTTGTTATTTTGAAGAAAAAAACCAGAATGATCAATAGCTGTTGTACCACACACATTATACCATTAAACATCTCGCTTGGCAGCTATTGACACAAAATGATTCAAAGGATAAAAATAATTTACCTCAAGTGTTCCGAAGTCAACTCCACTGCCTCAGTCAGCTACCAAGGAGTTTCTAAGAAAGTTCTTAGGTTTTGTTGTAATTTTCCATATTTAAAACAACCAACCTAGGTCAATAAGAGTCAGGTTGGGGTTCCGGAGCTCTCTCTGTATTTCCCAGGGCCTCGTACCACCCCTTGGCGGTTCGCTAGCTACCAGTCCCATTAGCATGCATCGGCGTGGCTCTACCAGTCATCACTTTTCCCCTCCTCATTCATCTCTCTAAAGAACCACGCCAATATTCTGTGCCCATTGGTGGCAAGTGTCAAAGACTTAAGTAAGGTAAGGCACTTACTAAACACTTACCAAAAAAAAAATCTAGAATTAATACCCACTTATAAGCAATAAAGTTCTCACTTGGGGAGAGCTGACAAAATTGACTTGTGCCCTATGGAAAGCGGGCTAATACAACTGCATGCCCTTGCTTTCCCTTCCTGGCTCATAAAGAACACTCCAGAGCCCCTTTTCATATACACAAGTGCACAACAAAGATAATCTTTTTTGCATACTAATCAGACGGAGAATGTAAAGAGCACTGCTTTCTTATTTTTAATAAGGGTAATTAAATTCTATCCTTCCCCCTTTGCACAGAACCTCTTTGAATGCACTTTCTTCATTAAATTTTCATGAGGAACATCACACTTGTAACAGATTCAAATAGCTGGGGCAGTTACATGTTGACAGTTGTGGCTTCTTTCCAATTTGACTGTCAGGTATTTGGCAATAAAACTCAGTATTCAACATAAAACAAACTGTGGAAATAATGAAATTTCTAATTGGAATGCTTATCTCGGTGGGTATAGTTTAGAAGATGTTAATTGCTTTTTTTCACCCTCTACATTTATTAGTGATTTATATAAAACTGCCTAGGCCATTTGATTATATCAATCTTGATAGCTCATCAAATGTTTGGTACTGGGGAGTTAGGGAAAAAAAGCAATACCCTTTATACCTTAACCATATAAGCTTTTACAGGAAAAAGTAGCTATCAAAAAATTAACAAATTATCAATATGTTAGTAGCTTTAAACTTGTACATGAGGTGAGAAAAAACATTTTGTTCTATTCATTAATGTGCTCATTAAGCTTTAAAGTGCCTTACTTATCACTGTTCCATATTAATATTCAATCATGCAGAATTAGCTATTAATTCATCAACAATTTAAATCAGACTTGACCTTCACAAAGCCATTTGGTCTGTCATTTTGAGAGGCCATTAAAGGGCATATTACTACATACTTGTGCTTAGTGAATCATAGAAGTCATACATATTTTGTTTGGAATGGCAGCTATAATAGGCCTGGAAATATAGCACATTCTTTAAATCTGTTTGGTGTCTTAATGAAATATGCTGATATGAAACTTACAATTCCATTAAAGAAAGAGAAAAATGAATGTCAGCGTTTTCTAGAGTTAACATCCCATTGCTGTAGAACTTCTATGAATGACCTCTGACCTATCTAGGACTTGAATGTATGGGGAAATAGTCTGACATTGTTTTGTAGGGAGTCATGCTTTAGATACCTATGAATGATCAATAGCTTTTACATAGTTTTTTCAGTAAAACTAATTTCATTGTTCATCCATAAACAATTTAATGGTGCTTTTATTTTCACTCTAATTGTGTAAACCCTGAACCTCACTTGTTTGACAAGACACTATAAAACTAAACTTCTGGCTAAGGCCTCCTTCCAAGGTGGCCCCAAGCAGTTCTTCCTGCCTCATTTTGCTAGGACTCCAAGTGAATACAACCAGGTGGTGGCTTTGCCTCTGGTTCCAAATGATCTAAAGGAGATTTTTTATTAAGAACTGTTTGTCATTGCCCCACATCCTTAATTTTTCAGATTTACAGTAAAAATGTTTATGAAGAAGAATTATGTCAATTACATCAAGAACATGCTTTTCTAAAAGCAGCATTGAAAGATTTTGAAAGTAGACCTGATCATTTAGATATTATTGACAATATAGAGAACTGCCATTCTCACCAAACTGACAATAAAGCCAAATCAGAATCTACAGAAAGAATGAGCTGTTTATTGTCCCCTCCTCTTAGAAAACTTAGTCCCTTTGATCACTTTTCTGAGTATCAAACAGTTCATAGTGGCTCCTCTTCAAAAGTTTCTTTGTAAATCCCTACTATACAGTCAATGAGTATGCTTGAACGCATGGAGCCATGGAAAGCAGGGGGCTCTATGTTATTTACTTTTTAACCACTAGTGTTCCAACACCTGCAATGAGACATTATTCCCTGAAATAAAGGGAATCATGGCGAACATTTCAATGCTCACTCATACGGCATCTGTCAGTTCCTACTGTGCTTATTTAATGCCACTAATTTAAACAGTTAATCATTCTTTAATTATTTTGTGGCTAAAAATTTGGCCTCTCCAATTTGAATATAAGTCTAGGAGTCAAAAACTATCTTACCTCTTTCTATTTTTAAAAAGTGTCTTAAGTATTAGACTTACAGACTTATAAAAATAGTTGTTAATAACCATTTTCTTTATTGTTATACTCCTATGCTTTGAGTTGACAACAATTTTCATCAATTGAGATATATGATTTATACTTGCTTCCTTCTTTAATTTGGTGCAGATGGTGCACTAGAAACATAAAATTCAGTTCCTGCTTTTCTAACTTTACAGGAAGGCTTCTCTGATACATTGGTTTTAGGTTCCTGCAAGTCAAAACTGCAACCACATAACAAAAATCTGACATGAAAGCACAATGAAATCGAAAAGAACACACTAGAATATGGATCTATACTCCACTATCCCATCTTTAGAATACTATGATGGAATTCTTCATGTTCAAACTAATAATAAAACCCAAATGAATCACTCAGTTACACATTGAGGCACACACTCTGGGTCTTGCTTCACTGACAGGAGCAAAGGTTTTTCAGTGGCTGGATATCTTAAAGCTTCAGGTATTCACTATGTAATCTAACGAAAGCCAAAAGGTTTGTTTGTTTGTTTTCTTAAGCATGAAGGGACTAAGGGAAATTTTCATTAACATAAAAAAGACAAAGTGTTAGATGGATGATATGAAGAATACTTTCTTAAATAAAAGTGTTAGACCTTTTAAATATACTGAAAGGCAATATATTGTGCTTTTAGAGAAACAGTACTAATCTGTCAACAAAAAGTCAGCGTGTTTTATACCTAGTAAAATGTGAAAATTTTCTTGAAAAACTTAAATATGTAGGTCTGAAGATGGTCAAATAATAAAGTATTTTTATGTTTATGAAATTTCATTAGATTAAAAGACAAAGAGCCTTTGAACTATTAGTTTTAAAAATCTACAGGATAGTCAATAAATGGCATCCTTCATTCTATAGATATTTATTGAAGACCTCTTTTGTGCCAGGACTGGGCCAGACACTGGGTATGAAGTAATCTAGAGAATCTTTAGGTTGTGATGAATTGTATCTGCATGGTAATCAGATTCTTTGCACATAAGAATAGTACCCAGATCACAGACAGGAGGATTGAATGAGACAGTGAATTAAATGTGCCTGGCACTAGTGCCTGGCATCTAGTAAGATATTTACTTACTCCAACCCAAGCTCCCACAATAGATTTAAATAGAATAGAGGCATATGACTCTAAGGCATGGTATAACAAAAGCCTCAGCAATAAACTATAAATGGGAAAATACTGTATGCAAGTAATAAAAAACAGAGATTATTTAAACATGCAAGTGAATTTAGAGGGTAGTATCATGTCAAGAAACCTCTTCAGAGCTCACGAATGCCCTCTTTTCTCTCTCTGAACGTGGTTTTTAGGCTTTTTGATTAATCTACAACATAAAAAGTAAATCTATATTGTCATGTGACTTGTTTCCAAAAGTGAACTTTGAAAATAGCTCCAAATATTTGGAACACAAAAGCTTAGTTGCAAATGACTGAAAACACTAAAGCATTTGGGCCTTACAAGGGTTCCTTGAGACACAAGCAAGGGTGGCATCATTTTCTGTAGAAATTATGGCTTTCTGTAGATACAATACAGAGACTCAGCAAAATTAAGTATTTGTTTCAGGTCACACATATAGCAAAAATAAAAATAAAACTTTTAACACCAGATTTGGTGTATGTTTACTTCATCGTTTCCTCTATTCCAGTCGCTGTCCTTTGAATAAAACTTTATTAATTGTAAAACACTGATTTGTTCTTCCACTTATTATGCATTCATTGGTTGGTTCGTGTATGTGCCCTGACCGGGGGTTGCACCTGCAGCCTTGGTGTATCAGGATGACGTTCTATCCAACTGAGCTACCCGGCCAAGTCCTGAATAAATAATACTCTTAATTGAAGTCAACCCATAATAGAAGGCACGACAAAAATAATTTGAACATTTAATTATTTTTTATATTTTAAGTTGAAAGAACTTGAGACTAAAGTCCCATGGAGATAATAATTTTAAAACAGTTTTACATTTAAAAAATCCAATGTTTGATACATATCAATGGGCTCCTCATTTGTTGAGAGTTGGTTCCAGGTAGAGACAGAATTCTGTCACATACGCTAACCAATCAAATGTGGGTAAGGAATGTGTGAAAAGAAAGGGTGTAAAAGGATGCTAAATATCAAATAACTTCCCTAGGAAGTTCAAGTTCAGTGCTACGTTTATGTTTTTAACCTTCTGTAATTTCTAATTACTTATCTAGGAAGGATTAAAAATGGCAGTGCTTTTGCCTTAAGCAGACATCAAAATATAGCACACAGACCAGAGAACTGGACATAAGCAGACTCAGTATATTAATTCTATGACCTTAGGCCACATAGGGGTGGGACCCCAAAGAGCTTTTTATCTAAGGAGACAGATCAGTGTCTCAGAGGCTGGATGGCCAAGGGGGTGCTGGTTGGAAAACGCGGCTTTGTTGATGAGCAAATGAGTTTTCAAGACATTATTTTTCAGAGTAAACTGCAAAATCAAACCACAATGAAGGGCCATTTCTTTCCAGAATACAGTCCCTGAAAGGGGAGTGGGAATGGAGAATATGTGTCAGTCTTTCCTTAAAGAAAACAGTGTAAATAAAGCTTTTATTTTCACCATTCCAGATGGCAGCAGGTTGGTAATTTGTACTGTTTTGACATCATGACCAAATTATTCAAAATCAATGTCCCTGCAAGTGAATGATTAAGGGACTGAAAACAGAAGAATAAAAAGAAATAAAAGCTAAATCAATGTTTTATGGCAAAGTTGGTCTCTGGGCTATTATCAAAGTGATATTCATATGAGTAAAATTGAAAAAGTATATATAAAGTAGTTTCTAATTTTAAGTCGAAGGCTGCTCAAAGTTAGAAGGAAAATATCTAATGCAGGAGAAAACTATCAGTTAATAAATGATATTTTAAATGGCATATTTAATAAATATAAGATCTGGCTGCAGAAAAGTAATTATGAACAAGATACAATGACTTTTTACTCCCAGATCCTCTTTGTGAGTTATTAGGTACAGATGGTATGCTCGGGTTAATATGGCTATCCATCAATCAGAGAAGCTTTTATTTCAGAATGGAATTAGGTGTCTCTTAAGGGCAGTTACTGGGTACAAGAGTCTCCAAAGATTTCTCCTAGAATTATGCCATGCAAGAATAGAAAATTGGACATTGATAAACTGATAGGAGCCTCATTAGCAGCTACTAAATATTCTGCATACTAACTAGATAGCCACAGAGTATTTCAGAGCAAAGCTACACTTTCTGAAATATTCTTCACCTGTTGAGGAGGCACTCTTGGCACAGAATGAAGCAAACTTGTTTAGAAGCAATGTATGCAATTATGCCACCAATCATGAAGTAATGTCTACACAGCAGAACACAAATCCAGTTAGATTTCATTACCACTTGTATGAATGTGGTGGCTGCAATTTCACATGGCATTAACTCAGTTAAACCTCTTTGTTATTAGTGCTTTGCTTTAGCAAATGATCACACTCTTTGTGATTCAAAGTTAGATAAATTCACAGTGGGGGGAAGTGTCCTCTCCTGCCTAGAAACACTATTCACACTTGAATAATTAAGCACTGTAAATATTTATGCTTTTATTCCCTCCTCAGGAATGCAAATCTCATTAAGATAACAAAATCCAATAACAATCCACTTTCAAAAATCTGCTATTAATTTATTTTTATGAAAAAGCAGGTGTCATGGTACTCTGTACATCACCCAAATTTTTGTCTTATTTAAAATACTAAAAAATTAACCACTTTAAATAAATTTACATTTAAATCATAATATGACTTTTTAAGAAAAAATAAAACAAAAATGTACAATGGAACTAAAGTTCCAAAATTAAATTCCTGTGTTCTCATAAAGAGAGACAAAGGCAGAAAACAGTAAACACAGAAAGAGAACTGGGGCTGGCCCTGACTCTGCTGTGCGTCAGCTTTTGTGAAAGTTAGGGGTTCTAAAGAACTCAAGTTAAAGAGGGCCAAGAAAACATTCATCCTGACTGCTTCGTTATATTATGGTGAATGTAAATAAAAATAAAAATTTTAAGCCATCTAATGTTATAGAAAACAGAACACTAGAATGGACTGTATGGTGAACTGGAATTGCAGGTATTGGTATGAACTCGTTTTTTTTTTTTTAAGATTTTATTTATTTTTAGAGAGGGAAAGGGATGGAAAGAGGGAGAGAAACATTAGTGTGTGGTTGCTTGTGTGCCCTCTACTGGTGACCTGGCCTGCAACCCAGGCATGAGCCCTGACTAGGAATCAACCAATGACCCTTCGGTTCACAGATCGGCGCTCAATCCACTGAGCCACACCAACCAGTGTTGAACTCATGGTTTTTAAAAAATATACACATTGATATAGAAATGAATGTAACTGTTAATGAGTGTGCATACATGCATACATATCCTCTCTTTGGATAAACTGGATAGCAATGGTCAACACCTAGCATCCAGATCTTTTTTCCAAACATGACTCTCTAGTAAAAAGAATCAGAGGTTCTTGGAGAAATGACTTATTTCATACTGTACTGGGACAATGAAAGTATAAGATGTACCTAGGATATCTGTTGTATAGGAAAGTACTCAAAGAATAACAGTGACATGTTAAAGACAAAGATGTCAGCTTAAAGGGGTTCTCATTAGCCAAAAGTGGGCTAATATGAACACCAGAATTTATATATATTTATACATATGCACACATACACATATATATGTATTGACAAATTATAACACATTGAGTAAAATACAAAGACTTGAGCCAATAAATCAATGGATGAATATTGAAAAGTTACAGAAGGAAAGGTATATTTGCATAGTCTCAAAGTAACACCTCCTACAAATTTATTAAATATAAATGAAAAGAGTAACTTTATAATAGAGAAGGTTCACAGAAATAACATTGATCAAAATATCAAAGTTAACATTAATAATCAGATAAATCCAAATTATGTGTCGAGGAAAACACAGTATTTTTACTTCCATGATATTTGCTGTAGACTACATGTTTGCATGCTGCAAATTTATGTTGAATCCTAGGGCCTAAAGTGATGGCATGGCATAGGATTAGGGCCTTAGGAAAAGGATTAGGTCATAAGAATGGAGCCTTTATGAATGGGACTCCTGTCCCTGTATAAGTGGCCCCAGAGAGATCTCTCACCCCTTCCATATAAAGATACGTACAAAAGAAGGTTCTCAATGGGCAGCAGGCAGACCCTCACCAGACAACAAAAGTGCCAGTGCCTCGATCCTGGACTTCCAAACCTCCAGAACTATGAGAAATAAACTGTTGTTGTTTATAAGCCACTCAGTCTATGGTATTTTGTTACAGCAGCCTGCACAGGTTAAGGCAATATTACTGCTAAAGATCCATAATCGACATAGGATCATGAGTAAACATCAGCAAAACATCTCAAATGAGAACAGTTCTATAAAATAACAGCCTTGTTATGTTGAAAATGATCAAGATGAGCAGTGTCAAACAAAGACTGGAGAAATAGCAGATTGAAAACTGAGGGCCAAGTCTAATCCTGCAGCTCTGAGGACAGGTAGAGAAACCGAACAGGGACAGCTGGCGAAACCCAAATGGGACAACTGCTGGAACTTGGTCTGAGGCGGACAGGGTGTGAGGATCACACTCGATGATGCATTAGTGTTTACTTCCTGATGTCGATGGCTGCATCGTAGGCAGGTAGGACAGTGTCCTTGTTTGGAGAGTGTCCTTGAAATACACTATTTGAGGGAGATCATGTGATCAATTTTCTTTCAAAGAGCTGAGGAAAAACCAGTTCTTTGTATTGTAATTTCCACTTTTTTTAAATAAGATTGGGATTGTTTCAAAATTTAAAATCATTTATAAGTAACTCATTATAATTATTTTACATTATCATGAATAAATGAGATTGTAAAAATCTCTAGATTATCTTATTAATATCTAAATTGTGCAAGGGTTAGTCCCAAAGCTTTTGGTTAGCTGGACATACTTAGGTATTTTTGTTCTGACTCTAAAAAATATTCCCCCAGATATACTTCCTCTGAGATGCTCTTGAACACTGAGTCTAATTAAATGACATTTCAGTTGTTATCAAATTCATACTATTGTTGACAATACCATAAAACTGTTAGACATGAAAAATATAAATTCTTATAAAATTAAGACTTACAAATATTTAATTATCAAACCTGAATGATGAACAAAAGTAAGCAATACATCAAGAGCAAGGCTCAAGCTCATGAAAATAAAATGCAGAGAGATCAGTACTCAAAAAAACTTACGTTCACAATGTTTGTTTAGAGACCTACAGACGTGAAACTGATAGATCCCTTACTGTCTCTCTTTGCATCTGATAAAGTTTAAAATAGAAAAATGAACTTTTTGATGAGCTCCCTTCCAATTCAAACATCATCGACTTAAGACCCAGGATAATTTCAGGAATCTAAGTGTTGGTTCCTAACGTATGCTTTTGAAATTTCTCAGGAGAAATCCACCCTCCCCTCTAGCTTTTCAGTTCTCTTCCCAGACCCAGAACACAGTCAGTAAAATGCTCATTATCTTGTGTTCTTTAATTGTTTATCAGAGTGGGGACAAGAGAAGCAAGCACAAAAACCAAGTGACTCCCACCTGACTAAATAAGTTTCTTGACAAGAACATTACACCATTTTAATCCATCCCATAGCATTTCTCCTAGTTTGAAAGGCAAACTGTGGTGGTGGTTTGTTTGACTGGAAGGAAGAAGACATTCTGAAAACAGAGGTAATAACAGTTTTCTCAAGGAGAAATAATAAAGATCAAATCTGAAAACACCAAGTGTCATATATAAATTATTTCACTGTATAGAATAAAAACTACAAGAGCACAAAAATAAACCTTTAACCATAACTTAGGTTTCAAGAATGTATTACACATGGAGGTAGGTAAATTTCCCTTAAATACAAATGATTTTCTTCTTACATGGTAAAAGTGAGGCTGAATTTTAACACCAAAGACTTACCAAATGGGACTTAATTATATTAGTGTATGAGACTTTTTCTTAAAAGTCTTAAGAATCACAAGCTGTTAATTTATGAAACTACCCAAAAGAAACATAACTGTGATTTGTTTCTTTTTTTAATTTTTGAACTCTCCTCCCTCTTTATATAAGTTTAGTTTTAAAAATTCTTTATTTAAGTGAAAAC
This sequence comes from Tonatia bakeri, assembly GCA_004024845.1. NCBI lineage: Eukaryota > Metazoa > Chordata > Mammalia > Chiroptera > Phyllostomidae > Tonatia > Tonatia bakeri. Next base: position 172,933 of record PVIA01001128.1, read on the forward strand.
ATAGGGTAGAAATTTATATAGTATGTTTTAATATATCAAAATATTAATATAGGACTCACCAGGAGGTCAGACATCTAGAAAATAACCAGGCAGAGAAAAAAACTACCAAAAAATACCTGAAATCAACACTTCAAATGACATACAGGCATAATTCTCTTATCCTTTGCTGCTAAAAGGAATATCAGTCTTTTACATGTAAAACTCTAAAGGCTTGACTTTACTTAATGGTAGCATAAACTCCGCAAATTTAAAAAAAAAAATTAGGCAAAGCCTGGGGGAATTACATCAAGGACTGTGGTGTATTTCCCGGAAGCAACCATCCGGTAAAGAAGAGTTGTAAAGGGAGAGGTAGGTGTGTGTATTAGGAGGGTATGTTGCTTATCAAAGTGCCATTTTCAAGAAATACCCTTTCAGCTACAGTTTGAAAAATACACTGATGCAGGAGAAAATGGGGCTGGGGGTGACAGGGAGGCCGTTGGAGATGACTTGTGTTAGCCCAATGGCAAAATAAGAGTGAATTTTGACCAAGAAAGTGGTAAAGTAGATGAGAAGTTGAGACTTGAGAATATTTTTTTTTTAAATTTCAGCTTTATTGAGGTATAATCAACAAATAAAATAGTTAAGATAGTTAAAGTATACATCATGGAGATGGCTTCATATACATATATATTGTGAAAGTTGAAACTAACTTCAAGGTCAAATTTATAGAGCCTGTAGGTATTCTGAGAATAGCGAATGAGGGGGGATTACCAGGGATGGTTTTTTAACACTGTGTGATGGATTTGTGTAACATATTTCCAGTCATGCCTTCCCCTAGGGAACAATGCCATACATTTGGGGTACCTACGGCACAGATGCCATGAGCCCTGGAAGGCTGGGCTCTGTCTGTCTTTGCCTCACCAGAGCAGCTGCCCCCAGGGTAGAGCATGGCACCAAGTACAAAGTAACTATATGCCAAGTGAATACTGACCCACCTTTACCTTCAGGAGCTGAAAGAAGGGCTGGACTATTAGCCTGTTTGCTTCCTCATGTGCTTTGTCTCAGGGTAAATGCAAGAAAGGACTGCCTCTGTCTACACACATGTGAGCTCAGCACTCTGACTCTGGATGTGCCGGGGGTTCCCTGAGCACCAATCTAGAATAAGATGGAGATACCTTTGGATTTAACCATTTTCCCCAACAACAGCTCAATTCCTGCAATTTAAAGACAGTGGGCATGGCTGAGTAGTTTCCCTTCAGCCAGAGAAGAGCATCACAGTCCATGGCTTCCTGAATAAAAGGGAAATCATCTGAGCTGGACTCCTATAAAGACATTAAAAATCTCTTTAAAGATAACTTGTGGCTGTTGCATTTCAATACGATACATGCCAATTAAACAGACACAAGTTTCCAGTGACAAGGTATTTGTAAGTGATACAACAGACCTTTCTCTTACATGTGGAAAACAACCCAGAGTTGTTCATTTTCATTTAGTTGCATTAGACTGACATATTGTTATAAATTTAGGAAACATACAATCTCTAATTCTTAACAAAATGACAGCAACCTGACAGGCGAAAAAATTATAATATCTCAGTCCTGAATTCACTGGCATAGGGAGCCAACATTCCCCACAGACCTCCCCATAGCACCAGCAGAGTTTGTATGTGGATTGCAAGACCCAGGCTCCTCCAGCTGCCCAGTGATCATGGCTCTGAGGCTGCTGAGTGACACGCACATTACTAAAGGAATGGAGAATGAGTATTTCAGTTACTGATCCCTAAAATAATTCATGCTATGTAGGCCTTCATTGTTATAAAGATAAATAATGTGCAATACAGCTTTGTAAAATATACATGACAGGTTTTCATGGCAAATTTTAATCAAGTGGCCGAATTTTACAGGTTTTCAGGAACTAACTCAGAGGAACATAAAATGTAATAAAAAATGTTTACCCATTGAGAAAAAGTCATTTTCAATTTAGTTTATTTCTGTCACAGTCCCTCCCCCTTCCATGCTGGGAAGACTTGGATTACAAGCCTGTAGACTCCCATTTACATGCATTACATGAACTTAGCTGCCTGAATCCTGACAGATCTGCTTCTGGGGCAACAGCAGCCAAAGCACTCAATAAAGCCCATCTTCTTCCCCCCTTGGTGATTTTCATGTGATGTTCAGGAACACATACAAACTCCTCCTAAAGCCTCGCTACTGTACTTTCTTGAAACACAGGGAGTGGGGTTCTAGGAAAAAAATCTTCCTGGGATATCAGTTTTCCTGATAAGTTTTTAATATGATAGAGATTTAAGAATATTCCAGCACCTACTTTCATATCTTTAAAGGTTTCTATTGTCATTTGTGAGATGAAAAGAATGCAGTGGGAACTATGTTGGGTAACTCTCAACTCTTTTTTACTCCCAGATATAATTTCTTCCTTTATATATGAATCCATTTCCTCGCAGGGAAAATAATATTTGTCTTAGTACTTAAATTCCACCCATCAAGAAGCCTACCGCTTTGTACAGACATATGGTGACACGTTCTAATCACTTGACTTGCAGTTATTCTATCTAACCCGGGGCAGAGTTCATCAGGGGTGCGTAGGCCCCAGCATCCCTACTGTGTTTATGACTAAATCTCCTTCCTTCTGGGTTATTCTTCAAAGGGCAGGCATTAAATGAAAAACTTCTCATTAAAATTATTTATGTATTGTTTAACATGAGATAATTCAGAGGGTAACTGCCATTCTGATAAAATATGTACATGATACTGAACCCTAGACTAATGGATTTCATTTATTATCAAACCACAGCGATTTCTTTTTAGAAGAAATGGCTATGCAGATCAACTACAGCCAAAGCTGTGCTTTTTGGTAGATATTCTGAAGTGTTTAATCATTTTCAGTGACTGAATCTGTATAGACATCACCTCATTTAGTTACCAAAGTTCATATATTATAACTGTTTAATCAGTTAAATTTTTATGGAGACCTTTTGTTTTAAATTAAATGAATGATATAGATACTTGCTTATAAATTTCTTAAAAGATTTTCAGGTTCAAATGATTATAATTACACTTTATGGTATAGACTGGTAATTCCTTGATTTCCCATTAACCCTGTTTAAGAAGTGAGCCAACACACTTTATATATACTAAAGCTGAGATTAGGGATGCTCCCTTTGTCCAGCTCAGTCTAGAGGGTGACGGGCCTATCCAAACACGTATTACTATCCTCCTCAGCTTTCTTAAGAATATGTACAAACTTGGCCTTAACAAGAATCAGTGTTCAAACCTGCAACTCCACTTAACCAACCACACAGTTGTGCTTTCATCTCTGCATAGCAAGGGCCTCAGGCTCAGACTGATGGGCAGAACTTATCACAGCTTGGCCAGAGAAGCAATCATTACACATAACTAGCTGAATAATGTAATCTCATCCACTCTTCCACATAATATAAAAGTGATCTTTCAGTTACATGATCAGGAACTAGAACTATTTTTTGTTGTTTACTAGAAAACTAGTTTTACTAAATTATTCTGGAGTATAACTCTCCAGGTCATAATGAGGGACTTTAATAAGCAATTGTCTTATGTATTTAAAGGGAGTCAAACATGCATTATGATGCAGAGAATTTCTTTACAATAGAACACTGTCTTCACTCTGAAAAACCAGGGGAAAAATCTTTTTTCCCCTGGTTTCAGTTTCAGGAATAATTATAATTTTTTCTCAAAATGTTTAATTTATAGACATTAGTCATCTGTGGCACAGGCTTACTCTTCCTCATTTTCAGAGCTGTTAGAAGATATAAAGCTAAAACTCTGGTACTTCTACCACAGGCATAGAAAGAAGTCCGTGGCACATGTTCAAACTTCACTCCTAACATCAACTTATCTTACTGCAATGCTTTCTAGTTCCACCAGTGCAACATTTTATCTCATAATAGTTACCATTCCTTTGTAAATTAATCTTATCTCTCTCTGAAAGTGAAAGTAGACACAAATATTTAAGTGTTGTAAATAAGATCTTTCAAAATAAATGATGAATAAAAGAGTTGATCTCCAAGATGTCAAGAAATATGCACACAAACCAATCCACATTGCCACAAGAGTCGAGGAGAAATGGCAAAGTGATGATAAACCAAAACCAAGGTCATCACAGCAAGCTTCCTGGAGAGAATGGCATGAACATTGATTTGGTGAATACCAACTTGAAGGAAAGATGAAAGGAAGAAGGGATGGAGAGAAGTATGGACAGGCAGAGTAGCTTAAGTGTTGTATTTCTTCAGGTAAATCACTTTAGTTAATATATTCAGCCCATAATAAAATTGAATGAATGTATCTTCTGTAAATATATAACATACCTAGAATGTTTTTAGAGAACACATTCCTATGTTACTTGAAAAAATTACATTCACATATGAAATTAACTAGCAGTACTATTTGTTCAATTTAATAAACATTTGTTAAGTGCCTCTCAGACCCTCTACATCGAACGTCAGTTAGCACCTGCGGGGTCCAAGAACAGTCCCTCAAGGGTCTCACAGTATAATGGTGGAAACACACATGTAAACAGAGGACATCTGTGTAAGAGGCAACTGCTAAGGGAGCACAAAGGAATGAGTGATGAATTTTGCTGGAGGTCGTGAAGCCAGGCCTAAAAGCATGAGAAGAATTCTGGCAGACAGGAATGTGTTAAGGACTTCAGGTCAGGGAAGAGTATGATCAAGGTGCAGAGATATTAACTAAGTGGTATATTCAGTGTGAAGTGTGGTCTCTGGTTGGTAGCTTTTCTCTGGGGATAGGGTTAGGGGTACGATGTGGGGAAATGTGTTGAAGCGTGATGTGGAGATGGTCAGCGAGGTCCAATGTGGGAATACGGAAGGGTTGTAGGGTTTATTTGGCAGGAAGTATGCAGCTCAATATTTTTGAACCAAGAGAGTAAGAGGAAATCTTTCACATTCTAAAACGTAATCTTTGTCAAGGGAGTTTAGTGGTCCACTACAAAGAGCGAGGTCAGTTAGACGGTGGCTGCATTTGTTTTAATGCAAGTTAATGATGTGCATGTTTGGATTTGATTCCTGGAAGAGCATGGAAGAGAGGAAGTTAGATATGCATTGCAGAAATATTATGAAAATTAAGGAAGTATTCATTTAATTTAAGGGGGACCGACTGTGGTAAAAGTAAGCCTCAAGTTTCTAGTTTCCTTGTCCCTTGGTGAACAGTTGTGAGTAGACAGGGGCAGATGATGTCATCTAATAAGAGAGACAGAAAGACCTAGGGAGAACTCAAGATCTGAAATACAGTTTTGAGTATCATTCACACGACAGTGATAGTTAGATTCATGTGAATGGGTGAGATGACCCACGGAAGAATTTACAGTGAAAAGAGTAACCAGATTTCAAGGTTTACTATGATAATTTCCTAAAGCAACTCTAATTTGTTTTATGTAGCTTTAACTCAGTATATCACTTGGAGTACATTCACATACTTTTCTGTAAAGGAAGTAGACTGTTGACAAATACTCAAGTATTTTTTCCATAAAGTGACGCCTTTGCTAATTTCTATTAAATAAAAAAATCGATTGGAGGAATTACATTTTTAAGGGTTGCAGTCCTTAAACACAGATAAAAATCTGTGCATAATTTGCCTTGTAAGGATGGGCATATGAGAACACAACACAAATTTCGACACAGTAGATGAAGTAAAATAAAATAGGTAAAAAAAATAAAACCAAAAGGAAATTACTTAAATAGACAGTATCAAATCATTCAAGTTATAAATTAGCCAGAGAAGAAAAAGAGAAAACTCCAATGTTAACTGAGGATATCAAGCCAACTGTCTTATTTTTTAAGTGATTCCAAAAGAAGGATGTCGTTCTCATCTCTTGCTTCAAGCTATGTAATCATGCAAAGTAGGTGCCAATGTTTCAAACACATCCATTTAATTTATCTATATTCAGGTCTCTGTTCATATACTAATTCCATGTGAAACATCTGAAAGGATATTAAAAAGGGCTATTCAAGTTAATTTAGGAGTGCAAGACTAATACAAACACCATTGATTAACCTGAACAAAACCAAGCTCAAAGCAAAAACCCTAACAGGGAATCATTCAGAGTTGATGAAAACAGATGGCCTCTCCACTTTTTATTGTACATCCACAATTTTGAAATATTGAAGGCTTAATCTATGTTGCTAAAAAATAATTCTCTGTATACAAAATTGTGTTCTTCATGTTCTATAGGCTTATATGTTGTTCTGGCATTTACAATAAGAGGCCTACATTCCAAAATGCATATTTTCAGAGAGGCCTACATTTCAATGTACGATTTTAGCACATGCAGTTTACATGCATATGGTGCCTTCCATATATGAAGAGCTGCAGTGAATAGTGCAACGCATGTACGGTGCTCAAGAGTAGATATGCCATATAATCCATATTTACCATTACTTCTGCCATGTTGTATAAGGTAAAAAAGGAAAGCAAAAATATAGTCTGTATTCTGTATAAATAGTGGCTCTCAAAATGTATTTTAAGTCCAACTACATTTCAGTTGGCTAAAGACCTATTTGACAATCCATCCGCTTGAATACACACATATGTATGTTTATACATGAATACATATTCTCCAACACAATTTGTGGTGAAATAGTGTCCCATCTGAGAAGACACCATAGTTTTAGTTAAGTAACTAAAGCCAAATCTTATTAATGAGAAAGCCAGAAATAAAATATTATATAACTTATACTATAAAAAATACACCCTAGGTTATCTTGAAGGACGCACTGGCCACCATGGTCTGAAGAGCTGACACTGAGAATTCCTGACAAGAACACCCAAGACATTTATATCTAATGCTCAACTGTTCTGCAAATTTAGCCCTTAGTCACGTCATTTAAACTAGAGAATTAGGAAAGCAGCAGCACCTGAGCGGAGTATGAAAAGAATATTTCTTCCATGTGTTTGCCTTTGAAAGCGAGCTTATTCTGTAGCTGCCATAACAATTATTCACCACAACCAGCAGCAAATATCAATTCTGCCTAGAAAGTAAGGTTGAATAAACTTTACTCCTGGCATGTCTTTGATATGTGGATGGAAAATCTCCTCTAAAAGTGCCAGTAAAACTGTAACTTGAGGATGGTTTTCGCTCAGCAGCGACCTTACTTCCTTTGAACATTTTCTTCTCTTTCTTTCCTAATTATTCCAAAAGGTTCATTGCCAATGACTGGTAATCTCTTTCTTAATTGATCTTAACTTCCTCATGATTCATAATAATAACTTTTTGTCATTACCTTTTTTCACAATCTAGAAGCCACATAAGGAAATGTCTCCTTTATATGATTATTCTTCATCAAGTGACTCTCAAGGATTTACAATTTGACTCATTGAATTCCATCCCTGTGTTTTCCATATCACATACATTTCTTTTTTTCAACAATAAAAACCCCCATTATTATAGATTAGAGAGTGAATGCAGGTCTTTTTTCTTTGTCCATGCTTTTCCATTAAAAATAAACAAACAATAACAAAAAACAAAGATTAGTGATTCCTAAAAGATTAACAAAGGTGCAAGACTGACAATTATTCAGCAGCCTGAAGAACCAGTCATTATAAATGGCTTCACATTCCAACTCGTGGGGGAGATTTGACCATTTTCAATCAGTTCACTATTAAGGAAAATCATTAACTGGCATTCCCTGAAAATCACTAACATCATCTCTGCAGAATTTGTATGTATAATGATTCAATTTTCCAAGCATAGTGAATATTCCCAAAAAGTTGACTTTGAGTGCCACTCAAAACAACGATTCTTTACTGGGAACAAACATACACAGGCTTCATTGAAGCACCATCAGCGGAATCAAGCCCTGGAACAGATCAAACTAGAAATGGGATCCAGCCAGCCTGTTCCAAATAAAGAGAAGATCACGGGTTGAACTAAGCAAAGAAGTATGAAAAAATTATGCATATTGGGATTTGATAGAACTTCTCTGATTGTATTTCAGTGTGGCTAAGACCTAAAATGAAGACTAGTGGTAATACCAACCCCTACCCCACTATTTATTTTAAAACACACTGTCAACAAACTGGACTGACAGGTAATGGAAACAGACACCTCCTGGCAGGGCTTCTAAGAGATGATACAACTGACCTATTATTAATAATGATACCCAAGGAACCCCACATCCTATCCCTTGGGCCAAGCCCTGATCTCTAGAGGACAGGAAGAGAAAGAAAAGCCAATAGATACTCAAAAAGTACAGAGTTCTTTCTCTCAGGGAGAACTGTGGTATAGTTTGGGGTATCTGCTTGAAGGGGAGATTGGTAGCAGGCTTCTCTTCTCACTGTCGGCATCGACCAGCATAAGCTAGTTTGAGCAAGTGCTGCTTGTGTTCTTTGGGTTTGGTAGCCACTTTGCTCTCACAGTGCCGAGAAAAGAAGTCCCACTCAAGTGCCTGGAAAGCAGACAGAGGCATTCCTACCAACCCACATCCCTGTATTCCTCAGAGGTTGGAGACAAGGTCCTGGGGCACCCTTGCAGCTTCAGAAGGGTCATGACAATAAAGGGCGGGTCAAGCCACAGGACTCCCAGCTAGAGAAGGGGCTGGGCAGTATGAACAATGGCAGGGATTGAATGCATAAGACTATCCTGCCCTGAAAAGGTCAGGTGCACTGTTGGAGGCAAGAGCAAACCAAACATGAACACAAGAATAGTTAGCCCTTCATCTGCCCTCCACAGTACATGGAAAATGACTATAAACTCTGAATGAGATTTGGCCACATGACCTGATTTAGACAGTGAGACATTAGCAAATGTGATGCAAGCAGACACTTGGCATGTCATTAGATACTGGGGCTGCTCTTGTGAACCTTACAGCAGCCACTCTGGAAAAAAAGAAAAAAGGAACTTCCAGAGACGTGTGGCCTAATTGCCTCTCTTAACCACAGACAACAGCCTGCCGACCTCCAGATACGTGAATGAGCATATTCCACCATTATCCAGCCATCAGCTCCTCTGCTGCATGACCACAGATGCATGAGAGAGCCGCTATGTATTAGTCAAGCTGGCCCAGACTAGAATAACTGCCCAACTGAACCACATAATTTGAAGAATTGTTAGAATGGTTGCCATGTTAATCTTCCTGTAACCAAGAGTTGGGCAAAATACAAATAGCTTGCTTTACAAGATTTAGTATGTCTTTCTGAACTCTGATCTTCAATCAACTTTAAAAAGCTACAACGGTTTTTCTTAAGCCGTTTCTTTACAAAATAAAAAAGACAAAAAGAAAACTATAACTACAAGAAAGCCCTCTAGGGAAGCAGAAAATAGTCTCTGTAGAGTTGCTCTAACCTTGAACGTTTGGAACAACCTGAACAATGGGCCTGAATCACCTTGTGTGGTATAAAAACAAGCAGCATATTACTTCGCTTTAACTTATTTTCTGGAGGGTTGAACAGATGAAGCACCTTAATTCCATTCTAAAATATCTTAATACTTCATTTATCAACCATTTGCCAGACTCATATTCTATGCAAACCACTGACCCACCTACAAGGAGAAAATCGTGATAAGTAAGACGGAGATTTAGCAAAGACATGGGAGAGGGAAACCAAGTACATCTTCAGGACAGGTACTAGGCTGGTCATTGTAAAATGTATGATCCTTTTGATGGCCACAAAACCCTGTAAGATTCCTCATTCTTATGATGTATGCATCGACTCAGAGAAAGTGTGACCTTGTTAGCCTGACAATTCTCAATCAAGTGAAAAGCCTCAGTTAAGGAGATGAGGCATATACTCTACAAGATAGAAGATACAGGGGCTCCTGAAAACACAGAGGGAAAGGGTCGTCAAGGAACATGTGTAAAGGACCCATGGACAAAGCAAAAGTGGGGAAAGATTGAGAGTGGAATGGGGGAAAATGATGGCGGGAAAATGGAGACAACTGTAGTTGAACAATGATAAAAAAGAAAACAAACAAACAAACAAACATTCTTGTGGCATGTGGGTTGAAAATTGCTGCTATAGAGGTACCAAAGAAATATATGAAGCACATTTAAGTTCACCTACCTCATAACATACCAACATATTTGTGTTTTTCCACTTTTTTTGAAATTTTTTTACAGACTTTGATATGGTGAGAGTAAACTCACTCAGGATCAAAATCCACCATCTTGAAAGAGAAGTCTCTGTATCTATAAGTATATGACTTAACTACTGAGAAATCCAATTGCTTAGATGGAGATATATATCTATACATAGATATGTATACATATATCAGTTCTTTCAAGACAGTAGCTTTCAATTTGCTAAGTCTTGCTATATAAAAAGAACTTCCAGAATAAATACAGATGTTCTCTAAAATCTGAGGCTCAAAGAGAAAAAGAGCAACAAGACTCTTATTTGGTAATCTCTTATAGTTTAGTTTTGGCAAGCTGAAGATTAATGTAAAAGATGTTACTATGCTTATTTTCAGAAAGATTTTTATTTTAATCCATGTTAACTTCCCCCTGGAGAATTTGATGTGAAATCCTCAATCCAAATTTCTCAGAGGAAGCACTGGCTTTGACTGGCAAGAGTATCATGAGCCTCACTGCCATCTGGTTAAACATCATCTTCCTTTGGACACCGCCCAAAAGTGGGATTTTATTTCTATTCCAGACACAACTTAGAATGCAGCTTCCAATGCTCAGGAAGAGACGGTAAGGCAGTCAATGAAATGTTAACTTTCTAGAGACAGAGACTACACACACAGGGAAGCACCTGGAGAGAGTGCAGACCTATGAAATGTGGGCAACAAATAACACTGAAAAGCTCACCACTTGATGAAGGCTAAGGTCCATCCTAGACTTTTTATTGTCACCTTCAGGGCAGCCGAGAAATACAGAAATGGGACAGAGCAGACTCAAATCTGGGAAGACATCTGACATGGAGCAGGGACAGATGGATGTAAAGAATGTGTCCTGGCTGATCTGGAAAGAGCATGCTATCATTTGGGAAAACATCTGGGCGGCTGCGTTGTTTTGCAGAAGAGGAGGCAATAATTCCAAGCTTTCTCACCCTGTTTAAGATTTCTGTCATTCTTCCACTACTCTGTCACTGGGGAAGCTAGAAACGCGTTTGAAAGTCACTACAAAATTAACGGTATTTTGTGTGGATATGTCCCATTTCTTAGTCTGCATTCAACTTTACCATGTGTAGAACATATGCCACAACGAAATAGGGCCATGTTTGGTTACTTGCTATGGGTCCCAATTGAAATCCTGCTATAAGACACACAAAATAAACTTAACCATGAATGTTTTTCTAGCAGTCTGTGGTTGAATGTGCGATACATACTAACCAAAAAAATTTTATCTGAGGCCAATAAATAATTTTTAATCCTTAGAAATGAGTTAAATTACATACAATATTTTTAAGGCCACCAAAATAAATCATATGAAAGGCACAGATTATCCAGCTAATGTTAGTTACATGTATGTAGATATTGTACAGTTTATAATGTCTGTATGTATATATTTGTATAGCTTTTATTTCTTTATATCTGTTGGGATAAATACGTATTTTGTTATTAATATAATCATGCATTTCCTTTCTGCCCAAAAAATCCCACCTTTTACATACAAGGGTCAGCAATATTTGGGGCCACTTTCACTGTGCACTTAGTTTTCACTGTGCCCAGTTATGCTTCTGGTTTAGAATGCAGGAATTGATTTTTAATAGGTTTAAAATTATAAGAGAAACCTGAAATTAAAGCATCTGGATTGATAAGGAGGCCAGAGAAGATGATGCAGGTCACAGAGCTGAACCCACGTCCATCACTGACCGTACAAAGGTGAGCAGCCAAGTAAATTACAAAGGCAGGCCAACCAAAGGTCCCAGGGTGAGCTTTATCATATTTCTATGCTTATATTCCTTTAAATTCCTCCACTAAACAAAACAATACATTGCTTGTTTCCCACTAGCAAAGCTTATGGCAGAAGCTGAAGATCATTAGGAAATGGTCTGTGGTACAGGAAAGAATGGGCAACAAAAAGGAGGGGTGCCAACAGGAAACGAGGCCACAGTGGAAAAGAGTGAAATGATGGATGCAGTCTGGTTGTGTTAACTGAGGTGCAGGGCAAGCTGCTCCATGGCTAGTAGTAGCCTTTTATGTGCCATGAACACACTGAAGGTTTCTACCTTTAGCCATTCAGGGACCCTTGGGAGGATGGGTAATAAGAGAAGCCTTAGTGCACTGAAGAGTGTGCCCAAGACTAGTGCAGTGCCTGACAGTAGCAAGAACTCAGAAAATGGCTTGGTTTGTCATTAGCAGCCAAATGTATCTATTGTAGTCTATTATATTTAAAAAAGTTATTTCAGAAGCAAAATCTCCATTTCCCTTAGTTATAAAATTAAGCTTAGTAATTAATAAATTTGCAAACACATAAAAATATTTATAAGGCATTTGTGTATTTACACATATATGTGAAGAATAAAGCTAGAAAAAGGAAATATCACTATCCTTTTATGCTTACTAAGTTTTTTTTTGTTTCTATTATACTACTATTTTGAATTTAGGAAATACTTTATAATTAAATATGATTCCTGAAAAAAAAGTTAATGTAATTAATCTATTATTTCTGGGATAAAAAAAATGACCCTTGGTCTCTTCTATAAATTTTAAAATAATGGAAACATGCTTAAGAGAATGATAAAAATGAGAGAGGGAAGCAGGGAGGGTGGAAAACGCAGGCCTCTTCTGAATAGTGAAATTTGACTGTCCTGAATATTATGTGTTGAATACTGATCATTTTTCTAAGAGCAGTAATTCGTTATTTTTCTGCAGCAAATGTAGACAACTTAAAGATGCTTCATTTTCATTTGTTTATCATTCAGCCTCAGAGGGTAAAGTAAGTAAGAGCTGAATCACCTGTTCTATTTCCCTTCCGGGACTAACACTCAAAGAGCAGTAACACATCACCTCCTCCGTTCCTCCCTGTCAGGGCACGGAATCTGCCAGCGCAAGCTGCACAGAGGCACACCACTCCCCAATCTCAGATTCTCCATCAGGCACCTCCCAGAGAGAGCTTCAGTGGCCTATGCATCCTCGGGCCTGCTCTGACGGACGGTCCAGAAACAACCTTTTAAATATATCTGGATTGCATCTCCCTGAAGGGCACACAGTTTTCATGACACAGAACAAAGGGTAAATTTCATTTATAACACTTTTTGATCTTACATGTGATCATTACTTTGCACACATGCAGTGATGAACTATAATGCAATGCAGACAGCCACAAAATAGTGTTTGGCGTTTTAAAAAAATATTTAAATAAGAAAAGGTTCAAAACATTTATTTAATGATCTAGTAATAATACTCACAAGAGGTACAAGTACTTTCAAAAGCAGAATCACAGGCATGGGGTTATATACAATCTAATAATTAACATAATTTTTTCTTTTTTTTCTATTCGTTTTAAGCCAACTTTTTTATTCTCATTGATGTGACTCAATTCCTAATTTTTCTTAAAAAATAATAGCAAATGAGGAAAAATAACCAATAATTCCAATGTTTCCATTATATCAATATAAAATTTTATCTAATGTAATATTTTATCTCTTTAAAATTTGCTTAGAGACTAGATTTGTCTATTTTATTTGAGTAGAGAAAACAAGAGATTATTTTTCTTAAACAACATCCTCTATAGATCCCCAGAATGAGGGCATGTAGCAAACTACAATTATCAAGGACAAGAAACTTCGTATTTTCGCTCTCCTGTTCCTGCACACAAAACATGCTGGCAATAGTTCTGGTACAGTAGGCAGTTAGCAGACATGAACAGAGTCAGAAAAATAGGCCAGGTATAGAAGGTCACTGGGTATCTAGGAATGGGAAAACAAGTATTGTAGGGTGGGACCTTCCCCCCAGAATGACCTGTTCTCCCCTAGCATATTGCTGGTCATGTGGTTCAGAATCCCTGACCATTCATACCGCTGATCATGAAGTTCAGACCTCCCCCTGACATTTCCTCCCCTGGCATGTCCATAGTTGTGTGGTAGACCCTGTAGAAGAAGAATAAGGCAGCTGGAGAATCATGTTATATGACTACCGTAAAAGCCCTTGCATGACCATGCCTTAAGCATTAAGCCCTTAGGACAATGAGGTTTTGACACGAAACAGATAATCTTAGTAACAAAGCTTGGATCTGTTGACCACAGCAGCCAAGTTTTGGTCAAACTAGAGGTGGCATCTAGGCCTCAGTTGTGTTTCAGCTACAGGTCCAGAAGAGCAGCAAAACCAGACAGAGCAACCCTGGCTGACCTTGGGACCAGCTGAAATGACTAATAACTCCCTACCCTTGTGCAGACCAATCAGTAGAAACAACACCCTGAAAGGACTAACCTGGAAAGCTAATAAATATTCTATTGAGATCCTGTTCTGGGGCCTCCCCTAAAGTCTCCACCTTTAGGAAACAGGTAAAAAGCCCTAAGAGAAAGGGCCCAGGGCCCAGCATGCCATTGCTTTTCCTTCCCCTTTTCTTTCCTCAAGGTGCATACCTTTGCTTTCTTTCTCATAAACTCCAAGGGCACACACGGCCCCCCCCCCTTTTGCCTCTGAAACTTGTTTCCTGAGTCCACGTGACCCAAGTGGCTCACTCCTTATATTTCTGTACTTTCTAAATAAATTTTTGCTTGTATTTAAGTTCTTTGCTCTGAATTCTTCTTAGCCAGATTCAAGGACCTAGATCTAACTCTGCTGTGACGTCCAGTGCTATTTTCCGTTAACAGTTCCAATACTTAAATTTCAACCACAACTTTAAGAAACATGCTGTAAAGTTAACTGCACAGAAGTCCATCGCAGGTCTCTGCTGCTGGCTTGAACCCATAGGTTTCACTCTCACAGCTGTAATCTACAAGAACCCTGAGAAGTCAGCGTTAAAGGGTGCCATTTTGACTTTCGAAGTACATATCCAATATAAATGTAAAGTTTCATAACATCTCTGTCTACCTAGAGCAATTAACATAAATTCGTGGCATAGTCTTTATTGACAACTTTTCTGTACCTCCAACAAGGTAATAATGCATTGGTTTCACCCCTACCATCTTCAGCTGATACCATGGACAGGAAATTCTTAGGCAAAGTCTATTTGTAGTTAGCAAGCGATAAGCTGAGTGTCAAGGGAGATGTAAAATTAAAACTAATGCTACTTCTCTTTTTAATGAAGAAAGGATTATGTTTTATGCATGCTTTAATTTGCATAACAGTAAAAATAAAGAGTCATCATTCTGCTTTAAGGATTACAGATTAAACAGACTTTGGAATCTCTCAATAAGTCATAATCTCTATGTGTAGATAAACCAAGTTAAAAAGATATGAATATTTAAAATCTAAGCAAGTCATGTATTTGTACATAACAAAGTTTAAAACTTGGTTGGTAACAAGGCCAACTGCAAAATGGGGTACTAGAGAAAACAAACTAGGAGCTTTTTGCTATGAAGAGTAATCAACATATAATTAAAGCCGACAAATAAATGTATCTGTGTATAGATGACTGTCTATCAACCCTGGAAAAGAGCTGGAGAGTCTTCCAGTCAGCTGTAGGCAGACGGTGGGGCAATGCTAAGAACAGATATGCTTGTGCAGTTTTTCCTTTTGTACTCTCCCCAAACCATCAAACAAACAACACCCTTCAAAGACTTCAGATAAGCAGTAGTTTTCTAAGTGGTATAATACCATGCTGTACCTATAAAATCAGCATAAAATATCTTTCTAAAAGTGTTAAGCAGTGCTTAAGAAGATTTCCACCGGTAAATGGATTTGTCTTTTGGGACTTTTCAGGTCATTGTTGATAGGATTGAGATAACCAATAAGTGCTTTAGGGCTCTTTTGCTCAAGTGCCAATAAAGATGCAAAAGTTCCCCTTCTGTTTATATTACATAGTCATGAGGAAACCCGGATTCAAGTGTCATCAATTTACTACATCTACAAAGTCTTAAGGAAGGAATCCTTCTTTATAACCCAGGATTGGAAAGCAGTTTTGGCACTGTTGTAAATAGTAAGGGTAAATGTTGAATTGCCCAAATGCGTAGTTTGTAATCATCTAAATGTTTCCAATGCCCAAGCTAGATGCTCAGCAAAACAACTGCTTTAAAAACTATGCGTTTTGGAAAAGTGCCCCTCTCAGAGGTTAGTTTACAGAGTTAGCACATTTTCCTAAAGGACCTACCACTGACCCACAAAATGGTGAATACCCTATATCAAATAAAACTGCCGTTCAAGGAAAATCAATGTGATTTATACATTTAAAGCAACAGAAAATTCCAAATGAAGCTATTTAACCCACCGGGTGACAGTGGCAGACAGCTCCCCATTTTCCCATTCTGTTAACTAACAGAGTTTCCTATAGGCATCAATCAATTACAGGTTTGATCAAATAATTCCACAGTGGAAGTACTGAGGGCTCATTATTGGGCTATCAATTCTCAGTCCCCAATTTACTTGGTTTAGTCAAACTTTAAGCTAAATCTACACTTTAAATTATTTATAAGGATACAAGATTTACACAATATTATTGATATTGTTCTGTGTGCATTTTAAGTTTTAGAATTTAAATATTTTTAAAACTATATCCCAAGTCTGTGGCTTGATTTTTTTATTCTCTTAATATGTCTTTTGAAGACAAGTTTTTAATTTTGATGATATTCACATTATTAATGTATTCTTTTAGTAATTGTGGTTTTGGGGTGGTACCTAATAAGTATTTCCCAATCTAAATCATAAAGGTTTTCTTCTATGCTTTTTTTCAGAGGTTTTATGGCTTTATGATGTTTTGCATTTTGTTCTGTAAGTTAATTAGTTTTAAAAGATTTTATTTATTGATTTATTAGAGAGAGGGAAAGGGAGGGGAAAAAGAGAGGGAAAGAAACATCAATGTGAGAGAGAAACACCGATAGGTTGCCTCTCACACGTGCCCTGACTGGGGACCAAACCCACAACTGAGGCATGAACCTTGATTGGGAATTCAACCTGCAACCCCTTGCTTTGTGGGATGATGCCCAGCCAACTGAGACACACAGGTCAGAGCTATAAGTTAATTTTTGTATCTGATACAAGGCATGGGTCAAGGTTTTTTTCTTTTTGCGTATGGATACTCACCGTCCCTATGTACCTGTTGAAAAGACAGGTACACAGATAATCAAACTGATATGCAATGAAGTACCATTGACCAATCAAAAGGAATTAGAAATTGACATACACAACAACATGAATGGACCCGGAAATAATTAGGTTTTGTATATGCCAGGCAAAAACTGTATATATTGTATACTCCATTTATATAAATTTCTGGAAAATAAAAACTAATCTGTAGTAACAGAAAGAACATCAATATTTGTCTGGGGAGTGTCAGGGCCATGCTAGGGGTGGGAGGGCCAAGATGGAAGGATTAAAATGTAGTAAGAGTTTCATAGATATATACATGGCAAACTTATCAAATTGTCAGTTTTACATGCTGTAACTTATCGTGCATCCTTATACCTCCATAAAATTATGTACTAGATACGACGTGTGTATCACACGTGTACACATGTATAAAACATGTTTCAACAGACTCCTCTTTCGTAGATAATATTCACAGTGAAGTCATGTCACATTGTTCTTGACAAGGCAAGACTCTCCGAACAATTCTATCATCCAAATCAGTGTGTAAGTGTGATTGGTTGGTTTGTGGGTTTGCTTTTTTGGGGGAAAAATACCTGAAGAAGTGTTTAAAAACATTTCTGATCAAAGCAATATAAATATCTATTATCCAATTAAACATATTAATTTCCCCCATACTTTAGTTATACCATTAATGTTGAAGTCCAGAAAAAATCACAAGATCAGCAAAAATTAGCAACTAGTTAAATAAAAATTATTGGTAAAATTTGTCTCTAAAAAAGTATAATAGAGTCTTCCCTGAAAAATACCTTCAAATGAAAGCAATTATGAAGGTAGTTACAAAGGCAGAAATTATTTAAAAAATTAGCATAAGGGCAAAGATCTGAATGTGGTGGTGAGATCTGCTCCCTGCTAGTTGTTTTAAGCCTAAACACAGTGGCTTGGAGCACATGAAACCACGGTGATATCGTGGAGGGGCTCAGGGAAGGGCCGGCACTGGAGCACTTGGGAGCTTGCATGTACAGATCGACAGCGGTTCACACACAGATATGGATCCTGAGGTTACAAGCCTTTCTGTGATCGCCCAACTGCTATTGGAACAAGGAACTGTTCCCTAGAGTAGTAATTTCCTATACCACTGTTTTTGTGTGAGAACCACATTTGATTGCTTAAGTAATAAGCTATTAATTCACTACCTATAAAAAGGATGAAATTCATTTTCTCATCAAATATTAACTGCAGCGCATTGCATTAGACTTGAAATTAAAATGTAATTCTTAAGCATGAGTAGTGTTCCAGGAAGCACTTTCCTCACATTTTTCTCTCCTTGACACTTTATATTTTAAATCTATATTGCCATCATCCAGAAAATACAAAGTTTTGTTAAACACACTGGGGATACCTTGCTTGACCTAACAAAAATCCATAAATAAGACTACATTAAATTGTTTAGTCATCAAAAGAATGAGAAAATACAAAATATTTAGTTTTTCTTCATTCAATATAATTTTAAATTGCTAAATCTATCCAAAAGTATTTCAGCTTTATGGCTGATTAATTTTTATGTTTTCTGCAGTGCACATTTCAGAAATAACCAAAGAACAAGGGCTACCTAATCATTGCATCTTTATTATTAATAGCATTAATGACAAAACCATAACTATTTGAAACCATAGTAAAGAGTGCGGCAAAAGTAAACTTACAGTTGTGAGTATGCAAAATACAGAGCTTATTTTTGTATTATTACTTACTAATTAATGTATTATTTTCCATGTGAACTGTACACCCACCTTTCCCAACCCTGTATATGAGTATTACAGAAATAGAATATCCCAATTCAACTGTTGTTTGTATGAGGAGGAAAAGAAGACAAACTTTATGAGACTTCAGGAATCTTCAGACTAGTTTTGAAGGATTACAGATCATGTATGTGAAGGTTAATAAACCAGGGTTCACAGGAAAGCTAGACATAGAATAAAATCACCAGTGTGACAGGAATCGAAAATACCTCCTCTGAAAAGAAATACACCGAATATAAAACATATACAGAAGGTTTCATTTATGGAGGAAAGCACTCTCTTTGGCAGGGGCAGTTTTTAAAACCACTGTTACAAACATATGAAAAGGGCTATGTGTGGGCGAATTGCTTACTCCAGTGTTTAGGTATATTTCTACTTTGAGAAGGAAGTCAGCCAAAAGGAATCACTGCTTGGGAATCTGTAGGAATAGCTGAGCCTAGTCTCCCTTCTTTTCTTTCTTTCTTTCTTTTTTTTCCAATCATGCTCCTAAAAATAAGACTGGGGACTTTGGGTGTCAGATTCCTTACTTTGCTCTTTGACTATCGAAAGCTGATAATCAAACCCTACTATTTTCATGCTATCCCCACTGCAAGCCACTCAGTGAAGGAGGCGGGTTTTCCCTAATGTGAGCTCATTGTACCCATATTTCTATGTCTGAGCAAGACGAGGTCTGAAGGAACATATCTGAGACCATCAGTAAGTCTCACTAACTGAAGCTCCCTGAGGGCAGGGGCTGTCCAATTCATTTTTGGATCATCAGTGGCTAGCACAGAACCAGAAACATGGAAGGTGCTCAGCAACTCTTTGCCAAGTGAAAAGGGTTAAATGATTTGCATACAATGCAAATTTTAAGAAGGAAAGTAATTATGAAACATAATTCCAGACCCATCCTATTGAAAATTCCAAAGAAAGAACACTAACAGTCAAATGTTAAGGTTGTATAATACTTCTCAAAGTCTCCAGCCTCAGCACTTCCTTGGGTATATGGTTCTGGTCATCTCAGTCCTGGGGCTTCTCATCTCCCAGAATGCTCTTTCTCAAAGTATGTTTCCATGTCTCCCTTCATATAAACTCCATATAACCACCTCTTTCAAATATTACCTTCTTCAATAAACCCTTCCTGTTTGTCATAGTGGTGGTAATTTCTCCCTTTTCTGAATGGTACAATAGTTTGAGTAGTTTTTTAAAGAGTGTTTCACACTGATTAACAAAACACACACACACACACACACACACACACACACACACACACAAAACACAAAGCAAAAGCAGACATGTTTCAGGATGAATTCATGATGAATTTGTTCTGCCTACGCTGCTCTTACTCTTCATTCATTCTATTCCTGCTGCCTCAAATATTATCACCAGCCCACAACCCTGTCCCCTCCCTTCATATAAATATTCTTTAAAGATCCAACTAGGGAGTCACTTTCTCAAAAAAAAAAAACCTTCCCTGACTTCCTCCTCATCTCTAGTACTAGCTGAGTTAAGTGCCCACCCACATGCTTTCATAACACCATAAGCACCTCTTCACTCAGGACGCCATGATTATCTGGGGAAACGATATCCCTCACTGAACTGAGTCCCTCTGAGAAAGGAATAGTACCTTCATTATTATGACATTTCTAGTAATTTGCTAGGTTTTGCTACCATAGTGGCTGCTCAAAATTTTATGAAGAAAAGTATTTGTATTAATGTGATATTTCCTGTATTGGACTGTGAATTCTTTCAAGCCAAAAATTCCCAATTCAATATTTTTGGTAAATAGTATGTACTCAAAATGCATAGTCAACAAATGAATAATAACAACTTTTAGGCTGAAAGAAATAATAGATTTTTTTTCTGATTCATATGTAACATTTATAATTGAGGTATATATATAAAATTGTATGTGTTCATTTTTCATTTAATATTATAAAATTAGAATTTTTTTATTTTGCTAAACAATCTTTACAAACATCATCTTTAAAAGCTGCATAATATTCTTTCAAGGAGATGTGCTCCAATGTTCAACAATATGAGAAAAATCATAGATTTTTTAATGCAACCTCCCTCTTTTACAAATGAGGTATCATCAACAAGCTAAGTTACATACATTTATTCATTGAATCAGAATTTAGGCATGAGTCTTTGGATTCTAAACACAGCATTCTTTCTACTACACTATGACATTTTAAAACGAGTAAGTGAATGAACAAATGAATGATTAAATTAATCACTTCTGAAGGGTAAGATATTAAGCAGTCATCACTCTGACTAGATATTTAGAAATGAGACCTTTGTTTCATGGAAATTTAACAAAATCTGCTGCCAAACTTTTTAATGAATTCTCCCAGGATGTATGAGGGGCTGAGAGTTATAGGCAATCCTTTAAAATAGAAACAGGGACATGTTATTTTCAAGATTCTGCAACTGAATCATTAATAATTTTAAAATCCGACGGGCCTTTGTTTAATCAGCAAAATCTTTCACATGCAAGTGTTCTGTACATTGTACACATGTTAAATTACAGTTGATATCACTTATCAGCATCATGGGGAGTTAGTACTTGGCTCTGAAAATCTCAAAGGCATTGTACTAGGACCAGGAATCTCATGGATAAGGTGGAAGATTCCCCTGTTCCTCCCTGCTAACAGTGACTGCAAAGCATTGTAACAGCAACCTGAACATTATCTGTCAATAGCAAGGACTTGGCCTTCATCTCTCTAGAAACTTACATTCTTATTATTCTTCAATCACCTATGAAGAAATGGTAATTACAGTGCCAGAGACATCTGGGTTAGAGGAAGTTTGGACCAAGTGGTTTGGAAAGGGCCATTTGGCAAAACAGAAATAAGAAAACACACCAGACTGACTGTCATCCTGAGCAGAGGGAGAGAAAGGTCAGGGGGATGTTTCTCAGGTAGGTGTGATGTTTTTCTCAACTGCTGTGAGATTTCTAGATTATTTTTAACCTGACTATAATCACTAGTTCTAATGACTTTTGATTCAAAAGCCAAATAAAAACTTCCAATATAAACCTAAGTTTTCCCCAGTTATTTTCTTTTAGAGGTATATAACAGGCTCTATGGTACATAGAATTCAGGGGAAATGTTAGTATTTTAGAGAGCTTCTGTAAATGTTTATCTTTTAAATTCTAGGTGCTACCTAAAGTAAACAGTTTGTTAATAGTTGCCTGCTGTTGACTTTTGTATGGCATCAGCACAAACCCAGGACTGCGGATGCAGCAGAACAAATACTGACACCATGTCTGTTACATACAAGAAGCTTCCCAAGCTTAAATTCAGAAATATATCTGACCTGGACAAAACAACAATCTGTCAATATTTTACCTTTTCCACTAGAAACTTCCCTTTCTACTTGGAGAAGTCTCCTCTCCAAGACCAAGAAAACCTCTCTTCAACCTTGAGAGTTCATTTTGTGCATTTCACTTAATCCACTCAAGTGAAACTGTCTTCAAGTAGTCCCCAACAAGGGATGGAGATCTCTTCCACCCCAAGGGTTGCTAGCTCTTCGAGCCTCAAAACTTCCAGAAGTAAGAGCTATGACAGTGACATTACAGGAAGCAAGACCAATGTCTTACAGAGGCAAGCCCCAAATTCTACCAGGATGTCAGTTACGCTCCACCTATTTAGAATCATGGACCTGTAGAAATTAAGGCTAAGATGAAAACTCTAGTCCTCTGTCACAGACAGGCAAAGACAAGATCTTTATTAACCTCTCCTGTTTAAAAAAAAAAAAAAAAGCTCTCTTTCTCTTTGAGGAATATCTGAAATAACTTCCTATAAAAACTGGGCAAGGGGAATGAGTCTCCCAATTATTAGCCAGCTCCCTTCCCCACGACCATGGGTATGTCTATAGTCCCTGTCATCTGGCGGTGGTTAATTTTCAGAGCATAAAAATTAGAAGAATCACACTTTGCAACTTGGCTTGTTTACTCTTTTCGATACATCAGAACTGAGCAGTCATAGAATATCCTTAAGAGAGACTTTAAAGCTCTCAATATTTAAAAGAATTCCCTAAAAAGATCACCAAATCTTTATTACAAATCTCCTTTATCAAAGAAAGTTTGCTTATTATTTTCACTTAAGGATATTATTAATTTGTAAAACAAAAAGAATAAAAACATCACATGCTACTAATTGGAAACATTGTAAAATTCCTACTTGAATTATCAACTCAAGATGAAAACTGACAAAAGAGACTACTTGAACATTTTTTTATATCCGATCAGAGTCCCAGATTGGGAAACTTTGATATATAGAGCTCATATGTCTAATTTTACTATGATTTATATATTTTTTAAAAGATTGCAACAAACATGCTTCTCAGGAAAAAAAAAAACTAAGCAATTTACACCTTTGTTCTTCCTTTTTTCCTTCCCTGTCTGCCCAAATTGTTGATTTTCTTCCTGTTTCTGTCCTTATGTGGATCAGTTTCAAAAACAAACAAAAAATGATCTCGAACAAATGAGTTTTGATGTGTTTCATGCTATTGGCGAACTAGTGACTAAAAACAGAAAGAGATCTTAGCTCTCAATGCCTAAAACACGCCACATGCTTTCTCACCTCCACATCACACCTCTTGCATTGATTTGTATAGGTCAGCAAATTTGCTTATATGCATCATATAAAAATAATCTCACTTTTAAAGGTTAGTTTTAAATTTTCTGCTGATAATTAATGATGTTTCAAACTAAAGATATTGCTTTAAATCAGTGGGATGTTTTTAAATCAACCCAGAAACACACAGAAGACAATGAAATGGGTTTGATGATAAAGGCTTTGGAAGCAAGTATTTCCATCATGATTACTTATGACAGTATGCTACATGTTCTTAAAAACACTTTGTAGCTTTATCCAGTACAGATCTTACATTGCTTTGGAATAAGAAAAACAGCACAGCCAAAGGCAGTTTTCAGAAAGTGACTCTGTGGAGATTTGGAGTAAGGGAACCACACTTAGGAGCTGCCACTGTGGGTTGAGGCAGCTCAGTCGAATTAACCTTAATTAACATTATAAGAAATTTAACCTTACAAAGCTAATCTGTATATAGTGGAGTTCCCTCCCCTAGACTAGAATATAAACACTTCCAGGACAGTTTCTGCAAATGATTCATTATGCACTTGACCCTGCACTTTCTTTACGTATAATAGCCCCTCAAGCATAGGATTCTCTGTTGGAAAATACATGGACAGGTGAGGATTAGATACAGAAAAAAGACAGAACAGTGGCCACCATTCATTAAGCATTTGTTACATTCCAAATAGTGTGCTAGGCCCCCCTTTTTTATTCTCACCTGAGGATATGTTTACTGATGAGAGAGAGAGAGAGACAGAGAGAGAGAGAGAGAGAGAGAGAGAGAGAGAAACATTGCTGTGAGACAGAAACACTAATCAGTTGCCTCCCATACCTGCACCAGGGACGGAATCCACAGTCTGGGTATGTGAGCTGAACAGGGGTTGAACCAGTGACCTTTTGGTGTATGATGCTTCAGCCAAGTGGACCACCCAGCCAGGGCTGTGCTATACCCTTTTTATACACTAGTGCTTATTTCTCACAACACCCAGGGTGGTAGTTATTTTATGTACAAGGGAAAGATGGAGAGAGGAAGGAGAGAGAGGAGAGAAAGGAAGGAGTGAAGGAGGAAGCGACTTGGTTAACCCTGTGTTTTCCTGGTGAGGAAACTGAAGGCACAGAGAGTGAATCCTCGGTGGCTAATGGCAGATCAACACCCAAAGTGATCCTCTGACTTATGATCCAGTGTTTCTCCAGTTTTCATTACTGATCTTCACTGGAAATCAATTAAACGAAACCTATAAAAGTCTAAGAGGCAACTTACTCCTTAGAACCTTTATAATGATCTAATACTTTATTAGATTGGAGAAACAGTGTGCCATCCTGCAAATGTAACCACAGAGACCAGTGGATCATTTTCCTAAAAAGACTCACACTCACTATTCCACCAAAAGGTGCCTGCTCAATAAATATGAACTTGTGGACTTTAAGTCACATTAAACATAAATATGGCACAAAATGTGGTATGTATAGTTTTGTCACTATAATTCTGATAGGGATAGGTGATAAAACAGGAGAAAACTATTAAATATATTGTCAATTTTAAAGCAACAACAGTTCATTTGGCTAAATTACAAAATATTTCACAAGGCCATATTTCAGTGTCAGGAAAATACACTGACATTATGGACTATTCCACCTGTCTGAAAAATAGTTTTCTGCCCTTGTCCATTCAAAATTTTCAAATATAACATAATTCCTTGATATGTTTTTTTTTCTTTCAGCACCTATTCTCTGGCCATCTGCCATCATTTCAAACATAACAACCACATGCAGGTGTGGGACCCAGTGAACTAACTGTTGGGGGAAACAC
Organism: Tonatia bakeri; assembly: GCA_004024845.1. Classification (NCBI taxonomy): domain Eukaryota; kingdom Metazoa; phylum Chordata; class Mammalia; order Chiroptera; family Phyllostomidae; genus Tonatia; species Tonatia bakeri. Next base: position 198,243 of record PVIA01001128.1, read on the forward strand.
TGCTGGCTGATGCAGAAGTAGCTGCGGTGCAGCCACAGCAATGTGAATGGACATTATCCTCTGACGTGCAGTCTCTTGTGAGAAGCAGGACGACTCTTCCTGCAGCAGATTCCTAGTCCACTAGAATCACAGCGCCTGGGAGAGCTGGTGAAGAATACGTACGTGATAATATGTGTCCTTTAAATAGTGCGACTCTCCATTGAGATTATTAACAATGGTGATAATAGACACAGTGATCATAATTTATTAGGCTTCAATAATATGCTGTTTGCTGTACAACAAACTCTTAAAGTCTTGAACAGATGTGCTCAAAACCAAATTGCAAAACAAATAAGCCACCTCCTACTGTTAAAGGGTAGTTTACATATTTCAAAAGCAACAACTTAATAAAGATTCAGGAATCTCATAAGCGTTTGGGTTTCTTTTAACAAAAAAGCTTTCAAGAGTCAGTCAGAAACACTGACAAAGCGAAAACACTCATGCTCAACATGTTGTGTAAAGAATGGTAATAAATACATTTAAGGGAGGTGGATTTTAATAATAAAAACAAATTTTGTTTCCTTACCCATGGCTGCCCGTGAGGCACATTCTTAAGTCGACTTGCGTGACTGTGGCTATTTGTCAAAACTTGCTTCATCATTTACAGTCTCAGAGTTCTTTTCCTTTTAGCTCAGTGTTGTGATGGAATCGATACAAATCTGCTCTTAAAATATCTGTCTCTGACCTGTGTTTGTTTTAAGCTGCATCATTCATAATGGTGATGGATAGAGAATGCTATTTCTCTTTGTCTGCACAGAGCGCCACAGCATCAAAAGCGCATATATTTTATGCCCAAGGTCAAAAGAAAATTAATGGATAAAGAGCTAGATAAAATAGAGTTCAAGCTGAACGGGCTGAGTGAGCTCTACAGGGTACAGACCAGGCAGGCAGTACAAAGCCCATTATACTTAAACACTCTTGAAGCATTTCAGAAGTGGAATCGTTTCCACAGGCTAACACATAAAAGCACCAAGCTCTCTCCTGAAAGCACCAGGCTACCGCGGAGAGCCCACAGGTGCACACCGTCCTGCTCGCAGGTGTCTGCAGCACAGTTCGTCTGTCAGTGTTTACCTTCAGCAGTACTCCCGTTTGGTATTTATTACTAAAGTTAAACAAGTTATGCTTTCTTGCCATCAATAAACTTCTCTTTTAAGGCTTTCCTACTGATACTATCTCTGCCTCTCACTGTCTAACTCTGCCTGAGGGATGCTCAAGAGTTTGAGGTCAGCTGGTTCCAACAAAAACAAAGTCTTATAGAAAACAGTTCCCCTCCAGTTTCTGGAATGTTCAACTTCAGACACTTAAATGTTAACAAACTAAGTAGAATTTATGAAAAAAAATACTGGGAATTCTAATATCTAGCTTGTAGCATACTATAAATACTATCCATGAGGGTTTACTGTAGCTTATACCACCTGTACATAAACATACAAAGAGAAGCATCTTGAAGAATTAATCAACTCAAAACCAATGGTTTTCTTCACATACCTTCTTCCTGAGGAGAGAGGTATTACTTGTTCGGTGGATAAAGAGCACTTAAGCAAAGTCATATTGTAATTTAACCTAAAAACCTCAGTTTTAGAATTAGAAAACCAGAATTTGACAAATAGATAGTGCAAGGCCCCCACTTTTGTTTATTTCATTTTGTTTTTAAGGAAACTCTTAAAAACAGCTGTAATTTGTTCTGTACAATAAAAAGCCTTGGACCCTGTGAAAATGTATAAGGAAATGCTTCTAAAAGCTGAGGAAATTGCCTGTTATCTCTGAGAATGTGCTCTATTAAGATTCTATCAACATAAAGCCAAAACTCATCCAAAGCATGAAGAGAGGAGTTTTTGGTGACAGTCCCTGGTCATGGTCTCTTTCAGGCCAATTACATGGCACAGGAAGGAATAAAGTTACAAAAGAACCAAAGTTGGCAAAAAAAAAAAAAAATGCAGTGTTCAGGGATTATACCAAAACCCAACTTCAACAATCTAGGTTTAACACTGAAATGTAAAATGTTTTTCCCACATAATTTATAAATAGATACAGGTAGTATTCGATGGACTCTTTTAAAAATACAATAAGCAAGTTCTGGATACCAGTAACACTGGTTTGAATTAGGTACAAATTAGGTGTGACTTTAACCATAAACTTAATCTTCTCATTTCAGTTTCTTTGTCCGTAGAGAATCTCTAAGGTCTCTCCCACCTAACAAGGGGCAGAACTAAACCCCCCCCCCCAAACCTGCTACGATATGCCCTTAACATAAGAAGTCCAGGTTTATGACCTGAGGGTGCAGGTGCCTGCATTTTAATAGCAGGGAAGAGATGAGACTTTCTGCCCCAGATCTGTGGAGCACTAACATATACAAAATGACTTCAGGAAAAGTTCTAGTTTAGGGAAAAGCAATTATGAGGCATTTGTAAGAACTATGCAAATATTTATTAAATGGTAATACAAGGTTTAAATGAAGAGTAATGGTCTGAAGCTAAAAAGGGAAGAAATTAACACTATACATCACAAAAAATTCTGCAATAGAGTAACTTCTACAAGAGGTACCTGAGTCATCCTCATTAGCAGCTTTCAAACACAGGTACATAAGATGAAAACCTAGTGGGGGGTGCTGGGTGGAGGTCTGCAAATGGGTAAAAAGGGGGTACAACACTAAGAACATAACTAGTAAGATAAAAATAATGGAAAGTAAAAACTACTCATGACACACATAAAAAAACGAACACTTGCATTCGTGTGTCACTCTCAGGCGTGAAAAAATATTTAAAGGACAATGTAGCAACATTCCCACCATTTAACATGAATTTTCATATTTTGCATATCATTTCTACATTTTTACATATATTCTACATTACATCATTATTAAACACAGAATAATGTCCATATTGGTTTGCATGATGTTTCTATATGTATCATAAATATTTCCAAAGCTTCATCACTTACAGTTAACATTCTAAAACCTTGTTAATATTTAGTTATTGGTATATCATAATGTATTATTCTAGTTGAGTACATTTAGATTAGAATTTGTTGCCATCATAACAATCCCTATACTAAGTATTGTTGTTCATGAATCTTTGGCACCTTTTGAATTATCTCTTGTCATTGAAACTCTTGGGACTAGAAATACTAACCCAAAGAATATGAGTATTTTATGCCACTTGCTATGTATCACTACTTCTGAAGTTGCAGGTATGCATGAGTGGATGGCAACAGGGGTTACCATCTTAACATGCTGATAATTTAATGCTAAAATTAAATATTAAAATTTAATTCAATGCTAATGTAGTGTTAAAATCCTTTTGTGAATATAAAGCAATGAATCAATAATTTTCATATTTTTGATCACTAGAGAGAGTAAACCTTTTCTATGAGTTGCTGGTTTACTCATAAAGTTGGATACTGTATTGTTGCTACCTTTAATCTTTAAAGAAATTTTAAAAAGGGGTCTACATTTTCATTTTGAACAGCCTCTCAAAATTATATAGCTGGTCCTTGGTTTATTGTTTTGTTGCTGCTGCTGCTGTTAATACCCTTAGTGTTTTGTTTTTTTTTTACTATTAGGTTAACATATGTTCTAAAAATTATGTATAAAATTGGTTTTTGTCCTTATGCGACTTAAGATAATTATTGGTGCTACTAAAGATATAAATATTTATTTATGTCATAGATTTAACCTACTTAAGCAAGAAATGAAATGACAAAGAAGATAGTCATAAATAATCTAGAAATACCAGACCATTTCAACTGCATGAAGAGAAGGCTCACTTTCTAGAATGTCAGGAGACTGGGGAGACCCTGAATCACAGCACAGAGAGGTGTAGGCTCTCTCCAAAGCTGGTTCGCCCTGGGTCCATGGGAATCAGCCAGACAATATTAAAAATGGCTAAATGCCAGACTAAATGCATTTTTCTCACTTCAAAATATGTGGGGCCATCTTTCTTGACTATTAACTATATCTTCAACCTTCATGAAAACTGTTTTTCATATTCTCTGTCTTTAACATGGAAGTGATAAAAGTGCTTCTCTCTCCAATAAAAAATATTGCATAATTTGTACCACTTAAATATAAAGCCTTAATAGAAGGATTTACAAAATATTATTATTAGTTCTGCATTTTTCACCTATGCAGAACACTTTGTAACTGCTGTTCAACATTATGATTAAAATATAAATGAGGTTAATTTTTATACTTTGTTTATATTTCAATTCTAGTGGAATAATTCTAGAATTCATGTGTGCATGAATTTGGCAGGAAATATTCTCTAGTGAATATTGTAACTTTCCTTTAGGGGTGGGTATGGTAATACTGATCACTCCTCTTTCTCTTTGCAGAGGTCTGGCAGAAGTGGCAGCCCCAGACAACTGGGCTGGTCCTCCTCAGAATCTATTTTTTATCAGAGTCTATTCCTGCTTCTGGTTCCATCTCAACTCCTACACACACCCAGTAGTAGCTACTGACACAGCCAAGGGCATGCTGTACTGTTCGGCTTTTAGTCTTTCTGGCTGAAACCTGCCTCAATCAATCTCTTCCAGAAGACTGAAAATGGTAGTTGCTGGTTAAAATTGCCAAAATCATTATCATCAAATTATTAATAATAGATACGTAGATATAATAATGAACACTCTACTGGCACTGTGAATCAAGAAGACATTTCAAAAAAATAAAAGTCACTTTAAAGGTTTTAATTTGGACATTTTCTACTTTTACAGTTGTTACAATAGCCTTGCCTCCTCCAAAACATTTAATTAATTAATTAATTATGATAATATTTAGAAGGCTCTAAAAATTGCCTTAACATTAGTAAATAAGGAATTAAATAATATCAAGTGGTATTAAATAGTAAACTGACCATGAAAGCATTGTAATTTCAGCATTTTGAAAGCACCTAGGAAATATTCAATGTATTAGGTGTTTTTATATCACAGAAGGAAGGTCAAATTATTATTCTGAAAGAATAAATATTTTTCTTAAACATTACAGATATTTTGTTACTACTTTAGTGCTAAAGGCAGTTTCCTGGGGGGTTTGTTCCATTTTTCTCTACTCAGTGAAACAAATATCCATCTTTAGCCAGACTTTAATTCTTCCCTCAGAGCCATTAAAACTCAATTAATTGCTCAATTAATTGCTGATATCATTTAAATGACTCACTACTGAACTCCAAACAAACTTATAAACTGAAGTGATATGCTGATTTCCATTAAGTAGTCACAGATTTAAAAATAAACTTAAAAAAGAAGAATGTGAATGCCTATGAAAGAAAAGTACTTTTGTTAATTAAAAAATCAATATTCTATAAAGACAAGCAAACTCAAATTAATCCAGCCTTGGTATAATGTCATGGGGATAATCACATCGTCTATTTTACTAAAATGAGGTGAATAGATCACACCTCATCCTAGGGCTTCTAGAACTGTTACTATAAGGTGAGAAACCTGTCCTGTAGTTCACACTGCAAAGAAGTAGATCTGACTTTTAATTCAATGAGAAGTTATTAAAGTTGGTGCTTACACTATGTAACCTATTTATCAAGAATGAGCTAGAATTTTCCTGAAGGTAACTCAGATTGAATGTGAGCATATGAGAAAGGGGGGAGGGGAGGATTAAAAATTATAAATTTGTATACATCGAGTAGGGCCTGACTAAATTTAGTTTTCAGAGCAAACACACTCAAGTTCTGAAATGCTCACAAATTTCTCCTTGCTCCCCAACATCTTACCTCGTTTTCACAGAAAAAGCAGTGATTTAATTCTAAGAGCACCGCAAACTCGGAAGAGTTTTATACAAAGTAGCCATCATGCACATTCATATACTGATGAATAGTTTTTCTCTGCTACTCTCTCTCAAGTCTTCAAAACAAACTGCAGGCTACAAAGCACCCCACCCTGACTGCTTTTCCCAGATGACGTTAATCCGGACTGACGTCTGTGAAAATGTGGCTGCAGAAGAGACTTATCTGTGTGTGTGCATCAATGAAGCGTTTAAGTCCACACAATGTCCATGAAAATAAAACAAGTAAACACATGCTGTGTTCAAGAATAATTCAGAAAGAAAAAGGAAAACTTCAGTTTTTCAAAATGAATTTAAGTTGTAAATACAAGTGGCAAATGGTTACAATGAATGCAGTGATTCTAAGTTGTAAATACATTAACTAAAATTTTTGAAATGCTACTGTGTGGTAAACACTGTGTACAGCACAGCTAGCCATGCTTCCTCGCAGTGCTCAGCTCTGGGCGTAGATCTGCTGGACAGGGAAGGTGCTGCAGAGAAAATGACTCGGGTCAGCTTACGTTCACACATGAGATATCCCTAACAGCTTTTAAATCCCCAAATGTTGTAATGGGTAGTACTTAGTATGCCTGAAGCTAGGGGGAAGATAATATGTGCACAAATTATTTACCTATCCTCTAATACCAAATCCTGAAGTGTTGGGAGATTATTGCAGGCTTTTTTCTCTCCTCTTAAATATTAATGTGCACACTTTTCAACCAACTGTTGGCATGCAATACCAGCAGTGATTCCTGGTTCTATCATGTTTATAAAAAATGTCAATACCTATAGTAACTATAAAAACATGATATTAAGTTTTGTTATAGTGCCATTTCCAACTTATTGGAATAATAATTCTACATTTCAGGCAAGCTTCCAAGACAAACTCATACTGATATTTGTAGGAGGAAATGATGATTGCTTTATGGTCATGATTTGAATTTTTAATGATTAGCTACAACACTTTATGTTCTTTCCGATGCTCTCTAAAATTTCAGAATTTAGCTGTTTCCTAAGTAATATCACAAAGTCGAAATAAACACAATTCTGTAGACTGAGGCCACAATAATTAAATTGAGAAAAGTTTCTGTTTTGTGTCTAGATAGATACAATTATATAGAATTTTTTTAGGTATATATACATCTATCTATAGCAAGGCTAATACAGCAGCAAAATAATCCACATTTTCATACCTCCATCTTTTTCCTAACTACATGATTCACAGAGTGAAACACAAAATAAATTACTTCCCACCACTGAACCTCCACAAACATATTCTATTCTCTGTACGCCCAATCTTAGAAACAAGCCAGAAAGTACCTCCGATGCCTTTTCTTCCGAAGGGGTAACACCCCAATGCTATTAATCCTAGTTCTGAGTCTCTCCATATCGCTCCCCTGTTCATCCCACCCCCCAGCCACAAGAGTAGTCCAAACCCTCGCAATTTGTTGTCTATTGTTACTTCAGTGCCGAACTCATCCAATCCATTCTTCCTCTGTACTAAAAACATTCAAAAAGGCAAATATTTTACTAGGGTTTTCCTGACTTAAATCTTTCTTCAAAGCCTACCCCAAACTCTCCAGCTTCCGTTTTTCCACTTTCCCCATTACAACTTGCTCCCCTGAATATGAGCTACATTAGAGTTCAGCGAGGAAACCACATTTCCTTAGCATATGCTCTCTGCCTAGAATACCCTTAACTTCTGTCTGTTTGGAGAACGCTAAGGGATCTCTCAAGTCTTAGCTCAAGTGTTACTTCCCTTTGCATCCTTCCCCTAACTTCGCAAATCCACTGCAGATCTGCTGTCTCTATCCTGGAAGCACCTTCAACACACCTCTGTCCTCCACACTCAATTCCAATGGTGTGGAAGGCGGTCTCAGAGCACAGCCTCAACATCACTCTGAACCTGTGAGAAGTCTATTCTTTTCCTGGATGTTGAAATTAAATCAGTTGAAATAAAAAAAAAAAAATCTTGGCATTACTATTGAGATATAAAGTCTGATTTTATATTTTTTTAATTCTTTAGAAGTAAACATAGTATCATAATCTATAGCTGGTTCCTGTGCTAACTTTTATTATTTGTAGCTGGTCAAATAACCTGAAATAAAAAACAAATGATGACCCTGGTCTCTCATATATTTTAGTCTTAGTTTCTTTATGGGTAAAGAGTTTGGACAAGATCACCTCTTTGAATTCTATGTCTAAAACAGACTAAACAAAGTGAGAAGAGTTTCAAAAAGGAGTTTCAAAGAGTTGGATGGTAGTAGCCAAGAAAGATCTGTCAGATGGCGCAAAGACCAAAGAGTTAAATGGAGGCAACACCTGGGAGACATACCGTTGAGAGGAACATAAGGTATTTATGGGGAATGGACAGTGTTCAGAGTGGGAAACGCTGCTGCTGAGGTGGAGGGGGCCGGGAGGCCAGTTTGCTCCTTGTCCCACTGGTCAGTCACCAGAGGTGTGAGAGCAAGGAGGCAACCTCGTGTTCACTCCTGTGTGGTGTCATGAACATTCATCGGTGTTTGGGGGGATGACAGCAAAGCTCCAAAGCAACTCCAGAAATGTGCAACAAGACAATCACTGTATAGGGGAAAACACATTTTGATTTTGAACAAATGTGTCCTGATTACATATTAAGATAAAATATATGAAATATGACAAATGTTTAAGTAAAGTGTTACCTACCAGTAGCAGTGGATGTGAAAAAAAGAAACTAGAAAAAAAAAAACTAAAAAAGGATAATAATGGGCAATTTATAAAAGATGAAACAAATTAAGAATAAGCAAATGAAGACTGTTCAGCTACATTCTGATCCAAGTAAAAAATAACAATGAGATATCATTTCACACCTACAAGGCTGGCAAATTTAAAATTATGACAAATCAAATTTTGTCAAAGTAGAAAAAATAAATCTTATTTATAACTGGTAGAGACATAAATTGAGATAATGATTAGAGACAAATTTGGCAACATGCAGTAAAGTTGATGAGCTTTTGTTTGTTTTGTTTTACTATTTGATTTCAGTCTCTGGAGAATTTCTCCCTTATCTAAGTAAAGAGACACATGAGCACATCAGTTACAGAACTGATTGGAACAGGAAACAATTGGAAACCACCCAGATACTCATTAAGAATGGATTAATAAACTATGATTTATTAATTCAACAAATATTTAAGGCAATAAAAAAATCAGTGGTCTAGACCAGTGATTTTTCAACCTTTCTCATCTCATGGCACACATTAACTACTAAAATTCGGTGGCACACTAAAATTATTTTTTTGCTGATCTGACCCAAAAAATAGGTACAATTTTGATTCATTCACACCAATTGCTACTGTTGGGTGGGCCACTGCCATGTTTTTATTTGACAGTCTGAGGGAGAAGAGGTCGCTGCTCTTGACTAACTAGTTAGGTGTTCCATGTTTTAAAAATTCTTGTGGCACACTGGTTAAAAATCGCTGGTCCAGAGTACAGGTTTCAACGGGGATAGTTTTCTTTTATAAATTTGGTATCTATATTTCCATATAATTGGGTTCTTTAAATCCTGTGTATTTTTTGTGGATATTTTATTAAAAAGCAACATTGAGCAAAGTGGAAAAATAATACCATTTGTGTAAATTATAACATGTAATTTACAATTTATGTAAAGTTTGAAAACCTGAAAAACTATGATGTCTACTAAAACTATGGTTCAAGACACATACGTACATTTTAGGAATACAACTGTTCACAGAGGTAATATATACTGAAATCAGGATACCTTTTTTCTCTGATGAGGGAGGTGGGAGAAGGGGAAAAAGGAAGTGAATGGACAAACTATGCTTTGTTTTGTTTCTTTAAATCTGAAGTATGACACTATAGAAAGATTTAATAGATTTCTGTCCATTCTGTTATGTTATATATATTTTTTTAATTTCATATTTAGAAAGTAAAGTTCATTTTTACCAGTACCTCCATAGTAAATAAATTTTCTATACCCAAACACGGGATTCATTGAACTATTTTTGCATCATGTCAGTGAGAAAATGAATCTTTTCCTATAAACAATGTCCTTTGGTGATTTCCTGCAACCAATCCCTGGACCACTTGTGTGCAGAGAAAAGGGTGTGGAGTCCACATTGGTGCTGGTAGTCCTTGATTCTTTCACTCAGTTATTGAACCCCGCACGCCCACCCTGGGCCAATCCTAGATTATTTTCAATCATGTTATTGTTGATTATGACATTCTTTCAAAATGTTAGTATTCTGGAACTCAGCAAAAATTGTATTGCCTTTTATTATTGCTAAGAGAGATGGTGTTATTTCTATCATTCATGCACTAGGGCTTCTTCACATGTTTTACTGATTTTGCATTTTTCCCCCTGATAATTACAAATAGAGACTCAGTTTCAGGGATCTACCCTCAGCATTAAGTAGTAAGCTGTGTGCAAATATAACAAATATCACGCTGTTTCAAATAATAAAACCATTCAGTACCTTGGGACTCAAATGAATATAAAATGCTTGTCATGTGCAATAGTCAACACTGATCATAAAACATGCAACTGAGGTAGACAACTCTAGAGTAGAGACTTTTTAGAAGTCTAACTGTAGGGTTACAAAGGGAAGCAAAGTAAAGGGAGAATGTGAAAAAGTGCTTGACGACACTATAGAGATAGCAGGGAATTCCGGGGCTGCATGGTGATGAGTTCCACTCTCCCCAGTCAGTTTCTGTTGCCTTGGCTCCGGCAAGGTTTCATCGCTGAATTTCACTAAACAGCAGTCACTCTATTACTGGTCTTCTTTTAAAGCCACACAGGTTTTTCTCCCGGGACTGGAGAGTCTCAGGTGTGAATGCCTCGACACAAAGACAGAAGTTGGACGCCACTGATATGTTATGGGACTGGTGGGATTTAATTTCATTTTGAGTCATGTCACTGGTTGTGTGTGCATGATTCCTACACACCACATCCATCACCCTATGCTGAAAATAGTCCTAACATAGACAGGTCCATTTGCATGACAGTCTTTACTAGCTTGAATGGGGTGTATGTAGTCCGTTAAAAGCACATTGATTTTTGTCATTTTTAAAAGTTACCATAGTAAGTGAAAATTCTAATTCCATTGATTAAGTGCTTGCAATGCGCCAGGCACTTCAGAGTTCTTGGCATTATTTCATTACACTTTTCAACAGCTCTGTGGGGCGGGCCATATCCTCATGTCATAAGCCAAAAAGCTGTTATAAATCCAGTTATCTGATATCTTCTTATGCTCTTTATGCTACGGTTTCTCCATCCATCAATCAGGGATTAAACTTTTATGGTAAGCAATTACATTCAAAAACAAGTTGGAGATACAATAGTAATAGGTGTTAATTTTTAAAATAATTTATAATGCCCTGTGGGTTACAAAGCATAGGCTATGTAAACAGTACTGACTCTCCTTCAGGGAGTCTCCTCCAGTCCGCACTCACTCCCCTCCTACACCCCACAGTGCAGGGGTGGGCACCACCCACTTCACACAGGAGCCTCCGATGTTCTTTGGGGTGTGCCGCCTCTTCCAGACTGGGATTGAAGGCAGCTGTCCTCCAAAAACCAAGGGGACTTACAGGCTGGGTTAAATCATTCCAACGTAAGTATTCAAAAGAGTGAGAACCCGAGACATGGCACGGTGTTTCAGACAGCCAGGCAGGGGGTAAAGCAGGAGCCACCTCATGACCCCCCACTCACTGCAACAGGCAGACTGCTTCCACCTGCGGCCACTGCCCGTCCCTTTGGTTTCTACTGCTTCCCACTTATGTGCCCACAGTAGTGCTGTACCCGATATGTACTACAATATTTTTTTATTAACAGAAGATTTAAAAATGTTAAGTCTTAGACACAGAATTCAAAGAGGTCATCTTGTCCGAACTCTTCACTTTACCTATAAAGAAACTAAGACTAAACGACATTAAGAGGCCAAGGTCACGACATGTTTTTATTTCAGGTTACAAATAATAAAAGTTACAAATAATAAAAGCACAGGAACCAGCTATAGATGATACTATGTTCACTTCTAAACAACTAAAAAAAATAAAAATCAGACTTTATAGTAATGCCAAGATTCTTCTAGTTTCACTGACTCCATTTCAACATCCAGGAAGAGAACAAACTCTTGTTGGCTGTGGCCACTGCTTTAGTTAAACATACTTGTGAAATATGAAATTACATAATTAAAATAATTTGAGTAAAGCTGGTAAAATATAGTCTTTCTATTTTCATATTCCTTATCATTTCCTCATCATATAAAGTTTAATGGAAAACTAAATGAGGGAGGGAATCAAATTAAATTTAATAGACTAAAAGTTCTCTTCTATCCCTAAAGAAAAATAAAGGCATTGTTAGTTTTGAAATACCTTGACCTCAATGGCCTTGGAAAGCTGAATGTGGTCCTTCCTGCCAAGAAACCGAGAAATCTGAAACATGTGTTACAAGAGCGTAAGAAACCACTTAGTGGGAAGGGGCCAAACTTAAACAAAGATCCATAAATAAAAATCTCCACTAAGGCAAATAATTCTCAATATACGTGTTTCATTGATGAGATGAAAACTGTAAACCCTCAAAGATGTCAACAGACACTTGAAGTAATCAAGTCGCCAGAACTAAGCAGCGAATAATAGCTTTTTGCATCCCAGGCGCGGTCAGGTGCCAACAATCGACCAGTGTTGGGCTCATCTCCCCCAAACACACATGGCTCCCCTGTGACAATTTTAGGTAAACCTGATCTTTGACTATGTGGTGTAATTGGCCTTAATTTAAGGATTTTCTTTTACTGTTTCTTCTACCCATGGCAGTGAAAGCCACCAAAGCTAGGCTAATTTGCATTCTGAAATTTCATTCTGTGTTTTTATTTTCCTTTAGAGGGTTCTTGTTACAGAAGAGCTTCATTAACTCAATTAGGCATGATCCAGTGGGCCGGTACAAATTAGGCTAGCCACAGTGTCTTCAGAATGGACAAAAATAAGAAGCCAGCAGTAGTCTTCATATTTTGAAGGAAATTGTACTAGCTGACATTTCTTTGTGTCAGTCACATTAAGCTCACAGCAACTGAAATAACCAAACTGTGTTTTGGAAGCTGTATTCTCTAATACTACAAGATATATAAGGATACACCAGTGGGAAAGGGAATACAGCATATTTTTACCATGAATTTCTCACAGGACTTGTTATCTCCTTTATTAAAGAAATAATCATTCTTTGGTGAAAAAGTATATTCATATATCCATCTCTAACAACTACTGCTGTGATAACTTGTAATAGATTCCATACACGTTACATTTGAAAAACCAAGTAAAAGAAACCATCTAAAAGAGAAGCTATTTTCATTATCCTTCTCTAGAACACACACAGAGCACATGACATCAACCCAGAGAGGACCACATGAAAGCAGATTCTGCCTGGCTAAGATGACAGGAAGTTATTGATTATGTTTTTTTGGCATCCGTTTCTTCATCAACTCATAGAAGTAATAATAACCATCATTCTTTTGAAGAAGAGTCTTTAGACAATGTATTTATCCATAAGAATCACCTGAGTAAATGTTAAAGAGATTCTTGGGCCATATTTTAGACCTACTGAATCAGAATTTTCAGTGAGGCACCTAGGAATTTTTTTTTTTTTTAATACTAGTGACTCCTATTGAGTTCTTATATATTAAAATATAAATAATGTAAAAGCTCTATAGGAAATTCTAAGTGGTATTTAAGTGTATGAAATCAACCTTATCCAGAATAAGAATTTCAACTACAAAGGATTATTTTGAGGAAAAAAATATTATTGCCAGGAATTTATTTAGGTTAACCTTTACACTGTGAGGAACAGCTGTGCTAAATGAACCAATCAAACCACCAACCAAACAAGTGCTTTCAAAAAAGTAAATACACACTCTCTGCCCTGCAATAAGTACAACTCTGAACCGATAAACACTGAATGTCCACATGCTGTACATTAAAGCAACAAACTACTGTAGATAGAGTCTTCATGAATTCTGGGACATAATAATAAAGAATGAAGTGTCATTGCAGTTATTTTCTGACCTGTCTTCTGTCTCTCAAGAAACCTAAGAAAAATGGAAGAAAATATGAAAATTCTCCAACATAATTCTAGTTATGTGAATTAACAATGCTGAAAATAAGATGGTGCTTGGAGTAGGAATTTACTGTCACCAGAAGCTGTTTGTGACTTGAAAACCAGAACATGGGGTTCAGAACACAGTCTGATTTCTGTAGACAACAGTGAGTTCCTAGCAGGGGTTGTTCCTTCCCAGAAACCTGCCTTGGATAGCGTCCTGGTACTGGGATGCCTTGGCATGTCTGCCACCTCAAAAATCGCTACAGTCATGCTTCCATTTGATTGAGAGGCTTGACACATTCCTCTGATTCCTGAACTGTGCCCACACAACCTGTTCCAACATTTGTAGACTGCAGTGAACGTTGCTGAAGTCTCAAGGTGGCTAGCTGCAATTTCAAATGTGCATGTGCCAATCTTGGAAGTGTAAATTAGAAAGTTCTTGGAAGAAAATCACATTGGAAACAATAGAAATTGTGTGCTCGTGGTCAATGAATAATGACTTGTCATTGGTGACAAAGGATTACTGGAGTTATGAGTATTGATTTTCACAAACTGAACAAAGCCGTACTTAAGGGTATATAGATATTATGCAGTCATAGGGAGCTGGAATTAATTTTATAAAGGCTCATAATAGAAACCAGATGGTCAAAGTGTCTGAAACAGATATGGCCCTCCCTTAAGCTATGCTAGAAATTAGCTCAAAAAATTTTAAAGGACTAGAGTCATTGATACCACATACGAGATCCACAGGAGTGACACAGCGTGGGCTTTCTGGAACAGTGGGCCTTATTTTAGAGGATGGCGATGCTTGCAGAGTATTTTATCTGGAGAACACACTTGTGGGTGTGTGCTGCACCCAAAAACGTGGGTGTGCGGCAGACTCACGAGAGGGATGGGTAGCACGCAGCTTCATGTGCTTCGGTCTTTTCCATTACGGACAACGCGCTTACCGAATTTCCCTATCTTTCTGTTCCTAGAGGTCTTATTTCCACCTGTAAAGCCTCCAGCTGCTTTTTCCTACCCTCACCCAAACCCAATAAAGTTTCTGTGTTTCCCTCAATTGGCATTAGGTATGAACTCAAGGGATGTGTTCAAACAAATGAATTATTCAAAGGAACTCTGAAAATGTTTCTTCAGTGTAAGAACAGAGGTCGCAAAGGCACATGAATAAGTAAGGAAATACTACTAAAGATTTACATCAGAACTTAATAAATTAGAGACCAAACAATAAGATAATCTGGATAAAATTAAGCTTTCTTTTGATATTGTTATTAATTGCCAGAAACACCCAAAATGTATTAACTCACCACGCTAGGCATCAAAGTCCCATGTGGACCTCACTGGTTAAATCAAGGTGTCAGCAGAGCTGCGTTCCTTTTCTGAGGCTCTAGGGGAGGAACTGTTTTCTTGCCTTTTCCAGGTGCTAGCAAGTTTTCCAGTCTCTTAGTTGGTGGCTTCCTGCTAACTTCAAAGTCAGCAAAGGCCAGGGAGCTTCCTCACACTACACCACTCTGTCACTAGCGCTTCTGCCTCCCTTGTGATTACAGTAGACGCACCTGGATGATCTAGAATACTCTTTCTATATTGGGGTCAGTTGATTAGTAACATCAATTCCATCTGCAACTTAATTTCCCTTTGCCTTTTAAGGTACCATACATGTTCCGAGCACGAAGACCTAGGCGTCACAACCATCCACAATCAAAGTCTGCTTTACTACTGCTTTGTAGACAGGTGAGCTTCTTTAAAGAAAGGCACGCCTGACACTCCAGCACGCAGACTTCACTCTGCCTCATTTGGACTTCAGTGTCTTCTATGTACTGATCCAAGGTGGTTCTTTTTTGGCAGGCCTGCTTTAATTTTCAAAAGATAACTGCTTGATTGCAATCAAAATCAAACAGAATAATTTATGGAAAATGGAAGTGAGAGGAGAAAGAATGTGAGAGGGGTGGAATTTTTCCAAGTAATTTAATTGGACATTATTTAAAGAATTTCTAAAGAACAAATTCATAAGGGTAGTTTGGTTGCTGGCTAAAGAACCAAGTCTGAGAGTAATGAAAAAGTTCTATTCCTTGAGCGTTCAGAGAAAACAAAATTGCACTAACAACTTCGATTACATTACATGTCACAGAATTTCAGGTCAGGTATGGGATATACTCTAAACCGCACTTTAAAGTTGAACCATGTATTCATGATATAAACATTCTAACTCTGCAGTTTAAAGAGCTAGTTGGTCATTAACAAGCATAAGTTCTATCATCTTCCTTCCAGTTGGGACTTGGCTGAAGTAGCACAAATTTCTGGGCAAAGGAGAAACAAATTTGGGACAGCTGGTTGTTGATTTTACAGAATAATCCAAGTCCAGCCTTGTAATATCATCTATTTATCAAAACAACTTTGAGATGAAACACACAGGGTCAAATAGTATTACACAGTGACTTCGACTTCGAAATTCAAATTTAACAGAACTCATTGTGATAATTCAAAATAAGAGGTACTGAACATACAGACCTTCAGCCAGACCCACCTGTATTGATGCTGAACTCTTCCAGTTTAATCCAACACCCTTTCTAGGCTCTGTCTGACACTCAGCTTCTCAAACAACAACTCAAACTCAAAAGTACCCCCCAAAACAATCCCGTAACACCAAACCTGGCTTGCTCACAGGTAATGGCCTTCTTCCTCTAGCAGAATGAACTTCAAAACCAATGTAAGCACCCTGTGTAGCAATGATCATAAATGATGGTGTGTACTGCTTCTAAGAAAGCAGAATTGACTCTTAGGTGAGTGACAGCTCTGGGAACGTGAATAGCTCTTCAGTTGTAGACAAGATATGTCAAGGATTGAATATGGTTCATCTTGACTGGAGTCAATACCAACGGAACACACACTAGAGACACTGCCTCTCCTGAATTCACAGTTCTTTAAGGATGTCAGCTGTGTTAGGAGCAGATTTCCTGAGGTCTCTCCTCTACTCACTCAACAAAGGTTACACTACCTAGGACACTGAGATAAATGGTCTCTTTACCATAAAGATTGCTATATTTGAAAATTTTAGCTTATTGAGTGCCTAAGTGATAACATATAATTATGATTTAACATGCTAAGTATTAATGGAGCTATTATATAGTATAGATTCAACAAGGAGAAGGCAATATATTCTAGCAAAGAAATTCGAAGATATATGTCAATACTTGAGATGAGGTTTCAAGGATGGGTAGTATTTTGGCAGAGAAACTAAAAAAAGGATAATATAGACAAATATCAAAGCCGTTTCCTAGAGTCATAAATAAATGTAGTGAATTTGGGAAACTGAGGATGGTTTTCCATGGCTGGCGTTAATGGAAGAAAGAGAGAAGTAGCAGAAGACAAGTCTGGGAAAGAAGGTCAGGGCCAAAGAAAGGGCCTACTTACCCTCAGCAATGAGGATGTTTTGGTATAATCAACCCCCTGAAAATGTCAGAAAATTATACAAGAAACCAAATTCTCAATTAAAAGCATCTAACTCAAAAAGTTTCTTGCATTAGTGATTATTACCTTTTGTGAGGTCAAGTTTTGCTAAGAACAACACACAGTAAAATTTAGCACCTCATATGGAAGATGCTTTACTGTTAATTCACATACATCTGTTGTCTCCCTGGACCACTGGGATTTAATGACTGGAGAACCAGTGTGGGCAACCGGATCTTCAGAGCTGGTGAACATTCACGCTGTATCCTGTAAGCTCATCTTTGTTGTTGCTGCTTTTACTTTTAAGTAAGAAGCAAGTTCTTCAAGATAGTAGATATTACTACTATATCTTCTCAGAATTATATTAAATCTACCTTATAAATGCCTAATTCCTCAGACATTAACAGGGAAACATCTTGAAAATGTTGTGAAGGAGGCAGTGTTATTTAAATGGTATAAATGCCTAGTTACATTCTATTTCTTACTGATGTGGAACAATACCTTAAAATATTTGAGGTTTATATCTTTAAGAAGAAAAACAGATTTTCATTAAAAGATATATTATAGCATTTTTGAAAAAAAAATGCAACTTCTGGAAACAACAAAATCTATTCATTAATAAAATGCAATTAAAAGACAATATTGGGTTGGTGAAAAAGTCTTATACTTTTCTATAAAATAAAAGACACATTTTTCATTTTCACCAATAACTGTATTGATGTGGATATTTTGAGTATGCCAGCTATCTCCCTTTATTGGCTCCTAGTGGGTAGCAGCCAGGGGCGCTGTGAAACATCTTCCAGTGCATAAAACAGCCCCACAGCAAAAGAATCATTTGGCTAAAGTGTCAATAGTACCAAGGAACTTCGTAAACCACTTCTGACACATTTGATCAGTCACAGCACCTTCTCCATATACTGCACAAATCTCTTTTTGTGTTCCAGTTGCATTTTTACCTTTCTTGTAACAATAAAGCTTAATACATCAAAAATATCTTCAATATTCACCAATTTTGGTAAGTTTTTTTTTAAATGCTCATTGACATGATAGCTGTCACAATGCAATCTATCAAAATGGTTTTGAATGAAGTTAAAGCCAACTAAGCAGTACTAGAGCCATGGTACGGAAAAACCTAAACTTTTTGGCCAACCCAATGCTTATATATATATAACTATTGAACTTGGAACATATATATATTATATTGTATACATAAATAAGTAATAGCACCAGGAAATTTAACTACATAAGCTACATTTAATAAAATCTATATTAAAAGACAGAAGTACCAATATAATCTCTAATTCCTATTTAAGTTAATAAATGCAAATAAAATAATAAATAACTATTATGGGAAAGTATGGCTTCACTACGTGAAGTACTGGGAAACTAAGCAAACTTTTGATCGCTTTTGTTTTCACGGTACTGTGGGTGGACTCCATTTGGCACATTTATTAAATGGTGCAAGAAATTTTTAGCTAAATATCTAACAGGATGTCATCTTGAAACCTCATGTTCCTATATTACTGTGCTGTTAACAGAAACAGCTTGCAAAGATTTATGGCTTCTATTAATTATACTAAAAATATGGTAGATTTGCTCAAAAAATCAATTGTAACAGGGACAAGCAAGTGTACTTTTTAATTACAATCATAAATTACAAATGACTGTCATTATCAAATTTTTCTTTTTCTTTATTCCCAAGTGAAGAGTTAAGTGGGAATTTTTCGTTTGCTTGTTTTCCTACATTTAACCATGGAAGATCAGACTGTGTTAACAGTCAACAGTATGGTATACAGGGATCCAAGTTATCTCCAATTTTGAGTACTCCCTGTACTCCTCAAAAATTAGAGAAAACATCAAGACAAGAATAAGTTCAAATATCTGCCTTTCTGCTTAGTATTTTCATAAATTTTATTTTCTCACCAATTTCTCTTTAGTTCCAGGAAACTTACTATGTCTCCACTCTGCATGACTATGACTATAGGTTCTGTTTATATATGTGCATAGAAATAAAGAATTGTTTCCAGAAAGAATTCAGTATAGCTTGCATTTATATAAACAATATAAGAAAAATAGTACAAAATTTAAAATTGGGGGAAGAAATAAGAACAAAGAGAAAGTAACAAAAATTACATTAAAAAATGCATTCAAGTTTACATTTATATATACATTTCAAATATCAGAACATTTTTGTTTGGCATTAAATCAATATCAATTTCATGCTCACTGATGTTCCCACACAGCTCTGCTGCATTATCCAACATGGCCCTGGATGCCGTAAACCCCAGCTACAGCATTGCCTATATTCCCAAGACTTATGTGGCTTGGCACAGCTACAAAATCTGAGTTGGTAACAACGCTCAGATAATTCTTTTCACTCTTCATTAAACTCTTGTGACAAGTATAATCCATTTCCCCAGATGTTTTTTTTTTGTTATTGTTTAAAAGAAAAATATACCCATTTTTTTCCTGAGCCAACTTGTTTGAAGACACAAGGGACACGTCATAATAAAGAAAATTGCAAAAAATTTACTAAATTTTTATTAGTAAGATTAACTACTTAAGAGTACTCATAGTGTTTGTCTATTTGTTCATTTATTTTTGAGGTAGTGTTACTAATATTGCTAGTCATATTTAAGATCTCTCCTTTGGGGAATAAAGAAAAGGGAGACCATTTTATCTCCTTAATGGCCAAACAAGGGTTAAAACATACAACTATGCCTGGAAAACAGGCTGATGGAGCCTGGTGGCTGCCGCAGATATTGGGAGGAACACTTTGAAAAGTATATGATTGTCTAACCACTAAACTGTACACCTGAAACTATCACGAAATAGAGTCAATGGAAACTGTAACTGAAGAATAAAATTTATAAAAGAAAAAATATTTCAGAGAGTAAGCCCTTGTCCAATGTATCACTGGTAAATAGTTTTCCCATTCAGCGGGTTCCCTTTTCAACTTACTGATAGTTTCTTTTGCTGTGCAGGAGCTTTTTAATTTGATGTAGTCCCATTTGTTTAATTTTTCCTTTGTTTCCCTTGCCATGGGAGATATATCAGCAAAAATATTGCTATGTGAAATATCTGAAATTTTGCTGCCTATGTTTTCTTCCAGAATTTTTATGGTGTTGTGACATATTGAAATATTTTATCCATTTTGAGTTTATTCTAGTGCATGGTATGAGCTGGTGGTCAAGCTTAATTTTTTGGCATATTACTCATTTTCCCAACACCATTTATTGAAGAGACTTTTATTGTATGCTCTTGCCTCCTTTGTCAAATATTAGTTGATCATAAATGCATTGACCTATTTCCAGGCTCCCTACTCTGTTGCATTGATCTGTGTGTCTGTTTCTATTCCTGTGCCAGGATGTTTCGATTACAGTGGCCTTATATTATAGTTTGATTTCAGGTATTGTGACCCCTCCAACTTTGTTCTTCTTTCTCAAAATTGCAGAGGCTATTTGGGATCTCTTTTGGCTTCATATAAAGTTTTGGAATATTTGTTCTGCATCTTTGAAATATGTCACTGGTATTTTAATAGGGATTGTGTTGAATCTGTAGATTACTTTGGGTAGTATGGATATTTTAATGATGTTAATTCTTCCAACCCATGAACATGGTATATTCTTCCACTTATTTGTACCTTTCTCAATTTTTCATCCTACTCAGCATGAGAAAGACAAACAATTCAATCAAAAAATGGGCAAAGGACCTGAATAGATACTTCTCCAAAGAGGATATACGGATGGGCAATAAATATATGAAAAAATGCTCAACATCACTAGCAATCAGAGAGATGTAAATTAAAACCACAATGAGATAGCATCTCACATCTGCCAAAATGGCTGTCATCAGTAAGCCTACCAGTGCTGACAAGGGTGTAGAGAAAAGGGAACCCTAGTGCACTGTTGGTAGGAATGCAGTCTGGTGTAGTCACTGTGGAAAACAGTATGGAGTTTCCTCACAAAATTAAAAATGGAACTGCATTTTGACT
Source organism: Tonatia bakeri (assembly GCA_004024845.1). NCBI lineage: Eukaryota > Metazoa > Chordata > Mammalia > Chiroptera > Phyllostomidae > Tonatia > Tonatia bakeri. The sequence goes on from PVIA01001128.1 coordinate 219,579, forward strand.
CTGCAATTCCACCTCAGGGAATATAATCAAAGACTCTAAAAGCACCAATGGAAAAGAAACATGCACCCCTATGTTAATTAATAGCAGCACCACTTACAATGGCCAATATTTTGAAACAGCTTCAGTGCCCCTCAGTAGATGAGTAGATAAAAAAGCTGTGGTATAACTGTACAATGGAATACTACATGGCCATAAAAAATAAGGAACACTTACATTTTGTGACAGCATAGATGGAATTGGAGACTATTATGCTAAGTGAAATAAACCAGGCAATGAAAAACAAATACTGTATGATCTCACTTATAACTGGAATCTAAGGAAGAAAATAAACTCACAAGCAAAATACAGGGTCTGGCACAAATAATGCCTCTTTTTAATTACAAAATCTTTTATTACAAAATCATAAGCACATAATTCTGTAACATAACTATCACAGTCAAGAATACCACATGACATTTTAGGTGAAATATTCCTATTAAAACTATAAATTATTACACCACATTATTACCCTATCAACCACACTCAAGCAGGCATTATTTCTGCCAGACCCTGTAGAATCTGAGGCACAGAAACAAGAACAGATGGACAGCAAGCTGTAAGGGGGGCGGGGGAGGTTACAACTGGTTGAAAGAAGGTGAAGGGGTTAGTCTAAGAACATATGTGCAGGACCCGTGGACAAGGACAACAGTGTGGGGATGGACTATGAGAAGGGGGGGTTGAGGGGAGGAGGACAAAGAGGGGAAAACTAGAATGACTATAATAGCATAAACAATAAAAAATATAATAAAAAATAAAAATAAAATTTAAAAAAGCCTGGGAGAGTATCCAACAACATATTTATAGTGCTTATCACAGTCACAGGATCAGAATCATTTTAATTTTCCTCTTTACTTTCCTACATTGTGCAACGTTTCTACAACAAGGAAGGATACCATGAAAAAAATAACCAGTATCTAAAAAAAGGTCAAAGTACTAAAAAATACTATAAGATGGAATATGCTATCAGCCAACATAAAAACATAGTAGTCTGCTTTATTGGACCATTGGGAAACTGGCTAGAAATATGTTCCTTCTATCCAATCATGTATTTTACCCCCAATAATTCTTCCCTAAAATCATCCAGTAGCTAGCCCAGCTCACTTTTCAGAACGTCATAAGATAACCTCCACAGGGAAATGAGAGGACCTCTTACTGGAAGAACCATTGCAAAGAACACCAACTGTGTGACCTTCACAGAGAAATGCCACCTCCTATGCAGTTAAAGCAATTGGGTTATCCATCTGTGAGCAGGGTTGGAATTATTAACTCCAGGTCTAGACTTTTTAAAACCTGGAGGCAAAGATAGCAAGAATAGTTGGGTGTAGGTTTTTGCTCCATTGAGAAAAAGGGGAAAAAGGTTGGAGTTTAATTGAAAAGTTTTTACTTTATTTTAGGGTCCTAAAGGTAATGGGATGTGAAGACCCAAAATAGTTTAAGTACAAGTGGCTATGAAACACTTTCTCCACCTGCAAAACTGGTGTAAACAGGAAGACGGAAAAACTGAATAAACTCTTTGGATTATTGTTGTTTTCTCAATTTCTACATCATAAATCCATAAAATACGAAATACACACAACACAAAAGACTTTGAATTATGTATATTTTCTCAGCTTTTGAACTGTATAACAAAAGCTATAACATTTAAATTTAATTTGTAATTAGTGTTTGAATCAAGTATATGCTCTTAAAGTTAACACAGTAAATGTGGTCTTTTGAGAATAAACTGCAATATGCATAATGTATTTCAATATTGCTAAATGAAAAAGAGACTTGAGATATGTGAAAAAGAAACAGTACTGCCTTATTTGCATTTTCCTGAATATTCATGTTCAATTATTACTCCAAATTAATAGGCCCATTTTAAAACTCCATGCAAATTTCAGCTGGAACTGCACTGTTTGCCCCCAGTTGGGGAACACTGGACCATTATGATTTGAACTAACATTATCCTATTGATGGTGTTCTTCCTATTGACTGGTAGTGGGTTGTTTTTTCTTTTTACAATAACAAGAAATTCATTACATTACAAATTTTAAAGTGTATCACAATTTCAAAGTGGGACTATTTTAATTTTATTCTTCTTAAAACTCATCCTTTCAAAAATACACTTCATTTTTTCAAATGATAAAAAACAAGTTAATCCATAAACTGGCAAAGTGAAAATGGAATGAAACCAGTGGGCAGGTTCTTATACATGGGGTCTTAACAAGGACCTTGAAATGTTGTCTTCTGTGTTACATCAAATTGATTTCCAATACGAAATAAGTAAATGGATGCAAAGGGGAGCAAAATCATGTCCCGAGGTCTTTCTGTAGGTGTTGGATATAATACAGATTTAGAATAAGATGTTGACTGATGTTTTAACACAGTACATTCTTAAACTAAATGAGCAAAAGCATGTACCATTGGTGATAAAAATAAAACCTTAGAAAATAATTTATTCATTAATTAGGTCAATCAGTCAGGAAATATGTATCCATCTCCTATTAAGTGCCAAGTATTATATCAAGTTTAGGAGTCTACAGATAAAAGAGAAGAAACCCACCTTTAAAGAATCTCAATGAAGGGAGGAAAAGAATTACAGATATGTGCAATGTTGATACAATGTAATACATGCAAGAGGAAGGTTAGTATGTGTCAGACCTCCAGCTCTGCATCCAGTCCCGGACACTCAACAATGTGCCACAGAAAATTCAGAGCAAGAGGCAATGAACATGAACTCCCTCTACCCCCCTCAGAGGCACAATATCTCATAAGATGTCGTAAGGGTAGTAAGGAAGCTAGGTGCCTTATGTAAATAATCTTGGCATTCTATCCTTTCAATTAGGCCAGTAGTTCTAAATATGAAACAGTTAACATGCTTCCACACAGTGTTCTGAACGTGTCTGTCTGTAGAGGCACAAAGACCCCTGGACAACACTGACCTGCACCTTCCTCTGTGTTTACGACTGCTGGAACTTGACACCACATTGGCCGGGAAAGCCTGGGACAGTGCCTCTCCTTGCCAGCTAGGTACAGGTTTGGAACAGCAGATGAGCTGGGAGGTGGGGGAGGCAGGGAAGTGATCCTTCAATTCAAAATATTAGATGATGATACAGCAAATTAAGAATTGTTAATTAAGCTGCATATGACATAGGTGGCTTTCAGCTGTTATTGTTTATTGTTTTTGCTTATGACTCTTGCCATCCGATATAAATTTATCATGAAGTTTACCAGGCATGAGAAGACCAGAGACCATCCTTTTATGGAGTGAAAGTATGGAGACCATCCTTTTATGAAGTGATAAGCTCCTTGAACTTCCTTGAGAGATAATATACAAATAAATTTTTATATGTAAATATGTAAGAGGAATTGGCATGTTTTATCTGGCATAAAAACAAAATAGTTCTCTCTTCGACCTCTCCTTACAATATTCCCATGTGTTCAGACACTACAGGACAACCTTAAATAGAAAAGACTATCAATCTAAACAAACTAATTTGCATTAATATTTTTTCAGAGTCAGCCCCATGTCCAAACTAAGAAATATATGTAGTGCATGTGTGAATATACACGGATGTACACTTACTTATCCATATGTGTAGCAGAGCTTTAATCACATCTCTGTCTCTATGCATCTATGTGTATTTATTCAACATATTTCTCTTTAGTCAAACCCACTACTGAATTATTTATATTATTCATTTTCCTCAGATTGCTGCCATTGGAAGATAGATTCCACTAACACTTCAACAATATATAGTACCTGAGTCTGTCTTAATAATTTTTTTTAGATTTAAAAAGTATATTTAGTTATAAATAGCATTATACTACCTGCAAGCTGATTTGTAATCTAGGGAAAGGGCATGACAATCCTTACCAGAAGCTAACCTGACTGCACTAACTGGAGCTTTCACCATTTGTAAGCTGTTTAAATGTCTCGGTAAAATCATTCATTACTCCTTGCAAACATTAGCAGGGAAACTACACAGACAATTATTAGATTAAGTTAAATTTAGGTTGCTTTGATTGTAACTGCCACAAAAATAATCAAAGAAAAAAATCTACCTTTCTCAGATATTATACTTGACTTAGATTGCAGTTTAAACTCTTGGAAAGGGTGGAAAGGGTGGAAAGGGTGGAAAGGGTGGAAAGGGTGGAAAGGGTGGTGACGGCCCTATAGACAGTTCTCTCCAGTCATTTATTTCGAGACTATTTACTTTATATCACCAGAGCTTCCTCCTCTTAACATGTTTACTTTCTCATTAATTTTTCCATGACCTGAATAAAAAGAGAGAAGAACCTTAGCACTCCAAACCACATTTCCTAAATCAAATACTTCATATACTTGTTGCTGAGATACTATCAAATACAGTCATCAGAGTTCGACAACAAATCAGGTGATTAATCTCATGTACATTGTAAAGCCAATGATGGTTCTCACTTGCAAGAGAAACTGACATAAAAAAGTACATGTCCAAATGCTTCTACACACTGACATAATTGAACAGTGAACATACACTGATTAGAAATACTCTGGGTACTCTGGAGGAAGAGGAAGATTTTACATAGTTTCCCAAAGCAAACATTTCAAAGATTAGTCATACTGAGATCATATTGAAACCCCTGAATGGAAAGTCTAACAGATTAGAAGGGTGACCACTGTGCATGTGAAGGGTGCTTTTCTGGGTCTCTTACTGTGTAGAACGGTAACACACGCTGTGGATTTAGGAGTTTTAGCACTAGAAGGTATCATCCATCGATGTGCATTGAAGTCTCTACTACTGTCCTAAAACAAACCTAAAAATATCCACAATTTAACCTTTCACTGAGCTTGCGTTCTCTTCCACCTTCAGCTTTCAGAATATTCATTTCATAAATTAAAAAATAATATCCATTCATTGATAATGTACTATGCATCAAGTCTACTATAAAGGAAGAAACTCAAAAACCCATAAGATGTAGCCTCTAAACTCAAGACTCCGCCAAGAAAGTGGAGGAGGCTCGAGTAAGGAGAGGTTAGAAACAACAATGGAGGAAAGTACGTGTGCCGTGGTGGAGCACAGGAGGGGTGATTAGATGTTGGAAATAGTCAGGGAAATAATATATAAGCTGGATCTTTTTCAGAAGAATGGCAGATTTTCAATCAAGAAACATTAATTGACTGAATGAAGGGATGAAAGGTACGGTGGAGAAGAAAGAGCATTGTGCTAAGACAGAGAAATGTGAAGGAACAGCATGCCATTACAGAACAAGGAGGATTTCTGTCTAAGAAGAGTCTGAGATGAGGCTGGTGAGGGACCCCTGGGGAGTTTGGATTTTATCCTATAGGCACTGGGGGATGATATCAAAGTTAGTAAAACATGAACAGATGCCAGGAACAAAAACCACATAAGATCTCTGGCAAAAGTTCCAAAAGCCATAATGAGTCCCTTAGCTAAGTCAGCCAAAGGTAGGATGAAAAAAGGAGATTGAATTGAAGGCACATTTGAGGTAAAACTAACAGAAGCTATTGCATACTTAGTTCTTTAAAATAAGGGATAAAAGGGAAATCAAGTAAGACTGAGTTTTTAGGCTTATGAAACTGGGTGTGTGGAGGTTCCATTAACTCTGATGGGAAATACAGCAAATCACAGTGAAAATGAGTTCAGTTCTTAACATGTTTACTTGGAGATTATGGTAGTAGGTATTTAGGAGCCAATATCCAGTGAGCTATTGGAAATATTGGCGGCAGCTTAGGGAAAAAAAATAATGATCCAGGTTTTGGTCCCTGAAGTCATGGAAACAAGTGATATCATACAAAAAATATGGGCAGAAACCATAGAATGAGCCCCACGGGCCAGACAGGACCAGTTGAGGAGGAAGAGGCATGGCTAACTAAGCAACTTATTCAGTATCAATGTTAATTGGTTTCTGAATTCCTAAGTTATTTTAAAACTAAAACAAAAGAAAAAAGCAAAGAAAATATAACCAGCGTCATTGAAAATAAGAACAATCTAACAATAGCCAGTGTGGAGAGGGAGGGGACAGTGGGGAGAAGGTTTTCAGGATCTACTGTAAAGGACACATGGACAAAACCAAGGGGGAGGGTGGAAGCCAGGAAGGGAGGTGGGTTTGGAGGGGGTGGGGAGAAAATACAGACACTGTAATTGAACAATAAAATAATTTAAATTAAAAATAAATAAATAAAAACAAAACAAAACTGCCATCTTTGCACCTGTTATTTGATTCACTGTAAGTCACCTCCAGCCTGACCAAAACATGCAATAGCCCATACTCCTCATGTCAGGTCCCACAACTCCAGTCTCCTTCGATCAACCAGTTCAGCACAAAAGCTTTTTACCAATGTAGCACGTCTTAGGGGACCTTAAAACAGTGAAATTGGAACAATGCAGAGTAAGTCAATTCTGAAGTTTATTAAACCTGACAACTTACTATTTATGTAAGCTGAAAGTGCTAAGCATAATTGGACTTAACTATTGGCTTAGGTTTAATGGGATGGGATTTTAACTTCATTGTATTGGTTTTGCCTGCTCTATGAGCTCACTTGACCGAACTAGGGTAAACTACAGAGAGCCACTTTCAACATCGCCAGAACAATTACTGAGATGACCTGAAATCAGTGGGTCTAAGAACGTGGGTTCTTTCATTTCTCAAAAGGGAGCTTCACTGACAATCACTGGGAAGCACAGAGGTTAGATTCAAAAACCTGGGTTCCAATTCCACATCTGTTAGTTACTGTGAGACTTTGGGCAAGTTACCAAACCTCAGTCTCCTCAAAAATGGAAACAGTGTCAGTCATCCGAGATTACTGCGAGGATGAACACAGAATGCACCTCAGGCAATCAATGCACGTTGGCTGCTTGTAGCCACTGCGCCCTTACTTTCTGCTTCAACAGACACATATTACTCAGAGGCCTTTCTGCTCATCTCCATGAACTTCGGCAAGACAACGCATTCTACTTAATAGCTGTTGATCATTCCAACTGCTATGACAGCTGCCTCTTTATTACAATCGGAAACACATAATTAAGAAGCATTAAGGAGAGCTGCAGCATGGGTGAGTCCCATCTTGAGGAAAACGGGTGGTGCAGAGTACACTATACCATCCTCAAGAACCTAAAAGTATCCTTTCCACTTCCATTTTATGCTCTGTAAGTCTGAGAACAATGAATGGGTCATTACATGGACAAAATCTCTATGGAGAAATGTCTCCAGGAATTCCTTTTTGGGATGTAGCACTGGGAAGGAGGACAGGGGTTCTGAAGGGAGAAAAGAAAGGATGGGGGAAGTGGTGTGAATAGTCGTTTTACACATGCATACAGGAAAAAATAAACACCTCACGCTAGGCAAACAGCATGTGCCTGCAATTGGAGAATGCTAGTAGCAACAGGGATCTGAAAGAGATCACTTCAGCATAGCCCTCTCATTTTACAGAAAAAGAAAATCATTTGTTCGAGAATTGTATCTTCCATGGGTCTCTCTACCTAACAAGTGATGAGATGTGAAGTATATGTAAAGATATATGCCCCGTATCTGAAGGCATCAAGAATCCAGGTTATAACATATATAAAACAGATGAAATGATTTTTCAATTTACTTCTAGGGAGTAAAAAACTAATTCTAGGAGGAGGGAAACTGACCCCAACCAGATGCCATTTAGTGCAACAAGTATTACTGCGTGGTGCTTGATATTCTAAAGGCCACCCAGCCTTCTCTCTCCCTTTCCTCCCAAACAACTCCCTCTCCTCATCCCACAACATCCCACTAAATATCATTTCTATTTTATTTTCATCTAAAAGACCATTTTAATATCCATATGATATCATCATCTCTTTTACCTCTTTAGTTGTCACAATGCACATTTCAGGAGTTTTACTCAAAATATTCACAAAGCATGTTACTTAGACTATGATTGAATCCAGGTTATAAAAACCCTGTTTTCCAGGAAAGCTCCTTCACAGGTAAACCAATCCCTTAGACTTGATTTGGGAGAGACAGAGAGAGGATAGTAGCCCTGGTGAGGAAACTCTTACCTGAATGCTTAGTGTCAATTGAAGCCTAATGGGGGCTGAAGTAGAGTGACTCATGAAAATAATAATAAAGTGAATGGGAAGCGGACTGATCCCTGGTTATGCCAGTTACAATGGACGGTGACTGACCAGCAGAGTACTTCTGTTGCCAAAGGAGGGCTCTTTAGATAATACAGACAAATACTCATTTCATTATAGTGAGATGCAAATCTAAGATCTATAATTCACAGGGCGGTGCTAAAAATAACTTTAAGGGATAGTTTCAAGCTAGGGTTGACTTTATGAGAAACAGCTATTATTCATTTATTTTTTTACTGCACATTCAAGTACAAAGCATGACTTGATGTACTGTTAACATGGGGAGTTCCTGCCACACTTGGGAGGCAAACCCCTGTAGCTGCAGAGTGTCAGTCCTCACACTGCATGGTAACCGAGTACCCCAGGACAATGGTTTGGTTAGGCAATTCCACAGAGAGCTCAGAACAGGATGCAGGATTTCTGAAGTGTTCTTCAAGATTTCCGGACTCCCACACAGAATGCATCTACACAAGTACAAAGTAAGTGAAGAGCTTACCATTACCCTATTTTCCTGGACAACACAAATATTTGAACTAAATAATTCCAGCCTTAAAGTGAAATTTGGAGGCTCAAATTATCCAGTTCAGATCTCATAAATATATATGAAAAACTGCAAAATATAAAATTTCAGCAAAATATTTTGCTTATGCTAGAAGACAAGCATAAGGCATTTCCAATAAGGAATTTTGGCAGGAGGAGCATGATGGATTTCCAAACCCTGTAATTCCTCTTAGAAAAGCATCACTGTCCTGGATTTTAAGGCTGTCCAGTCACCCAGAAAGGCACACACTTCTCCTCAAACCACACCTATTCTCAGTATCACTTAGAATCATTCATGGCCCCTGGCTGAGCCTCTGCCATACCTTCTTTGGGCTTACCTTCCCCGGCAGCAGGGCACTTGGTATCTCAATTAGCTGACCACATTTATACCAAGTTAGCCAGCATACAGGAAAATCTTCATTGAGTTTAGTGAATGGCCAGTGACCCCCATTAGAATAGTGATGGCAAAGGAATGATGTAAATCAAATTTTTAAAAATATGTCTAAGAATAAAAAAGGGAAAGAGAAATATTCTCATGATTATCTGAATTCTGGAGGCATTGATATGCATTTTTCATCAGGGGTCTTCCTGAGTTGGGCCATGTGTTCTACATGGGAAGGTAAGGGGTCCAAAGGGACACAGCCAGCACAAGTCAGCACTGCTGAGTCATTTTACCTATCACTGAGAGTCCGACGAGACTTCTGGATGAGGCAACTAGACAAGGAACAGGACTCTCAGTGTTTTTCACGTGGCCTAGAGTCAGGGAACCAAGGACATCTGTGGGCAAAGCCCAAGGTAACCTTAAAAACATCATCAAAACTCCGTAACAACTTATCTCATCTTAAAGGTGAATGAGAATTTTATAGTCATCACTTTAATAAATCCAATTGGATTTTAATATTAAAACAATGCTTTCACCCCCAAATCTCTGAGTAAAGTTGATGTTCCAGAAAGATGAGCCATGCTAATTTTACAACCACACATCAGCTTGGCTGAGGTGAGGGCGTGGGCATGTGAATATGGCAGCACTGGACTTCACGGTCTGCGGGTCACTTTAAGAAAAGGTCAGCAGCAGAGTGCTAGAGAGGACATGGGCTCTGATGTCTGGGTTCCTTAAGGTCAGGCTTTCCTCCATACTTTGTGGTTAGGGTATTCCATCTCGCCTTTATTTATGTATCAGTAATCTGTGGATCATATGGCCCATCTGGTAAAATTATCATGGGAATAAGCAGAGCTAATATGTAACAAGTAACAAAATGCCTGGAGAAAGGTGGCTTTTCAATGCATACATGGACACCAGTGCAACTCTGTGAGGGTCCCTGGTCATCTAGACACAGAGCCTATAGCTCATGAGCAATGCAGCATCCCTCAAAAACACGGCATGTAAAAGGCAAAGTTAAATAAAAACCTCAGCTCAACGAATAGTCCAATACTGATCATCACTATGTAACTCTATTTTATTTTACTAAGAAACATTTAAGGTTGTGGGTACTAAATTAATCCATAATAAATGGTTGGTTTCTCAATAACTCATAGAAATAGAAGGGACCCTTGAATGTCTTGTTTTTCTAATAATCACTTGACATTTTTCCTCTTTTGAAACATACCTAGCCCTTCCTTATACAAATAATGTAGGAAAACATTTCAGGATATTTTCCAAATCAAAAATTCACCTACAAATGTAGAATAAGACAAACAGCTTCATATTAAGCTCTGATTATGAGCTGAGCTCCCAAGGCTCACTATAACTCAGACTCCTCATTAGTAAAATTAGAGAAAAAAATTCCCTACCTAACCCTCAGGACTTGTATTGAGATTAAATGGGCTAATATGTAGAATAAAGTGGCTTATAAGTATAAGAACAATATGCATGTTAAGCATTTTGGCACAGTGGCACTGTTTTTGTAAGCCTCTTATTACTTATTATTAGTTGTGCGGATATAGAACTTTTTAAACCTTAATTCCCCATCTATTAAGTGGAGATAATACTTCATAGGATTGCTATGAAAAGCAAAAGAAATATTTTTGTAAAGCACTTGATGTAGTTTTCAATATACAGTAAGCATTCAAAAAATGGGGGCAATTATCAATTTCAGTCTTCAGAAGAAAAGAAACTGAAGGATTGAAAGATTTAGGGTTTTTCCTTAACATAATTTTGTCACTGAAATGATTATTTATTATTATTATTATTATCCTCACCTACGAATAGAGGGGAAGGGCAAGGGAGAAATATCAATGTGAGAAAAAAAACATGGATCAACTGCCTCCCATACGGGACCTGAACCTGCAGCCTTAGTATCTGCCATGACCGGAAATTGTATCTTGCAACTTTTTGATGCATGGGGTGATGTCCCAACCATATGAGCTACCCGGCCAGGGCCATTTAGACATTTAGCATGGACTCATGGATGGGATCTAGGCACCGAGTCCAGGGTCTTGTCCATACCACCTGGTCTCCTACAGATGTCTGACTCAAGCTGAAGATGAGGGCTGATGGTTCTTTCCCCTTTTCACTTTTGTTAGGCAAAATTAAGATTTAATTGTTCTATATGTGCAGTAAAATAGCCCTGTGTGTTATACAAAAAGTGGATATGTATGTTGAGCATCACAGAATAGAATTGAAAGTATTTACTCATAAATATTCAGTTTAATAGCATAATGTTAAGTCACCGCTCTGGCACACAACTGTGGCTTTATTCACTATTATGGAAATTATTCCATTTAGTCTAGTTCTACTGTGTTATTCTATTTAGTTTTTAAAGGAGCTTTAATTTCCTGACATTTTTTATTTTCCATATAACTGTTTCATTAACTATATATACATCAGGAAGTGAAAAAGTAAAAACAAGTTCTAGAAAAAGAACTCTACAAGTCAATTGCTGCCATTCTGGAAGAAAATTTTTGTAAGATGAGGTAATTACATTAAAATTTCCCACATTAACATCCATAGTGGTTTTATATTTTAAAGTTGAAATATGACTCTTTCAATCTAACTTCGTGATTTACTCTTCATTAGACACTCCATTCAAATGTCTGATGAAAAAGTACATGAAAGATCACACTTTTATAAGTAAAATCAATCTAATTCCTTAACTATTTGTCAACAAAAATGCTTTTCTTTATAATAATATGACCCCTATAGAGTGAGGAGGAAAATCAGGTTATTCAGTTCAAAGACAAAAAGCCCAAAGCTAAATTAACTTGACTCTGTCCAAGATGTTGAAAGTATATTTTTTTAATCATCACACATATTGGCAGAATTGCCACTTTTTTTATAAAGAAACCACTAGAAGGTGAACATATATAGGATACTAGAACATAGACAGGATAAAGGTGGAAAAAACAGAGTAGAAACAGCATTATGCTGTAACTTTCAAAAGACTAGTTTTAACACTGTTAATTAGTCCATTTGTTATCTAAATATCTTATAGAACATATTTCCATTATGTAATTCACCCAGTAAAATATTTATATGGCATGTTCTATTGTTTTAGTTTTGTATATTTTACCACATGAATTCAAAGAACACTGAAGAACATGCATCTTTTAAAAACGCCAAGGTTAGCCTCGACTGGCTAAGGGCATCGTCCCACAAAGACAAAGGTCACTGGTTCCAGTCCCAGTCAGGGTACATGACTAAGTTGCAAACTGGGTCCCTGGTCAGGGTGTGTGCAAGAGGCAACTGATAAATAAATAATTCTCTCTCACAGGGACATTTCTCTCTTTCTCCCTCCTTTACCCTCTCTTTGATAAACACATACATAGACACATACATACATACATATTTTGAAATGCCAAGGTTAAGTGTATAACTTTGGGTCTATGAGCAAAGGATAGATTTGGTAGCAGTTCTAAAGATAGGTGAGGGGCCTGATAACAGACTGTGGATTTTGAAAATATATCACAACTGGAAAATGAAAACTTTATTTAATTAAGGTGTTGTTAGCAAAATGGAAAGACACAGAAAAATAAAAAGGCCATTGTGTCAGTTGTGATGTGGAAAAACATAGGTCAGAAAAGGCAAGACACAGAAGTAAGTCAAGGGAAACCCACAGGTTTGAGACCTGGACAAGAGTGGAAGGAAGCACAGTGGGGCTGATGACTGACGTGAGAACACAGTATCTGGGAGAGAGGCTTACTGAAGTGGGAAGACGATGAAAGCCTGGTCTGGGCACACTGAGGCTGATGGAATCACCCAGATATGCAAGCAGAACTATTCCCAACCTTTCTCTAGAAGGAAACAAGGTGCAATATTCTTCAACTTTTCCTGCATGCTGCAGATCCCAAACACATAAAAGGGAGGTTGTTTTCCCTGTAAACTCTCTCACCACAACAATAAAGTAGAGGTTCACACATTCAGGCCATCAGGCCAGGAGTTTCACCTTTGAAGGAAAACAAGATAAATTCTGTGCCCACAATAAAACCTTTAATCAGCTTTGGGCAGGTTACCGCAGATAATGGCTAACCCAGGCAAGCCTGCCTCAGCAGGAAGCGTGAAAGTCTATAAAAATCAGTGTGGCCAGTCACTCCTGTTTGAGAAAACCACCAAAATCAGGTCCTTGCACCTTAGTTCTTTCAACAGATATTGATCTGGGATAACATGGAAATCACTGGGAGGTATGGAGCTAGCCTGTGCCAAGTGCACGTCTGTCTCAAAGGTCACGGATGAGTCCCAAATTAATAAATACTAAGAAGTGTGTTTCTGTTAGAAAACGCCTGGCACACTTATGCTGAGAGTTGGTTGGCATGGTTTCCTGAAGGCCTTATCTTCACTGTGTTAGTATCTGAGGTGCTCCTGGGTGGGGCAAGAGGCCCCATTCATTCAAGGCAACTTGACAAGTAGCAGTGGTCCTCGCTCTCAAATCAAGTGTGTACTTTCCCGTCTTTGCTTCCACACTGTCTGAACTGGATTCCACAGCCTTGATACTATTCAAACCACGGCATTTAATCTCTGTACCAATTGATTTATATGTTTTTAAGGGGTCAGGATTTGCTGTTCCGTTAACTTCTAGTTTCTTAACTATCTGTGTGCGTTTCTATGACCGTTACCCAGTGTTTTCGCAAGAGTGACTGACAGAAAGGGACAACAGCTCTCTACAAGTGGGCATCAGGGCTTTAAAATGATAGCATTTAATGATTCTTGGTCTTCCATCCTTAATGTCTCTGTTGCAATAGGGTTTATTGCAGAAGTCAATTTAATTGCATGTCTGTGTCTTTTCTCTTTCTCAGCTACAAGTGTCTACATAATGCCTACAAAATAACTCCTGAAAATTACTGTGAAAAGACACCAAGCACCAAGAAAGGGTAAGTTCTGGTTAAAAAGTTATATCAAGCAATGAGTCAAAGTGAATTTTCATTACATGTGAAAAAATTAATTAAAATAACTTTTCAAGAATGTATTAATGAATAAGTAATTCATACTATTATGAAGTAGTATTTGCGAAAGATTACAGCTCAGAGTACTTCCATGACATCAGTCTTTGAATAGTAGTTTTCATTCTATCAATCTCTATGTATAATCGACCATAGTGATGCTAGGTTAAATGAAACTAAATGTACTAGGCGACAATCCCACCACAATCCTACCATGTGCATTCAAAAGGTACCGAATGAGAGTGTTTGTAATGTGCTCTGCACTAGGATTATATGAAACAGTCATTAACAACGGAACAAAATGTAGGGCAGACAATGAGCCTCATAGTGGTGAAAGTGTATGTCCTGACATGGAAAACACAGACAGGATATCGTTCTATGAATGCAAAATCAAAGTGCATAACAATCCATATAATATAATCCCAATGGTTAAAGCAAAACAGCTTAAAACTATAACCACATATGGATGTGTTCCACAGCTATTAAACTACAGTATACTGAAAAATACTCAGAAAGATCTACAGCAAACTGCCACCTCTGAGGAACAAGGTGGCAAAGAACCTCTTTCACTGTTTTAGTTCTATATAGTTTGAAATACTTCCAAAGAAAATGTGTTTATGTATCAATTATGTGTGCTTCAAAATTTAAAGGAATAAATTAAAAATAAAAATGTGAAGAGATTCACATTACTTTCCATAAAAGACTATTTGCATGGTTTAACAATGATCTCCAGTATGATTACTAAAAATTACAATAAATGTCTAAATCATGAAATATTATATGATTAGCAGTAGCACTGTTAAGACTTACTATAGAGTATTAGATATTAAAATTTACAGCATGAAAAGGAGTATTAATCTAACATCAACAGCTAAAATTTCAAATGTTTATATTTATCACTAGAACCCTAAGATTTCTTCAATGAATAAAGGGCATATATATTACTTACACCTTGTGTGTGTGAGGGAGTGTTTTAGTCTATTACATCTAACATGTAATAGGTATTCATATACACAGCTTTTGAAAAGAGTGAATAACAAAAGCAAAAATTATGTACACATTAAGACAAAGTTGCAAGGCAAATGTTTTAAAGGAACAATTTGTATTCTTTTCATCTCGGCAGCATCATCTAGTTTTGGAAGAAGAGAGGAGAGAAGAAAGAGAGAAGTTTGGGTCCTAGCCCTGACACTGATTCTGAGCATGAGACACAACAATACACTGACCGCCTTCGTGTTAGGGAGCAGAACACTTCGACCATCCTGAGATACACTATAGTTGGCGAATTGTTCCTCTAGTGATTCTTTTTTTCCTTCTCAAATAAATCCAAATGGAAACAAAGGCATATTAATATATAGCAGCATCACAGAATCTCTGACGTCATCATATGGTATTTTTTACCCAAAGCTTGAAACCTGTGCTTCTCCAGCAACCCCAGAAAATTGCCCTGGTCATTTTCAGGAAGCTGAGATCATTCCAGAGTTCTTCCTGGGATCAATCCAAAAATCTGCCACTCTCTGATCCTCAGCGGGCTGTCTGAACTGACACGAAATGAGTCTAATCCCTCTTCTACATGGCAGTCTACAGAGGCACCCACCAGCTTCATAACTGGTTTAGTTATTTTTCTTAAGCCCCTGAGGGACCAGAAGAATTACATTTCCACATTCTCAGCCCAACTGTCTTCTCTGCAAGAACTTTCTTAAATGAATAGTCTTGTCTTGTCAGAAACAGTTCCTATCCAAGGAATAATATAGTTATTCCTATGTAATTTTTAAAACACGGTAACATTGAAGTCCTTCACAGTTTGGCAAATTTGAAAGGCAATTCACCAGAATATGAGTGTCTCTTGTTTAGTTTTTTGATACTACATTATTACCTGTACTATTCTTCCCTTTAGACATAAATACAACAGGATTAATTCGTTATCAGTAAGTGAGGTTTAAGTTATGTTTCCAGAAGTACTAATGGCATCGCACTACTTACAAACGTGTCCTAGCCTTCTTTATGGCATCCACTCCTAATCTGTGTGGTGTCTTGTCAGACCAAACACAGGCAGGAAGTCTCTCTATGAACAAGACTAGACTTGGTCATAAGATGATCAAACCTCTGAACTTCTTAGTTTCATATTACAACTGCATGAACTGGTTGCTCTATTTGACCTCACTGGGGTCGAAGTGCTGGGCAACACACGTGTTTTTGCTACTCTGTGAAGTGACTGTGAAGGTGCCATGAGTATTGATTTGGGTTATAAATAAATTTTAACACGTTGGTGGATTCATGGATATGGTATTCATTAGTAAGGAGGGCCATTCTATTAGAGAAGATAATCACTTAAACACTTTAGGAGTAAGTCAATTCCATTTCTCATTTTTTAGGCCCCTACAAGGTAGAATTCTACAACTTTCTCACATCCTTGCAAAGACAACTGCTGCAAAAGAGTTTATGCAAGAAAAAAGAGGGCATCACATCTCCTTCAATCACCATTTATTGCCCCCTTGATCTGCTCCTACTACCCCCACCCCCCTTTCCCTCTGGTAATCAGACACTGTCATTTGTGTCTGAGTTTTATTGTTTTTGTTTTTGTTTTGCTTAATCCCTTCACCCAGCACCCCACCTCCTCCCCTCTGGTAACTGTCAGTCTGTTCTCTGTATCTATGAGTCCATTTCTATTTTGTTCTTTATTTTGTTCACTAGATTCTGCATATCAGTGAAATCACATGGTACTTGTCAGATAGTGAACACATAACACAATGTACAGATGACATATTATAGAATTACACCCATGAAACGTATATACTTTTATTAACCAATGTTACCCCAATAAACTCAACAAACAGTGTTTAAAAAGATGGGGGGCCAGGGCTCTGGAATCTTTGGATCATGAGCTGCGGATGTTACCACATGCATCAAATCACTTCCTGGGACAATACTTACTCTGCCTGTCTGTGACAAGTGCAAGACGGAGCTAACGATATTCAGTTCTGATTAGTCCTCACATTTCCCAAATACTCCACACAGAGCAGGCAATGCCAGTGCCCTCCAAAAAAAAAAAAAAGGACCTCTTACTTTCCCACTGTCTGAACTAAACAAGCTCAGGCCACTTTAAAGGAAAGGAACATCTATTCTTGGAATTTCTTTGCTCTTCTTTTGTTTGGCCTGCTAATTCTTTCTCCATTTGGGGGAAGAGAAAGACTTTTTCTTTAGCTGCCTCTTTCACTGCCAGTCAGCTTTGATAATGTTCTGGGGGCTTTACGAAGAATGCCATTTTAGACATTTTAGACCACTCTAACTCAGCTTAGCCACGGAAGCTGAGCACAGCTGAAGAAAGCACTCAATTAGTAACTCCAGCTTCAAAGGCTATATTATTCTCTCCTCAATACACATGTGTAACTCCCATTAGCATTAATGGGAGCTGTGGGAGCTCACAGCTCAGAGAATATACCTCCAAGTCTGTTTGCTTGATGAGCACGCAATTAAACCTTATGGCCCGAATTTTTCTAGGAGGGCACAGTAAGTACCCTGAGTACTCATGCAAAATCAAGTGTACTCACTTTGGGAAAGTAAGCTATCACCTCTATTTAAACATGAAGAAAGCTACCCAAATTAGGCCTATTTTCATTTCATTTATCCTCCTAGGTGTAGACAGTGGCCTTTCATGGTGTTTTGGGAGAAGTGTCACTCTTCTGTTTTAAGAGTTTAGTTATATGTTTTTATTAAGCTTTAGTCCACATCACCCAAAAAACTATTCTCAGGGATAACAATGTCTAATTAGACAACCTTACGTGAATTTCCAACACACAAAATCCAAGGCACCTTTTCCTGTCTTCTATGTGATAACTGTATTATAACCTCAAGTTAGGAAAAAACTGAGTTGGCATTTTAAAAATTGATTTGAGAGGAAAATGTTCTGCACAAATAATAAATTGGTTCTTATTGAAAAATAATAATTTTTATTCTTTTACCTCATTCTAGAGATTTTCCAATAGTTCTCAACATGGAATCAATACATTGGAGAGCCTCAGTGAATTGTCAATATATGTTAGTGAGTCAGTGCCACGGTCACGGTCATACTTCTAGGGAGAAAATAATCTCCACTGATTTCGTACCATTTAAAACAATTAATTTTCTGTTGTTCACACAATTTCAGCAAACTTTCAAGAAAAGGTTGTGAAGCATAAACTTGATATTTTATAAAGAAGATTTAATCAAGCAGATTCAAAGGTAATGATCTAATATTGACACATCCTACAATTCTTTCTACCATCAAACGTCACATTCAGATTTTCTAATTATGTGAGAAATTAAGGTTATCTTAGGTATTGGACCATGAGTACAAATCATTTGAATTGTAATCAGCCAGTGAACTTGTCAAAAAGACAACAGCATTCTCACCAAGCTTATAGTAACGCTGAGATGTCAGGAGACTTTTCACATTTTAACCTGGCAGATGAGCTAGGTATAAATTCTGCTTCTAAAATTTTTATCAAACATGCCCTCTTCTTAACATCAGGTTTGTACTTAATATTTAACCTTGCCTTAAACATTTGACAGTAACTATGTCTTCCTGGGATTTTAGAGCTGACTGTTGAAGAATGGAGCATCTCCAAGCTGAACGCAGCGGGCCTTCCTTCAGCTTTTATGAAAGGATGAACAAAGAAGCATAAACACAGATGAGACACACACCAAACCGTGCTCTAGGGTTAACAGAATTAGTAATGATGGCAAATGTGGGAAGGAATTCACCATTTCTTAGCATAAAAGATTGTGGGTTGTTTCTATCATATCCAGAATCTGATTTATAAAGTTGACAACTATTCTCATAGAGATATCCTAATTTCACAGTATATGTTACACAAAGAGCCACTTTCACATTGGGAGATAAAGACTGTTGATGTTACTACAGAGGGTCCAAACAGTTTCATTCTTAAGATTTTTGTCTCTGAATGACTCTGGCTAAATGCACTAATAATTCAGGTGTACCATTAACTGTGCTGGCGTGATTACGTCCTCTGTGTTCCTGAGACGACTGCCTTCACCAGCAAACCTGAAACGCATTCAGAGCTTCCGCTGGTACACAACCACTTCTTTGTTCAAATGATAAATAGTTGGCTATATTCTAACTGGAGATTATCAAGGTATAAAAACCACATTTATTCAAATACGCACATGAGCCTTACCATACTCTGCTTTCTAAAAACGTTTTGTCCAAAATATTATTTAAAAAAATCTTTTTTTCCCCAATGATTCCTCTTTATAAAAGAAATACATATATTTCCATCTGAGAACTCGGGAAATTTATGTGGGTCAGAAGATGTAGAGTGAACTGATGGCTACTAATGACAATCACCTGAACCATTAGTGGAAGGCAGGCAGAGACAGAGGAAGAGAAAGAAAAGAAGAGGTCTGCCCACTGTCTCTGATAAACTCTTGTGCATGGAGCACCCTTCCCTGATCTGAGAGAAAGCTGAAATTTTTGTATTTCTCAGTAGAAGGAACTGCAATATCATTTTGGATAAATGTCTAATGACTGCTTATGAAGTGGATATGCAAAGCCTAGTATATGGGGTCATTTACGTCTATTCCTGATTCCCAGGCTACATGTCCCTGGACAGGTCACTTAAGCGATACCAAGTAGGAAAATGTACTCACATATTATTTCAACAAATATTTTAATGATTGTTCCAGGGCACACCTGTTAGGTCTAACACAATCCTTCCCCTCATGGAATAAGCACTATTTTAAAAAAAAAAACTATTTTGTATCTTTTTGTTCTTATCCCTTTAATTTTAAAAATCTAAAATCATTTAAATTAGAACAATAGAGTCCCCGAAGCACTGAAATAATAAAACTCTCAGTGAATAAACTTTCATAAAATAGGCATTTCTATATGTGTATCTAAATGTATGCATAAAAAGATGAATTAAATTTCTTCTCTGGGTGTTCAGGCTCTTTTGCAAAAGTTGTCATTAAAAAGCTCATCTGACGGGACAATTTCAGCATGGAACATACTCAATAGGAAACAACTAATTAGAGAATTAAAGATGTGTCTTCTTTGAGTCTTCCTGCTTTTTTTTTAAATACTAACTTTGAAACTGGTAGGCTCTCCCACTTCAAGCCCTTGATTTCAAATTGCCATTTCTTTTTACACCCAATTAAATTGTCAGTGTAATGAAGAACTGTCCAACTGAGTAGAACTGTGAGGATCTTCTCACTGCTGTTTTCTGAAATCTTAATTTGCAGATGCTTTTGCCTAAAATAAGAATTTTAAGCCTCAACAATAAGATCTGTAAAGTCGTTTCACCAACAACTGCTCAAGATAGTCAATGAAAGAAAAGTTGCTTCATGAAATGGCCGTATGGGCTACAGTGAAGGGGATATTTTCCTATAATAACATGATATCTGGGCTCTGAAAAGATTACCATGCCCCTGATTCTTTGATAAAGATTTTTTTTTAAAGACCACATATATGAAGGACTTGGCACTTTCCAATTAGCTTAGCAATTCTAATAACTCAACACTTAACAAACAAAAATGCCTCTGGACTGTTCATTTTCATAAAAATACGTGGTATAAAAAGACCTGAATGGTGACCAATGATTCTCTGAACAATTCCTACTGAAGGAGAATTACTTTCTTGTCAGAGTATCAGACTGTTGACAGAAAGGGATCTCAGCAATCTCCTCAGTGAGAGAAACACCGTTAGTGGATAGAGAACAGGATTTGGAGTCAGAACACCTGGTAACTGACCACATTCAAAATCTATGCTATTTAGATCAAGCCATTTCTGAACGTTGGCCCCGTGAACTCACAGCCCCTCCACAATGCACACAGACCCTCCTTTTAGTGTTTAGTCAAGCATCCCCGTCTTCCCTTTCATGCGTGAGGATCTCTCTGTATCTCGCAGAGGGAACACTTACATACTAAACTCCACACATCTGCAAAGCTGGTGTGCATGCTTGGTTACTCCCCCGCCCCCAAGCTTGTAAAGTGGGAAGAAGCTACTAGGTTCAGCAATGGCTTGCACACTGGGAAGAAAAATCCAAAGGTCTTTTAAACAGTCATGTTACAGACAAACCCTTTATAGAAACAGCCCCAACCAGCCTGTCCCCGTCCTTGCCTCTTCTTTGATACACAGAGAATCAGCTCAGACACTGACTTGGGGAATTTTTGTAAATAGTGACACCAAAATTTAGAGCTACATTATATTAAAATAAACTGAATGTATGGCTAGGTCCACCTAGGGCTTTGGAATGTAAGTGAGGGCCCTAACACTGAAGCTTTCTAAGCAGCAGGGTAAGTCTGTCTCTACCTCCACTGCACACCAGACTACATTCCCCTCACTGTCTCCATATAGATTTTTCTGCCACTGGAATTCGTACTACGATGGTTTGGTGAGAATCTTTGACTTAGGACGTGCTCCTGGAGAGCACGAGAAGAGTAGCCCCTGAGCTTAACCAACATTGTTTGCATGCAGTTAACTGGGTTTACTTAACACGCCAGGCCAACATTTCCATCATTAGGCTGTAAAGTATTTTTAATTTTAATAATACCTGTTTGTTTTTAAGTAATCAGAGCTGTATTTTAAACATATTGATTGGGAATTCAGACAAGACTAGTGCAAAATCCAGTTTGGGAAGCATTTAATGTCCTCTTTGGCTTTTGAAGTGGGTACACGGTAAATTATTTCAAAGAATAACTTAAGTCAGAGTGACTTGTTCCCTCCGGGAGATGATGTATCTCTTTGTAAACTAAGATGAGGGAATCCCATTTGCTGTGGAGCCAGAGTGCTATCTTTATTCGAGCATCTTTGCTACAAAGATAGATTAATGGGACCCCCAGTGAATCAGTCACAGCACTTGAGGTCAGTTTACAACAGGCTTGGCAATACCTGGAAATTCAAATCTACCAGAAGATGTCATGATATGCATAAAGTCTGAATGTAAATTAAAGGCTCCGTAGGATAGAGGAAGCTAACCCAAGTCGTTAGGCCTCAGGAACTAACAGATCTAAGAATGTTCCTGGTTTGTAGTATATGCTAATGACTTTTCTGTAAGGGTAAAAAATCTAAACTCTCACTTTTAATAACTAAATACTTCATTAGAAAAATCAGCTTTGCCTAATGAAGTCTTCTGAGGGAGATGTTTTAAGGTATTTTATTAGTACACTTTAAAAGATTTCCTATATAGGTATGCTCTGTCATCACCTGGAGCAAAAAGGAGTTGTGAAAAGGGAGAGTACAATAACAAAAACTCCTTTTACTATTAGTTTGGAGAGAAACAAATGGAAATATTATTTTTAAGGTAATTACTTAAATTTTTTTTCAACTGCATCATGTCTTCTCAAAGCCCAAGCAAAGTGAATCCAAAATCTTCCTATGAACAAAATATAATTTCCTTTCAGAACATTTACAATCATCAGGGGAAAAAAGTGAGTTTAATTTTTCTGTCAGTTGAAGCTTCATGTGTCAAACTAACTTTATATTTCAACAAACCTTACTGTCACACTGGCGGGATCAGGGAGACACTGGTTCTCACGCAAGTATTAGCTCAGCAAGGTGTAAACGGAATATTGTGAGTGCGCTTCTAAAAATAGACTTCATTATCCCCATATATTAGATTTACAGCTGTCTTGTCAATTTAATCAAAATTATGGTTTCCTGTCAAACAGAAATTGTAGCTTCATTGAATACAGGGGGCGGTAATGTCTCTCTATTTTTTTATTCCCAACACTTAGTACAATCCCTGGCATAGAGAAAACCATGTCACCAAATAAATAAATTCATGAGTAAATATACATTGTTTCTTTTGTACTATGTGCTTATGCTAGATGTGGAAACTACAATCACTGTTAGTTCTGATTTTTAAAAACAAAATCTTAAATGAAGTACTTCTGGAAGAAAAAATATATTTGTTCAACTTGTCATTTGTTCTCTCTATCAACAAATATTTACTGAACATTTATAACATGACAAGCACTGCACTGCATGCTCAGTCTTGAGCAAAACCAAGCACTGCTCTGATGAAACTTCTAGCCCAAGCGAGGCCATAACTCTGTTTAGGGTAAAAGCAAAGTACACATTATTTTTCCTAAGTACACTCCCTAATCACTTATGACAGGATGACATTCAAATTCCAAATATTTTTCAGAGCCCACAGGGGCCAAATGCTGGCTCACACATCTAGAAAACAAAATTATTTAGTGGACAAGGCAGACTGACTTAACAGCTGTAAAAGAATGTTTTCCTAGCCTTAGAAAGATGGTTCAGCCTATACGAGAAAATTCTGCTTGACAAATGCAGTAGTGCCCTTTAATCAAAATAATGTAAAATTACCTACTGATAATTATAGTAACAACACCAGCAGCAATGATACAGATGATGATAATGATAATCACCACCACAACTTGTGTTTACCGAGTGCCTGGCACTTTGCTAAAGCTTTATGTAGATCATCTCCTGCAATCATCTTCTCAGTTTAAGGCAGTGGGTCATCTGATAGCTCCCCTTGTCAGGTGAAGAAGCTGACGCTTAGATTAAGAAACATGCACAGAGCCACAAATCAAACAGTGCGGTCAGGATGTGATCCTAGATCTGCCTGGTTCAGAACCTGAACTCATAACCACACCTTCCATCACCGCCTACACCGAAGGTGGTAGCGAAAATAATCTAAAAGACAGATGTAAAAATAAACAAGCAAAAATCATTTCCTATTACCTCTTTAAATATGGAACTGATACATGAGATTGTCCTGCTTCTTCTAAAATATATAACTAATGATGCTGTATTTTCACAGGCATTAAATATACAATTCACGTTTTATTTATTCTGTGACCTAGGATAGTCTAGACGGAATAGACCAGAAGTCATGTTTTAAGTGTGACCCTCACCTAAGCATCGGCTAACTGTCCTAAAGTCCAAGCATTCTGAAGACAAAGGAAATGTGTGTTAAAATAACACTAAGCACAAATATCAGAAAGAAAAACAAGAAATTCTTAATATTACATTATTAGAGAACCTTACCACAATAAAGGATCTAAAACTATTTCAAGTTAATAAATGTATATTCAGACTTTCATACCAACTTACTTTCATATGAAAAACTGATTTTGAGTCCTTTGGACTAAGCAATGTTTTGTAAGCCACAGAAAAGTTTCCCAGGATTTTTGACCCTTCCCTCCTAACACCATAGCCATGGATTCATTTGATAAACACTTATTGAATTACTGTGAGGCAGGCACTGTGCGGGATTCAGCAGTGGAAAGGAGGGCCAAACCAAACAGCTCAGCTTCAAAAGGATGATGACGGGAGAAGGAAAAAATTGACATTTTTCAGCAACTTTTGTGTTTGAGTCACTCTGCCACATGCTTTATACATGTATGTCATCAATTTCCAAAAACAATCCTGAAAGGCAGGTAAGGTTATCCTCTCCTTTAAAGATGAGGAGCTTCAAGTCCAGCTTGAAGTAATTTGCCTAATCCCATACAGGACTGAAGCACTGGATTGTTGATTGTTCCATGTCCTTCTTGGTACAAAGAACATTCTTCTTCCATTGTGCTTCCCTCTGTCTCACTGTCTCCATTTGTGTTCCTCCAATCTGCCTGGGCTTGCTGGTTCTCAATCAGATCTCCATCCTACAGTGACCACTGAAACAATGGTCACTGTCATCCATCACATGTAGAGTGAGACTAAGTCCTGCCCTTTACTGCATGGCTTGTGTCTACATGACCACATCTCTGTATCTCTCTTCATATGTATACATTTGTTTCACAAATATTCTTGGGTGCCAGCAAATACTAGGAATATTTCTAGGTCAGAGATAAAAAATGTAATAGTGCTTACACACCAAGGGGGGAGGGACATAAAACAGTATCAAGAAGTAGAGTATATGGGAAGTGCTATAAAGCACATTAAACAGATCACACACATATACTATATACACTGCAGGTAAAAAAAATAACACACACACAAAAAAAGCCCATAGTTACCAGCCCTGGCTGGTGTGGCTCAGTGGTTGAGCGCCGGCCTGTGAATCAAAGCATCTCTGGTTCCATTCCCAGTCAGGGCACGTGCCTGGGTTGCAGGCCAGGCGCCCAGTGCAGGATGCATGAGAGGCAACCCACACATTAATGTTTCTCTCCCTCTCTTTCTCTCTCCTTTCCCCTCTCCAAAAAAAAAAAAATAAATAAAATCTTAAAACAAAATATAGTACATAAGCAAATATACCCCCCAAAAGATGTTGGTTTAACCACACAATGTATAAATATTGATAATAACCAACTTTATTAAACACAGTCAGTCTTTACTTTTCTACTATAGTTAATTTTCCCATTTTCTGATAAAAGAAAGATCTATAGTTACCCTTGGAATTAAACAAATACACAAAAGGATGTGTGCATACCAACATAGAAGGGTAGAAAATATCTGAAAGCTATTAACATTGACTTGCTAGCCACACTCATGATATACAATTTCATTCTTTTAAACAGCTCTTCTGGTGTTACCCTCAAAGAAATGTAGCTCTCCTCTGGGAAATCCCACAGTGAGATCAAATTCATCACCTGCACACACATACATCAGACATATGAAAAGTAAATTAACAGGTGTACAACTGTGTCCCAAATCTGTTAGTGAGAAAAAATCCACTATGTTAAAAAGTAAAATAGTATAAATTTACCAGATGGAGGGTAGGATGTGGGGATGGCTGGGGTGGGGGGAAGTGTAGGGGGAAAATGGAGGCAACTGTACTTGAACAAGAACAAAAAATGTAAAAACAAGAATAAGGTTTAAATATATAAAATAAACTTTATAGACATAAAAAGAAGGGCATGAACAGTTTTGAGATGTAAATTAAGATACAAGCTTATCCACATAAATCACAGATAAGATAGTCTTTAAATCTTGCTATCTTTAACAAAACAGATTAGGAATACCAGAATATATATCATCATATTTGTGTTTAATGTAGCATTAATTCACAAGTCATTGTTTTTTAATAAGATAAAATAAGTTACTTGATCTTCTAAGGAGAAATGTAATTTGGATTTTGATAATTAAACCCTAGATGAGGCATTTGGTATATCTAGGGCCTAAATCACAATAAATTATGCATGCACAACTTTTAAAAGTATATTTTTATTAATAGCTTAAAATAAAACTAATTTGAAAGCCAGGAAATTGACTTTCTAAGAATTGTTCAAATTTTATCAATTTGAAAGCCAACCTAATATTCAGTTTTAAAATATAAACATTAATTATGCTAAATGACTGTGAATGGTTCGCTATATTATTTTTACTTCAGTAAACTTCTTTGCAAATCTCAATCCATATATAAATGGCCTATGTTAACTTAGCCACGTGATCCCTGCTTGTGTGGTTTAATCTCTTTAGCCAATAAAACATGTCATTTTCATTTTCTTCCACTACTGCTCTTTTAACTTCTCCATTCTGAGCTACCATGGTCTGTAAGCACTTGTAATGGTTCATTTCATGTCTACCAACACCAACCTTCTTGCTCTCTACCAACGATGTGCCCGGATATTTGATCAAACATTATTCTGGAGGTTGCTATGAGGATGTTTAAAGGTGGGGTTAACATTTCAATCAGTAGACTGGATAAAGCAGATTGCCCTCCCTAATCTGAGTGGGCCTTGTCTAATCAGTTGAAGCCATGAATAGAACAAAAAGGATGACCTTACACCAAGTAAGAGAAGCCCTCTAGCCTGACTGCCTTCCAGCTGAGACCCTGGCTCATTCCTGCCTTCAGACTCAAACTTGGTTGTTCCTGGGACCCACGCCTGCTAGCCTTTGGACCAATTTCTTATTTTATTTTTGGTAGCCTGCCATTTCTCTGGAGAGAAATATACCACCCACAGCTATCACCAAATATTTATCAGTTTCTTACCCGCATTAACTATGTCCTGAAGGTCTATCCCTAATATTCCCTCACACTAGCTGTACCTGATAAAAGCCTAAAATTCTTCAAGTCGCAACTCAGAGGTCTACTCCTTCTCATAATGCATCATCATAGCTGTAATTCTCCACACCTTGCACACTCACAGCATGTCAGCACTCTTTTTTCTCATCATGCTTGTCTGTGGCTGGTCATCTGGAGCAACTGTCCTTCCAGGAGAGCACCTTACACAGATATCACCCTCTTTTTTGAAAGTTTGCTGCAGGTCACTTCACTTCACTTTTACGAAATACCTACATTAGCACCCATTTTGCTAACTGAAAGAAATCCAAGGAGGCTTTTTGCATTTACACAAAACAGCGTTCAGCAACTGTTTTGCAGGGAGCTGAAAGAGGCAGAGAGAGTGGCCCCACCAAGCTCCTTCCCTGGGAACTACAGGCAGCCTCTCTGCACCAAGCTGCTGCTGCTTTCAGCTGTGACTGTGCGCATCTGTGCTGTATCTCCATTTAATCTGTGCATCCCTTAGTGAGATGTGTCCTAAGGAAATTGCTTCTTCCCTTTACACCATTTCATCTTAGGGAAGGTTTCAGAGGAAATCTCTACTTTTGGATAATGAGGGAAACCTGTACAACAAAAGTAAATATTTAGCTAGAATACATATCACAATAAAATACAGTGAAACTGAAAGATAATCTTAGCTATATGACCAAAAAAAATCATTTCAAATTTTCTGGTCCATGGTTTCTTACATCAAAAATAGATTTGACTAGGAAAATAGGAAAATTCCTTCCCAGCTCAACATTTCTACAGCTCTATTAACAAGTCAATCAACAGTAAACATGCACATGACTCAATAATCATTTTTAAATTGATGACAATAATATTTTAATAGGAAGCCAAAAGAAGTTCTCACTTCTATACAGTGATTTACAGGTGCACTCACTCTTTCTGCGCCCTCTGAAGACATGATCGCAGTATGAAAAACAAGGAAGGGTGGGTTCAAGGAAGCAGCGTGCATCACCAAGCCAATGGTACTCAAAGACCGGTCACAGGGGACCATGAAGAGTCTCAGCTCCCAAAGGCACTTTATCCCCAATAGTATCATTTTTAAGTCTCCCCTAAGTAGGGTCTCAGTGCACTTGTCCACATGTGCTCCTGTCTTTGTGAACACTGATACGTAAAGAGTAGTTCTTTCCAAGGACTAAGGATTAGTTTCTGTTTGCAGATATGACTCTGCCCCTCACTACCTCTTTTCAGCACAGAAATACTGCAGACAAAAGCTTTATCATGTTGGTAC
This sequence comes from Tonatia bakeri, assembly GCA_004024845.1. NCBI lineage: Eukaryota > Metazoa > Chordata > Mammalia > Chiroptera > Phyllostomidae > Tonatia > Tonatia bakeri. Next base: position 247,823 of record PVIA01001128.1, read on the forward strand.
CAATTTATTCCAAGTACTCAACTATTTTCTAAGCCTTTTCAAGTCACCTTCCTGTGGTACCGGGGCTGTCAGCAAGCCTGTTTCTGTTGGCCACCCTTCTTTTCGTTTCAGTCTTTCATAAAAATCCTTTTGTGTGACAGTCAGGCAGCTGTGCTTTGTTCTTTAATGTCCCTAGCATGGATCCCCAGCCGAGACCACTGCATAACATAAGCAGCAAAGTACCATTTTCACAGCGGGGACAACTGTGTTCATCTTCACAAAGAGGCATTAATAAAATGAGACTGTAATGAACATGCTAATTCTGATCACAGGGCACTGCACAATGGCACAGAGAGTTGACTGCCTTCTCCCTGAAAAATTGCAAAAGTTTTTTTAACAACTTCTATAATGGCTTACATTTTTTTTGAAACTGACATATTATGCAAACATATCTCTCCATTTCCCAAAGAAATGCCTTCTCTTTCTCATCCAACTGCTCATTGTGTGTTTTACTGTCTCAGTAACAGTCACCTTCAGGGAGCACATTTTCTGCATCTTACAGGAATGACGCTGAAACAGGCATGTCATGGAATCACAGAAAGTGAGAGAGAAGCAATCTGAGTGATCACCGATCCACTCCCTTCCCTGTGCACATGAGGGGAAAAATCCAAGGAAACAGGATAGTTAGCAGATTGTTCGAGATGCCACAGCTATTTTGGGACAAAGCCAGAGCTGAAACTCAAATTACTAGAGATTTAAACTTGAGGACTTTTGTATATTGTCTTATGTCTTAGTGATGATTATTCATAAAATATGATGCATTTATGTAGAGGAGGTACTCAAATATAAGTATTGTTTCATAATCTATGTAACTACTTCATCTCATTTTTGGTCTCCAAACCTTTTTTTTAAATTTTCATTTATTAATTTTATAGAGAGAGACAGGAAGAGGGAAAAGGGGAGAGTTATGCATTAATTGGTAGATCCTTGTACATGCCCTGACCAGGGATGAACCCAGAACTGCGGCTATGGTGAGAGCTGAGCTACCTGACCAGGGCCAGTCACCTCACTTTAGACCATAATGTTTTACTTTATATGTGTTCTATGAGCAAACTTGTTTCCAATGAGTAGACAAGGGCAACAATGTTATATACAGGGTGGGGCAAAAGTAGGCTTACATTTGTTCATATGGAAAATAATATAATAATTAAGAAATAATAATACAAGTACAAACTCTGTTTCATGTACATACAACTGTATAACTACTTTTGCACCCCCCCTAGTATTATGTCCCATTTCATGTTAGTGTAGGTGGTGGTTTGGGGGCAGTACTATTTGAGAATGAGCAAGTCTTGGAAAATAATCCACTAAACTTAAAAAGTAAAAAAATCATTACATACTGTTTTGGATGATGACAAAATGTGTATTTTCTGATTTTATAAAAATATAAATTCAAGAACATGACATTTACTCATATAATCAGAGGCAAACTCAATTAAATTTTCTATAACTTCTCTTGTAGAATGGGAATTATGTGAGCAAGAAGAAAGAACTCTCAATATCTTTCCGCTTGCCTAAGAGGCAGGTGTTACTTGGCTTGCTCTTACAGAAAAGTCTTTGGATGGTGACATTTCATTTTCTCTGCCCAGTGGCTGGTAATGTATCTGAGAGAACATTTACATCCCCAGCTAGCATAGTATAAATTTATATTACAAGTTTTCTTCCTGATATCTTTGGTCCTAAAGAAATTATGACCAGTGCATCAAAGATTCAGGGAGAGCCAATTCCCTCTAGATTATGCTTCCTCTTCTTAAAACACTCTCTGGTTCTACTCATACCCCTCACCGAAAGTCTAATAGCCAATCCGAAGCCCTTAGTAGAATCCTACATTTAGGCAGGTCTCAGCCCTAAATAACCTCTGCATAACATCTGAGGCACTCACTGACAGAGAACTTCACTTCAAGTTCGGCTGGGCAGGGAAAACACGTGGTCTGACAGATATGCTCAGCCTCCTAAAATGCTACAGAACTAGAGAGCTGGTAGTTGCTTGTTTTCACAGTCAGGGCCACCACCAAAAAAATAAAATAAAACCACCTAAAAAACGAGGTAGAGATTGTAAGTATGGCATTTAAATCTCCCTTTCCCCACTACTTCTTCTATAAACTACAGTCTACAGTGTGTAAGTGGTAATTGCCCAAATAGCTCATTCCAGGGCAAGTTCAGCCCAAGCTTGTAGTTATCCTTCCTTATAAAAACAGTTTTTCAGAGCTAGGGTGACTTAAAACGAGCTACAGAGGGAAAGTTTTCCCTGAAATACTCCCTTCAATGCACATGGGTGGTCAGAGTGTTATTTCTACATCTCCTGCATTAGCCACCCAGGTCAGATGTTTAAATCTGCAATTAATTAGGTTCTTTAGTAGCCTGTGTGAAATAAATTAGTGATCTCCATCCAGTCCACTTAGACAAAACCCATCAGGGCAGTTGCCACAAGTTTGACATGGTCAGCAAAGTGGGGAAAATGTAAATGACCCATGGGGACCACATGGGCATCTGGTGAGGGCCTCTGATGACCAGGGTAAAGCAGTCTCCACCCACTGCAGAGCTGCAGGTGTGCCTGCCAGTGCCATTGGTAAGACAAAGCTACTCACAGTGGGCTCAGACCCATCTGGTATGGTGTGAAACCCTTCACTTTCATTTCATTAGCTGTGCACAATGTCCATATTCTGTCAATGTCAGTTTACCATTAGAACATTTTAAAAGGATGCTTATTAATAGAATTATCAATAGTTATTTAACCAATTTAAGCAAAGAAAGAATCTAAGAAACACATGTAATTTCCAACCCCATTGATTTCATCCTACACAGATATATGAAAGCATTCTATTTTAAGGCTATGTTTAGACATCTTTTCCATTATCCAAAATACTTTTGAGTTTTTCTCATGAAACATTTCCAACATTGCTAAACTTAGTCTTTAAAAAAATAAGGCTTGACTACTTTACTAGAATCATAAATTTTCATACAAATGTACTTACATATGACAGATACGCCCATAGAAAGTCATGATCATATTAAAATTTTCAAATGTATTTGTTTTATGTGGGAGCTAGTTGGATATAAGCAAATGAGATTGGGGAACCGTAGTCAGCTGAGAGGCAGAAAAACATATATGCATGTAAATGTTTATGTAAAGTGGTATTTTCCTCCACCTTTTTGTTAATGTCTTCATCAAAAGCATAAAAAGTAAGCCAAGCCAAATGACTGTCACTGTTTTCTTTTAAGGAATTTGTTCACGGAATTCAGAAGGCAAAACAAAAATTTTCTAATAAATTTCATTACACCTTTGTAATACACTTTCTAAATAATAGCATTAGTTCTACCCTAGGTGAATAAGTGCAAATTAAAATTTTTAAAAGATCAACAAATGAGTTTGATTTTGCTTCAAAAAAATGATTCTACAATTTTTAGACCTTGTATCTAAGTTTATGTGAATAAGCGTGTATATTAACATGTATACATTTCTTGTAGTGTGCATTACGACATGTCTAACAGTCTCTAGGGTTCCTTTCAGTTCTAAAATATGGTTTCAAACTCCTGTCTGTTCCTTTTTTCCTAATGTCTGATTCTTGTTTGACAGATTGTACTCCTTCCTTTACCCTTTCAGGTATTTAAAATACAGTTCTAAAACCCATTCATACAGTTCAGTTGTCTGTAGCTCACAGACTGATTTCTACTTTCACTGATTGGGCTTCCTGTCCACTGTGAGTGGGAACTGGCTTTCATGCTCTAAACTTGATACCTATGAGCGTGTCCGGGTGTGAATGGGCTTATCTGCGCTGTACACCACAGACTGGGGTGTCTGTGAGAGGTGAGTGCTTAATGGCTGCCTTATCCACACTCTGGGATTCACTGTTTCTGACCAGCTTTCGTGTTAGCATCTGGGTTCTGAGTATGGCACTGCAGGAGGAGCACTAGAATGCTCGCCTTTATTCTGAAAGCTGATCTTTCTCCTCTTATTTCCACCTTATTTTCTATAGGCCTATGTCCTGCTGGAGAGAGAAAACTCCAGTCCTAAAGCATACAATCCTACTGGTTATTGTCTTGGGATATCTGCTCCAAGATTCTCTTTGTGTTCAGCCTCTGGAAGTTTCTTTCTTCTTTGCAAGCCTAACCATGCATTTAATTTTATTTTCAGATATTTTATCAACATCTCTATGTGTTTTTAGGGAGGCAGAGAACTTCCTATATGAACTGAGCTTGTCATAATGACGAAAATATAGCTCAAATCTGACTTATTTGTTTCTAAGCAGTATTCTATTACAAGCATTTAAAATACCTATATTCAGCTGTCTAATATGTCCCCTGCGACTAAGATGTTTGTATTATTTAAAATATATTTCAGTAAATATATGTAAATAATTTAATTTTCTAAACTTCCTGTATTAACTAACTTTGGTACTACATAAATAGATCTAGAAGAGAATAATTTTTGAATGTATAAAACATGAATAAATCCCTCAATGGAAAGAAAGTAAACTAGAGGAGAAATATTCTTAATTCATACATGTTCCCCCCCACACCAAATTTAATCCCTTCTTTCCAATTCCCTTCATTTAAAGACAGTCTGTTCCCATAAGTTGTGCAATCAAGCAAAATGAAGTTAAAAGCAAATCAAAACAAATAAAAGTGTGTGTGAGAGAAAAACAAAGGCACAGAAGTTAGCCTGGAAATGTCAACGGCGAGGCACGCCAGATCAAGTAATGTTCTAATTTCTACCCAAACGACTGAATTAGAGATGCGACACAGTGTTAGTAATCATTGTCGTTCACCCTCCAGGACTGTCGTTCTGCAGGAAGTCTAGCGAAGAGACACACTGTACTGGAGATCTGCCGTGTCATCCACACTTCAGTCAAACCGCAGAAGCCACATAGCCAGAGTCACTTAGCATCAATAGGTGCCAGTTCAAGAAATATAAAAGACTGAAATAAAAACACCCTTTTGACTTAAAGAAGAAAGGTGTCTTTCTTGGTTTTGATTCCTCTGCTTAAGAGCAACACATCTGTAGGTAGAGAACGTGCCTCTAATTTTGCAAACATCAAGGTCAGCACCTGCAATTTGTAAAGAGCAGTTGCTCACTTCAGGAAGAAACCTCCACACACCATGTTAACGTGCAAAACAGTAGCAAACCCTGTTTTTGTTCTGGGTTCTCTACCAAAATCAAAATGATACCTGAAATTCAAAATCAGCATTTCCTTGAGATTTTTCTTTTCTCCCTCCGATTTGCATTTTTCAGACCTCCTGAGAAAAGGCACCTACTGTATATTTAAAAATTGAGTTCTTACAAACATTTTATTTCATTTCCAATTTAAGTGTCAGGACAATGCTGGTCTTTCTAATGGCTCTACAAAAGAACACCTGGGACACAGAATCTCCACAGTGACACAAGCAACAGCCTTGCACTTGGGTACTTACCACGCAAAACTGTGAGTCTGGTAGATACACTTATTTCTCTGACGTTATTTGAGGCCACACATTCGTAAATGGCCTCATCCCTTGGAGTCCGTAAGGGCTGTATTCTGAGAACTGATCCAGATCCATCGTCAAACTCTATTACCTATTAGAGGAAACGTAGCTGTCACAGGTGTTGTTACAATTGTTCCCCTCCCAGCTAACCCTCTTGATGAAGTGGTGAATCAGCCTTCAGGCCCAGAATAAACTCAGCAGTATTTTGAGATTGAATTTTGATGCAGAGGTGAAACAAAATATTTGGATTAATTGAACAAATCCACTGAATGAAGGGGAAAAGACATGAAACTACATATGCAAAAAGGTAGGTTGTAGTCTCTTGTGAAAACCATCCAGGGTATAGTCACAAAAATATTTCAGTAGGTTTTATCTAGGGCAGTTTGATCCTATGAGTTTTGCTTCTATGATGGATGAACTCAAATTATTCTGTCTCTTTAAACATATATGCACATGTGGATCCATTCAATAATTGGACTGTGAGGTGAAGAAATAATGCATGCCACTACCGATATCTCTTCTGGTTTAAAGTGTCTCAGCCTGAACAGTATAGATGAGTGAACCATGAAGAGAACTGCATAAATCTAATACTTAGGCAGCCCAAGAGCCTGATAGCATGCATTAATTTTGCCATAAATCATTCCAGTGTTTGTTCTAGCTTAGCATTTTCTGCATTTTTAGGGCATTCTTGCTGTAAAATGGAGGCTTGCTTCACCAGGCAGAAAATTAATGCCCTAAACAGTAAGCCCTGAATTCACTACCATTTATGAACTCTACTCTGAGAGAGTTTAGCAATCCTAAGTTTTCATCAGCTGGTTGAAGTACTACTTTTAAACCATAATGATGATTATATTAATAAATACATATTTGAAACTATGGAGTCCCCTACTTGTCTTTCTATATCTATGCTGAGATCTTGCAGCTGTTCATGGAGATGCTGTGCTTTTTTCATGCATTTCCTTGTAAATAATACGTGCATGAGTTTAAAATATGAAAAAACAAAGATTGCCTTATACATATATTTATGGAATGTACAGTCCCAGATTTTATGTATATGTTTCTATGCCAGCATATGAAAGAGGTGGAATATTTTTAAAATAGGTCCACTTCAAGTCTTTCTGCATTCTCTTTATGTTTGAAATTCCCAAAGATAGCCAAAATGTCCCACTTCTCAATGTGCCACAATTTATTTTCAACTCTATTAAGGACACATTTAGAATGAATCTACTATGCATCTTGTTTTAGTTATGAGAATCTTTGTCAAATATGCCATAATCTTTAAAAGTTATTTATGAGGCCCTGCTTGGCGTATCTCAGTGGACTGAGTGTCAGCCTGAGAACCAAAGGGTCACCAGTTCAATTCCCAGTCAGGGCACATGCTTGGGTTGCAGGCCAGGTCCCCAGTAGGGGGCACATGAGAGGCAAACATACATTGATGTTTCTATCCCTCTCTTTCTCCCTCTCTTCCCCTCTCTCTAAAAATAAATAAAGTATTTAAAAATTTTTTTAAATTATTTATGAGCATCCTACTTAAATATCTTTAATACCAATTTAAATTCTGATTGCTACCAGTTATACATGTTTACTTTTCTGAACTATTGCCTAGATTTAGACTTATACTCTTAACGACAAGCACTGCACAATATGTTAAAGCTGGTGTTACAATTTCGGATTTGAACTCTATTTAATTCCCAGTATTGAATGATGTGTACCTATTCCAGGCCAGACACTGTATTTGGCACTGGAGATATAAGAGGAAGCAAGCTCAGCCTTACCCCCTGCTTTCATTGGCTTTATAAATGAGTGAGACAAAAAAATAGCCATATATAATGTTACAGATATTAAAGATTCTTTATCTAAGACTTGATATCATTTGATGAAGGAGCTTTGTGTAAAAATAAAAATCTTTCCCTGAATATATTTATGTGACCCTTATTAAGAATTATGTGCTAAACAGGGCTCATGCTTTCAGTGTTTACTATTAAAATCTTTGTTACATGATTTTGTTAAGAAACCATTATCACTGGTGAGCATGATATCAAAGTGCTCTTTGACAAAATAATAATCGATTTCATTTAAAGTTTTAAAAATGTGCAGCAAAGATGTGAACACACATTATTTTCTACTAGATATAGGAAATAGTCTCCAAAGATTACTTAAGACACTTTTTGTTTATTTTTAAATCACTATAGGTCTCTGATTTCAAACAATTACAATTTTTCATTTGTAAACTACAGTCCAGATTTTATTGTAATTAATTAGATTATTTGTGCATTTAGACCATTTATCACTCTATAATTGCTGGTGAAAAATAAATATTATCAAACAGTTCTGAACTTTGCAGTTGCTATATTTCTTTTATGTAGGAATTGCCTCTAATTTGCCAATTTGTGAAGAAGGCCATCAAGTATGAGGAAGTGAGTTTTGCACTTGGAGTTCTTAGTATCATCTGATAATCAAGCTATCCTCTTTATGTCTTCAGTTATGAGCACAGTATTTTGTGTTTCTTCCAAAATTTTTCTGTGTAGCTTGACACCTATTTTTCCTCCTCCAGAATGAGCTAATTTCTAAACCATAAGGCTCCTCACAAATAACAAAAAGAATTGCATTGTGTTTCATCATTTTCATCATACTGAGCTTTCTTAAATAAAGAAAATTCTGCAATAGATTTAACTGCAATATCAACCTGGCTGCATATGTTTCTTACAGAGTATGACTTTATACTAACACATTAGAGCAAATTTCTCATTATAGTTCATCTACTTGTAAAACACAGGTGCAATGTGTACTGAATAACTTCATCTGCTGCCCAGTATCCATCCCCCAAATTCCTGGTAACAGGAACAAAACACAGCTCCCTCATTCCAAGCCTTGGGGTAGAACGGGGCTGACTTCATTCCCGGCAACAGAGGTAGATTCTAATTAACTTAAAGAGTTCCATCTAGCTGTCCACACAGATTGGTTTAGGGATGCACATGTAACTCAGCAGGACCTGATGACATAGAAAAACAATGGCATAGGAAGCGTTCACATATCCTCTAATTTCAGTTGTGGGAGGATGAGAGGCTGCACCTTGCAGTCTTAGGAGAAAGCATTCTGAGGATGAGGCTAACAGAGGCATGCTGGGAACACTAGTTGGGCCTTGGTACACACAGAGACAAAGTCAGTGATCTGAACCCCTAAATTCCCTTTCTGTACAAGCCATTTAACATTGCATTTTTCATGACACGTAACATAAAGAATGCCATATCAGAGGGATTGTGATGCTTTATAACAGAGTAAAACTAGCAAGTAACATTCAAACCAAAGGTACAGCAGATACATTCCCCCCGCCACCAGAGAAACAGAACAATGGACCTAATACCTCAAATCTCTGATTGCTGACTTTCTTTCCTTTTTTGTTCCAGACAATTTTAGGTCTTGGGTCTCCTGTAGCTTGGCAAATGAAAGAGGCAACTCCACCAGAGACCCCTGTCTGGTCAACGGGAGTTCTCGTAAACCTTGGAGGTGCTGAAATAAAAAGAAATAATCACAATTAGATGAAACAGTAAAACACAGATTATTACCCCACTGCCACAGTTCCACCCATTCCCACCAATACCCACATACAAACATGCATACTTAAATATGTCAGGCTTACAAAATTAGAAAAGCAACTTTTACTTTTGGGGTAACTGAATGGGGAGGGGGTAACTTTCTAGTCAAGTTATTAGCTTGTGCTTTTATTGCTATAATGTGTACTAAGGCAGAGATCCAATAACATCTGAAAAGCAACATCACACATTAATTTTTATCACCCAGTATTTAAAAAAAATCCAATTTGTCCTCTGTAACAAAATGAGCTCATCAATCAAAGTGAGTAAAATTTTAGCTCTTTGATTTGATGCTGCTATCAGGACACTGCCAGAAAACAGCATTGCCACTGCTAAGCTATTAAAATTAGTGACATTTAAGAGAAATTCTAAGAAATTTCAGAGAGACAAGAAATATAGCCCTGAATGAGAAGGTTTGGCAGGAAACAGAAATGGGAAAAATGGTAAAGTGACTCTCTAACTCAGATATTATGGGCTGCCTTACTCCACACTTGACTCCACATTTACATCAACGAGGAGTCAAGAAGCCTCCAAAGTCACAGCAAAGAAGAAAGAGTTTCTGTTCACAAAGATGTAGTGTCCAAGATTCCTAAGCTTGAAAGTCTAGAATTTGGAGGCTTTTTAAAGTCTTCTATCTCCTTTCAGTGTTCATAACATTTACCATCCCCTGAAAATTCTACTTATTATCCATTTTGTGTTTCCAGATCTAGAACTCTTTTATGAGTCATATAAAATATAGTTAAAAATTTATGCACAAGGATAATCATGTCATTTATTTAGAAAAAATTATAAGCACCCTAAATACTGAATATCATAGAACTTGACGGTGATGCAAACCATGGCATAATGATGAAACACTACACAAACAGTAAATGTTACATCTTGAAAGTTTTTATATGACATGACAAATACTTATGATTGATGATAAGGCACAAGGGCACCATATGAAAATATATATGAGGGATAGATAGAAGATAATAAATATAACCCCCCCAAAAAGTTGTAACAAATATGTTAAAACACTATTGGCAGTGGTTTGACAGGAGGTTTTGTAATTATTTTTCCTATTGTTTTACATTTTTCTTGCATCTTTGTGTTTCTAAAATTATGCTAGAGTTGGACATTTTTTAAACTCAAAAACATTTCACTTTTCCATTTTATTTTCAATTTTCTTATCCCTAGTACAATTTTCTCTTCTGCTTTTCAGTTGTATGCTATTGAAGGATGGTTTTGAGTAACTATAGCCAACATTATTTTGGAAGCAATCCTCAGACTCTGTGAAGGAAGACATAACAAAGTCCATCACTGTGTGCTCATCACCACTATTTGCCTTCCCTGTCGCGTGTTCCCACATGACTCTCCTCCTGGCCTGGTGGTGAGTTCCGACTCTCTTCTTGGTTTTCTTGGGCAGCCAGAGTCCCATCAGCTCCACTATTATGATATGTATCACCTTGGTGGGGGTGGGAACTTTTTGCCTAAATTTCCTGTTTCTTTACTTTAAAAATATGAGGTGTGAAATAAATTATTTCGCAGCAATCCCTTCCTATTTAATGTTTCCTAGCTTAGTGTGGTATTTCCACCATGAGGGAAGGAAATGAGAAGTTGAGAGGCATTTTTGCAAGGCTGCTGCTGGGAAATGAGTCTTCACCTCATCAGCAAATTCAACATATTGATAATGAAACTGGTGGCATGCAGGTCCTTGTTTGTTCAGAAACATTAGGAAAGAAGGCGGGCTCTGACGACCCTGCCAGGCAGCACAGCCTCCATCTCCGGCTAGCAGTGCAGACTAGATGATTACCAGAACTGTGGGGAGAACTGGAAATGATCTGAAACTGACTTGACAGTGAGAGAAAAAAAACAACTGTACATTGATATCACTTTTCTGAAAGTGAACAAAAAAGGAATTAGAAATTTTTGTTTATCATTTTGCTGTTGCAAACAATGCAAATTGATAATAACTGCACACTTGTCAACACTGAATATGGAAATCATAATTATGCAACTCAAATTCTTAGGGAACTGCCTTGAAAACACTGTTAAATTAAATGCTACAATACTGGCACTTTTAAGTATCTTCCTTATCAAAGCCCTTAACTTGAAAAAATTAGCCCTGAAAAATGTCAATTTTAACAACCACTTTCCTGTTTAAGTTGTTTTAAAATTTCTTGCAAGAATATGTGAATGGAGTAAATCTTATGAAAATGACTATATACTAATCAGAAATTAAGTAGTAGAATAAATTAAACAATAAAATTAAATAATAAAACATAGGATGCCATTTTCACTATACCAAGATTTCCTTCCTCTTTTTTTTTAAGGTCTGGGACCTCATTTCTCACAACAAAGAATGAAGAAAATTAGGGGGTTTTGATCACTTGCAAATAGGCAATGGCTGCTGGAGCAGGTTCTTCCTGAATAGTAGGGACACTAAAATGTCAAATTATTATTAAACACAGAAACTTTATTTCTAAATGGAAAGCAGAAACAGTAAATTCCCATGTACTTGGGGAAGGGATTCCCATATACTTGAATGTTCCAATGTTTCAGTGTGTTTCTTCTCTATTTCCATTTTCAGGTCATACCTTGAAACTTTCATGCTAATATTGACAAGTATAATATCTGCCAAAGATATGACCACTAGATGTTACTGTAAGGATGTTACTTCTGAAGATGAAGTCAATTAATGGAAGTAATGGAACTGTGGAAAATTTATTAAAATAATCAGAATCTGTTTCAGATTTGTGACTCTTTTCTTAAATCCTACTACCACGATAGTGACCCAGTATTCTTCCAAACAGCACCCTAAAAAGGGTCCTTAAATTTATTCTTTCAAAACAACAAAATGAAAATGTCATACTACATTAAAATGGCACCACAAGGCCCTGGCAAGTGTGGCTCAGCGGGTTGGAGCTTCATCCTGTAGACCTAACAGTCACGGGTTCAATTCCCAGTCAGTGTCCATATCCAGGTTGTGGGTTCAATCCCCTGTCAGGGCACACATGAGAAGGCAACCAATTGATGTTTCTCTCTCTCTTTCTCTCCCTTCCTCTCTCTCTCTAAAAGCAATGGAAAAAATGAACGACTGGTGGACATAGACAACAGTGTGGAGATTAACTGTAGGAGCAGTGGGTAGGCTGGGCAGAGGAGGGCAAAGGAGGAAAATTGGCACAACTGTAGCAGAATAACAACAAAAAAAAACTTTTTAAAAAAGTCCTCTGGTGAGGATAAAAAAGGTGTAAGTGCTTATACATATTTTTTATTTATGTTTGTTTTTTATATGAAAGACATTAGCCTTTACATACAAGAAAATCATGACTTTCTTACAGATCTGATGTTTTTTCTCCATTTGTGTACAAAATCCAAATCATATAAAAAATGTCATCATTCTACTAGACAAATTTAAGATACTACAAAATAAAGTAAAATTTTTTCAGTAAGCATGTTTGTTGCATAAATAATCATCTTGGTGGGTGAAACTCTAAATTGACACTGTCAGTGCTGGCTAGGCAGCTAGCCAAAGGAAAGAGAAGAGAGGCAAGACTCAATAACTGTACCAAATGCTCGAGGCAAGTAAAACCTTTATTCGCAGAGGGGTAATAAGGATCAGAGCACCCACTTCCGCTTCTCTGCATCTCAGCTTTATAAAGGAAACTAAATGAATCTTCCACTTTCTCTCCTCATGGATGCTGCCCAAATTTAAGTCATGCTTTGAAGATGGGAAGAAAGAAAAGATCATCTAAGTAAAAACATAAAGCAAAAACTTCTACTAAAGTCACACCACAGGACAGCCTCGGGTCTGAATAATGCAAATACTCGGGTTTATCTCATATGATACAACCATCAAAATTACCCTTGGTCTAAGGGAAAAAAAGAAATAACAAGAGTATAAAGATGGGGAAAAAGTCATTAAAACATTACAGTCACCATATTTAGGGGACCTTCCATTACTGTAGCTGCTATTTCTATCCATCTAAAGCTGCCAGCACTGTGCTTTGCAAAAATGCATTTCTGCTCAAGCTGGTTTTGACAAGTGAGGAATATGACCTTTTATTAAACTAATGCCAGGCACTGCAGAGGTCAAATTACAGTTAGACCCAGAAAGTCTATTTTCTAAATGGAAAATAGAGAAGCTAAACATGCATATGAGTCAGAAAAGAGGCATGGCTGATATTCTACAACGTGTCTGCCATGCTCACTTGCTGTTTCCAAAGGCCACATTCTCAGGATGCACTCTCAGAGCAGAGGGTAACTCCAGGAATCTGGCAGATTATTATTCCCTACACAGATCAAGGGGAGCCACACGCTGCTGGCTGATTTTTACTTCTAAGAGGTTAGGTTGTTTCTTAATGTGTAACAAATATAGAGTCACTTGGCTTCTAATAATGGTAGTATTTTGATGTCATATCAGATTTTAAGTTGCTAAGCTCTCTGAAGACAAGGTGATAAGACCAATGCACACTTTTGGGTATTAAATTCAGGGGACAGAACCAACGAAGAACAGCACACTGCCTTTGACCTTCCTTAACAAATTGTTCTATAGAGGATGATATTCTCCCTTTAGTATATTACATTAAATAGGGCTAGGCATTAACGGGGGAGAACCATTGAAATCTACTGGCGACATCTATGCAAAAAGGAACTTAGGATAAATTCTTAAAGGTTAATCGGATAATTCAGGTTTGCAGTTACTTGACTGAACAAGTGAGAATTACTTACGACAGATTCACAGAAAGGCCCGCACGCTACAAAAGTGAAGAGAAGAAATGAGGGTGCCATTTGTCTAATTTGATTCTAATGAATAAGCTGCTTCAGCAGTCATCAAGGAAATTTGTTGCATGGGGAACAAAACTAACAGCATGTAACTAATTGGCTTTGTTTCTTCCAGCTGATTAACATTACCTTAAATAGAGAGTTTTGTTTTTAAAGGGATATTTGTCATAACCATGCACTTAAAATCTTGAAAGGGGAAGGTCAATAGTGCTATTACTGACACTAAGTGAGAGGGTGAGACAACGTTCAGTAAGAACATATAGATAGTCCTGGCTCCAGGCATCAGCTTCCTCCCTAAAAGGTGACTGTTGAATTGATGGCACTGTCAGCTGAGCCCATCTCTGTTCTCTCTTCCTCTGGAAGTATCAGGGAGTGAGAAATTCATATCATAGGAGGCGAGTTGGGGGTGACTCTAAGGGTAATGACCCCGTCTGAAGGTGTAGGGGAAGAAGAACTGTTGTCACAGGGTGTCACCTCCTATTCCAGCCACAGCGCACCCTATAGCCACTGCCCCAAACACAGGGAGTGGCCAGTGTTTGTGGCTGGTGGATTTCACGTCATGATTCATTTGATGAATGAGCAGGAGTGTAGGGAGGAGAGTGTCCCTGAGATAATGACACAGGGCAGAAGAGGGAGGTGAGCTGACATGCAACTCTAAGGAGCACCAGAAGCACAGCACAGACCTCAGGCTGGACTGGTTGGTGTCCATGCAGATGTTTGACATAAACCGGGGGTTTGGGGGCACCTATCCCATCCCGTGGGGCCACTGCTGATACCCACAGTCAGGCCACACCTTCAAAGTCAGCCTTTGTTTTGAGTTGTTTCTGGCATTTTCTTCTTCTTCCTACAACTCTCAAAACAATTGATTAGACTTAAACTTTGGTTTAAGGAGCATCATATTTCAAAACGGGATTAAAAAATAACTTCTCTTTAGTGAATTTTATGCACTGCACTAAAGTTTTAGGTATATGTGATATTTTCCATAGTCCTGCAAGACTATATCATTATTCCAATTTTATAGAATTATAGAAAACTTGACAGCACTACAGAAATTTGTAAGTAAAGTAGGAAGGAGGGAGAAAAGAAGAAAAAAAACAAATGAAGGGTCTGACGCTAAGAGCAAGTCAAGGACTTCAGATCTAATGGCAAAGCCCTGACGTTTTCACCGTGCCAAACGGAAGATGGGAAGGTGGAAGTGCGCCGCACGGACGGTAGGGTGTAACTCAGCCTAACACATGCTTTCAAATCTGTTTTAATTCACTATGAAACATACACTGACTGTTTGTCAAGGGTTTAGTTTAGTACTTTGTACGGTATTGCAGCGGTTATTTTCCACTAGTTAAGGAAGTTCACCAGAATGTGCTGCCTATGGGGGTTCTTTTCTAATTCCCAAGAGCCAATTGAAATTTGGAATAAATTGGCTATGATGCCTGGTCAATAAAAATCAATGCTGCACAATATATAAACAAATTACATAAACTCCAAATTTAGTAAGTAGGATACTTTTGTATTATTTTACATATACTTTCAATTTGTTCATGATGGAAAAAGATGGATACCCCATTGAAGTCTTGACATTAATTTCCTCTCTTCCTTTTCAAGGCATTTCCATGATTCTATGCATGTCTACACCAAAGTTTTATTAAGGCTTCAACAGTCAATGCTTTGAAAATTCCTACTAAAGCATTCTCCCATTGAATAGACAGATGCCTATACTTATCAATATTTAAATTGACAATGGATTGATATATATACTAACAAAAAGAAAATAATTAAGATTATTAACTTCTAAAGATCTGATTTTATGATGTGTCATTTCTCTTTTTTTTTCATGTTCATAACAATAGCTATGAGACTGTTTCTGAGCTGGTCATTAGCATCACTTGGGAAACTAACAACATATACACACACCAACTATAGGTGTTCAGACCCTACCCTGGACCAATTAAACCAGAAAATCAGTGGGTGGGGCTACACTATTAATTTCAAAAATATTCCAATGTTCATCGGGGATTGAGCATCACTGACTGATATCATGGTATCTGTACCTTCCCAGCCACTCTGACCTACTTTGTGTGTTTATCAACTACAATCAATTCTGTACAGTACCATTGATCCCTTCCCTTCTATCTTGTTCTTTGAGGTGCTTTTTTAATGCTCTCTTCTATGATTAAAGCTCTCTTCTACTCAAAACAAAAGCAAACACAAATAAGTAAGCTTTCATAGCTCACTGCTGACAAATAAAACCAGAAACTGAGTTTGGCCTTTAAGATCTTTCAGGACTGCTGCCAACTTCTTTTTCAAAATGTGTTTCTACTGTCGCCCATCAAGAACCCAAAATTCCCTGCCAGGATGCCTTTGCACATGCTAATCTCTTGTACAAAATGCCTTCTCCCTCACTTTTGGATTTATACAATTTATCCATTTTCACCCAAATTAAATATCTTGAGGTCTTCTTTGATTCTCCCATCTTAATAAAATCTACTGTCCTTTTAACTCTCTTATCACACTTGATTATGCGTCAGAGCATATTAATTTTATTATAGTTCTTTTATGAAGGTATTTCTCTTCCTCCACGTTGATAGAACCTTAAGAAAAGAATCTGTGACCTGCTCATGACCGAAGCCCCACGTCCTCTAATCACGCCCAGCACAGAGTAAGTGTTCGATGAACACAGGGACTCGATAAAAAGCTCCCCAAAGTACTATACCCTTTAATCCTTGGCTATACACATGTGAGTATTTAGGATAAACAATAATGTTGTAAACATGACTACACTGCCTGTATTTGAATTACATTTGCTTATAGCTTGATAAACAGCTGTAGAATGTAAACTGTACATAACAAATACTGATACTGCAAAACACTGATGTGATATGGTGAGAGACTAATGGATCCATACCAGGCCTAAAATTGGGAAAATGTAGCATAGCCAAATCACAGATTCATGCATCTATTTATTGTACAACTGAATTCAGAGGAAGTATAATGTAGTACAATGGACCTCAGCTCTTTTATGAATAATATGTCACCTCATTGTTACCACAGAGCTCTCCTCCACGCTGCTCCTTTTGTGCTTCTTATTCTTAAGTAAAATGAATTTATATTTCTGATGGTATATATTTATTATAAATAAATTAGAAAATATAAATAAAATAGTACATTTTCAAGCATTCTAATGGTGATCACCTCCAAATAAATTTTAAGATCGCTTCCATGATTTCAATATATACATTTTACAAAAAGATTATACTGTATTGTTATCATTTTCTAACCTAAATTTTAGTTAAAATAATGACACAGGGCAGAAGAGGGAGGTGAGCTGACATGCTTTTTTTGTATCTTTTTGTATCTTTTTGTATCTTTTGTATCTTTTTGTCAATACATATTTAAATTGAATATAATTTTATATTATTAAGCATGTAGATGTATTTTAATTTAATGTTAAATATGTAGGTTGTTTCCAACTTCCCAGTACTATAAAATGTTTCAGTGGTTATTCTTATAATAATTATACCCTTGGATAATTTTACAACCTGTATACAAGGGTGGGCAAAAGTAAGTTTACAGTTGTAGAACACATAAATAATACAATAATTAATAAATAAGAATATGAGAAAAAACTCTGTTGTGTGTACTCACAACTGTAAAGCTACTTTTGTCCACCCTGTATGTGATTCATTGCTATAGGATAAATTTCAATATGGACAACCTATTTATATATGTATAACTACTGGATAAAACTATACTTTTTATAGGTTTTTTATACAATATTTAAAATATGCTAAAAATAACTCATGGATTCATAGCACAAATATGTATCAGAGTATCCAATTACCTAGACCACTGATAATACTAAAAATTATCACTATTTCACTGGTCAAATTTTTATCCTTTTTAGCTAAATAGAAGGGATGAAAAGTGGAGGTGAGAGAGTGATCAGTTTTTAGGGAGAAATTGGAAAATCCACCCCCTTTAAAAAGTCCTCTTCAAATACTCCTCAAATCTTGCTGTTTCCACTTCCCTTGGGACAACATAATCTAAGGGAAAACACTTAGTGGTAAATATTAATAGACCAGTGAAGAAAGAGAAGAGAAAAAAAGAAAAATAATTTATAAAATGAAACTTCTGAAAATAGTATTTAAATGTCATGGAAATTAATTTTCTATTTAAAAAGGTCAAAACATTCAAGTTCATTTTAGTTTTTCAAATTGCTTTTCAAAAATCTTGTAAAGGTAAAATTTCATATGAATCAGTCAGTTTATAGTAGTTAAATAAATTTCTAGTTTATCTCATTTCAAAAAACATTAATACTTGGTCATAAACACTTCTTTTACAGCAGTAAAAGCTGTATGGTGTCACCACAATAACTTTTCATTTAACAGACACTAGGGATTCTGCAACCAAAGCAAACAATCCCCCACATTCACTGTATCTGGGATATAAAACTTCTCTGAACTACTGACATGCTTCGTAAGACCAGCCATCTGTTTTGGTATAAGACACTCATACTGACCACTGGTTTAGTGGCATAAATTTCAAAAGGACATGCCAGTGGTCTTGAATCACCCTTAGAAACAATCTGTGAAGCTATTCTTACCATTCCTTATGGCAGAGTCACTCATTCTTAATGAAAACATGGTATCAGCAGCACCATTCAGATATTAACTCAATACTTTCCACTTGAAGCCTCTGATTTGCTTACTACCTACTTATACATTCAAAATACAAAGACTGTGCATCTGTTTTTATTCAATACAGTGATAAAAGCTCTTACATTGAAACAGATGAGAAGTCATGCCTTTTCCCAGGCTCATTCAGTAATGTGTAGGCAAATGGCATGATATTTATTGGCTTTTTTCATCTTCCCTCTAAATGGTAATATACTCACGGGGCTACTTAACACAGACACTATAGTTGACCAAAAAAAAAAAAAAAAGGAAGAAAGAAAAAGAAAAAGGAAGGA
This sequence comes from Tonatia bakeri, assembly GCA_004024845.1. Classification (NCBI taxonomy): domain Eukaryota; kingdom Metazoa; phylum Chordata; class Mammalia; order Chiroptera; family Phyllostomidae; genus Tonatia; species Tonatia bakeri. Next base: position 266,654 of record PVIA01001128.1, read on the forward strand.
AGGAAGGAAGGAAGGAAGGAAGGAAAGAAGGGAGGGAGGGAGGGAGGGAAGAAGGGGCTCTACCTATCACTCATTAGCATCTTTTTGTACAGTTAGTTTTCAAAGCAGACTCATTTACATCATATTCATTGCTAATTTACTCATTAGTCATAATTTATCACATCAGATGTGCTGATCATCATTAGAAGTAATCATTTATTCTTCATTCTAACCTGCTGCTTATCATGTACCAGCAAATTGGATCACACAGGAAAGGTAATTGGCTTATTTGAAAAGGAACAGGAGAGCAGATATAATTGAAGTGACAAAGACATATTTGTCATTTTTTCTCCATTTTCCCCCAATTTTATGCTACCCACCTCCAGAATATTGATCCTATCACTTTTAAAACATTTTAATATATCAACTAAGTGGATTTCATTTTATTATTTTTTAAGAGAAACTAGAGAGGTGGGCTCTACTGGCTTCACTGTAAACACCAGCAGCAAACCGAGGAGAAGCTCTCTGACGTGACTAAGCGCGGAAAGGCTGGGAGCCCTACGGACTGTTCTAGCGCCCGCCCTCCGACCAAAGGGAGGTGTTGCACAGTTGGCAAAAGCCCAGATCATTTCTTGTAAGATACACCCATCTTCTAGGGATAAAATTTGTACTCTATTTCATTGTTTATGCCTTAACAGTTGTTCTAGGAATAATGTGACCGCCATTTCTCGTCTATCGATTCCACACTGGCAGGTCAGCGAGGGAGCTAACATACTCCCAGCAGCTGTAACGTGGAAGAGGTATACACACGCACACGTGCACACTTCCAGTGAGCTCAAAACAGGTTACAAAATGGTGGTCACATGCATTTACTGGAGAAGAAAGGATTGCCATAAGAGCACCTTGTTTATGGACAACATGGCATCTCCACAGAGATGCTGTTTTTCTGTCATGAATATGTTTTATCTAGAATAGAACACTGTAGAAAATGAGCTGCCTGAGTTTTTATTACAATGGCAATGTTAATTACAAATTATATAGAGAATTTTATAATAAACATGGTATTTCCTAAAGTACATAATTATTATCTTTAAAATAAGTAATATTATGATTTTTAAATGTTTTCAGCAATGAAACACTTGAAATTTTTATTATTTAAAAATATTTCCTTGCCCCTGGCTGAGTGGCTCAGTTGGTTGGAGCACCGTCCCATACACCAAGAGGTGGCGGGTTCATACCTACCTAGGTTGCAGGTTTGATTCCTGGTGGGAAAGAATGTGGACAGGAGGCAACCAATCCATGTTTCTGTCACCTCAATGTTTCTCTCTCCCCCTATTCCCCCTGCCACTTCTCTCTCTAAATTTATCCTTGGGTGAGGATTAAAAATATCTATATATCTCCTTGGTACTCAGTGCTTTATTTTAAGGGGCATTACCATGTGTTAGTAAGTATGCAGATATATATGAATAAATAATGGAAAAGATAAAAGTAAAATAATTTTTAAAATATACTTGCCTATATACCAGTTTTGCTTTATAGTGCAATGATTAATTAAAAGCTATATTTGAAAAGCACCCAGCGCTATTCACATTTGGAGCAATACTCTGCTAGAGACCATAATCTCTAGGTTCAAAAGGCTCATGTCATAGTTTTATGCTGTATAATACCTAGCTTTCTGCAGGCATTCAATGCCTATTAAAGAAAGCACAATTATTTTGGTCATATGGATATTTTGGGTATGTATCTCTGTCCTCCCAGAAATTTTCCACTAAACTTAGATTTTATTTTTCAAAGTCACTTATCCATAAGCCCAATATTCTAAGCAAAAAGCATTTGAAAATGATTTGTATGATTCCAAATAGTCTCATTTGATATTAGGTAGCTATTAGTACCCCCAACTGTAGAATAATAAAAATATTCATTTTCTGATATTCCTCCAACTGAATACATGTAACAAGCAAAAGAATAACATTTATTTCACATATTAAATGTATCCTTTCTAAAATGAAATAAAAATTCTGTACTAAAGTCAAGAGAAACAATCTGCATTCACATGTACACGTTGGATATGGTGAAAGGGTTCCATAAGCTACAAACTCGAACTCTCCGTGAGTTTCATCTTGCTAACTATGATTGATCTCTGCATTCCCAAAGAGCGGCCTGACACCCGCCCGTTCTCAAATTCTACCCAGCGAGCTATTTGGGGGCACAAAAGATGGAAAGCATGACAACTGGTTCTATGCTAGGGTTGTGAAGTCATGTACAAGCTAGCAATGATAATAATAGATAATCACCCAGGGCCATTGACTGGCCCTGTCCACACAGAAAACTCAAGTTGACATTAATTGGATCCTGGCATGGAGAGAACAGGGTATAATTCCTTGGTTAGCAGATGAAAATAAACCCTTAAGAATCTTTAATAAAATGAGCCCTAGATGGAACAGAGTGTAATGCAATAATGTAACTAACACTTTTTTTTTTTCCTTTCAGGCTACATCTCCACAGAATAACCCTATCAGCAGTTCCATGACAGCATGTTAAATCTGAGGAGGAAATGTCACATTCTTGCTGCCTGTGAACTGACACAACACACACAACTACAAATTTAGAAAGCCAACAAGAGAAGGGGGAAGAAGCTCTCTTCCCCATCCTCTCTGAAATATGCTATGCTGGACATTCCTTGTGCTCCCAGTTTCCAAGTAACATCAGATTTAACTACAGAAATACCCATCACTCCTCTCCCTTAAGTGAATTTAGGTAACACTGGGGACTACAGTCACAAGGTAACACTACTCAAATATTCTGGAAAGACTTTTCCATTGGATTCATTTTTAAATACCAAGTCCCTAGTTGGTATCCCTGGGCAGTGCAGACCCTGGTACCAGCCCATGCTAGTGCAGGTGATGCTGCTTTTCTAGAGGAACACATCATTGGAGCCCCAGGAATATGGGAGGCTTCCAAAACAGCACAGACAGTGAAGACCCTTACTCACCTACCAATTTTATCCCATCATTCTCTAATTTACAGCTCAGGGTATTAAGTTAAAAGAAAGGGGGTGGGGTTCCCCACAAGGAAATAACCCTTTAGAAGAACCTGCAAATGAGATTTTAATTATACTATTTACCAATACAGACTGCATGCAGAAATAAACTGAACCATTCCTTGCTTTGCTTTTTTCCCCAATTTAACTGTTAACAGGCAACATCATAGCAATTTAAGTTGGTTTTGTGGCAAATTATTAGGACACTTCTTTCAGAAGGAAAATCAGCCGATAATTACTGCCCTGGAACATGGCTATTGTTCAGAGCATAAACAGAAGCTGTGGCTGACAGCTGATGGGCCCAGCCCCCTGCTATCCTTAGAGCACATTTGTAGATCCCCACGCCTCTTGTCAGGCTGAGGCAGGCTGCAGCCACTCCTTTCACCCAACAGGGCTGTACTGACCATGTTATGCTGAGCACAATAAAGTGACATCATTTTAGGACCTCCTGCAAGGTTGGACCTAATTCCAATCATGCAATAACACCAGCTTTGGCACCATTCTAAAATATCAATGTGCAACCCGAAGCACTTGGAGTTTCAGTTACATGCCTCAAAGTGTTTTTGTTGGTGACCACAGATCACTTTGAAAGGAAGAAAATCATTCCCTTGTATTTGTGTAAAAGGAACATTTGTGAATACATGCCAGGCCACATATTGAGGATCTAGATGAACTTAATCTTCCAGAATTAAAAAAAGTGCCTTTAGATTATCTGGCCTAAGCCTTTATACTCAGTAGCAAATGAAAAGATAAAACCTCCAGGATGCCAAAAACTGAGTGATGTACTCTACCTCTTTCCATGAATCACTATATAACCTACTTATAGTCACTAATTTAATCAAAGGAAACCTTTTAAAGCTCTCTGGAGCACCTTTGTCAAATTTACAGTTGGAGGTCTTTGATAACCTAGTGAAAGTCACATCTGCTTTTTGATGTGCATCAAAAAATGCCATGAAAGTAGGTCTCCCTTCAGGGTTGCTGTTTCAGAGGGGAAAAGACAAAATAGGAATCTAAACGGATGGGCTGCAATTAATAATTAAATATGTAGTAGTTGTTTATATTCACTAAATAAATGACCTTTGGGGTTGCCAGACTGTCTTTCTAAGGGGGTGGGGGGCGGGGGGAGCTATCCAGAAAGACAAAACCAGTGTTTAGAATCTGCAAAGCAAAACTAAATGAAAAGCATTTGGGAATATCATCATTATTTTTTAAAGGGACAGTAGAAAGGCTCTCCCTCCTTCACTATCTAGCCCAGGGTTCTAACAGCTAAACTGCTCCCAGCAGTGCTCTGTATACTCATTTGCCTTAAGTCGGTTCTGCAATTCACCATTCTCCCTCCCCATGCTGAATGGCTGAGCCTTGCCTTTGAAATCACAGCTCTGTAAGCACTAGTGTCATTGCAAATTCATGATCTACAGCCTCAGCAGGACCCTGATGTCACCTATCAATCATCCTCCCATCTTCTACCACTTTGCAGAAGTCTGCCCTGCATTGACCTCTGACCTCCAAGAGATTGATGCTCTTGCCTCCTACTTCATCAGAGAAAAATAATGCCATGAAGCATGAACTTGACAGCTGTTCCATCCTATTTGCTGAACAGGAACTCCTAACTTAGAAACCATTCTTCCCTTGAGTTTATGCTGTTCCAGACCAATTGTTTCACTTTGTGCCCTTGATCTCCTTCTCATCTTCTCGGGCACCTCACTGTAGCAATTGTCCCACCTCTACACACAGTCAACAATTCCTTCTCTCCCACTTTAATGGCTTCTTCCCCTGAGAACGGGCAGGGGTGTCAGTCTCACAACTGACATCTTAGGTCAAATTATTCTTGGCATGGGGGCTGTCCTGTGCATTGTAGAAGGTTCAGCAGTATCTTGGGCCTCTCTGACTTAAATACCAGTCAACACCCTTTCCTCCCAGTTGTGATAAGAAAACACTCCAAATGTCTCTTGGGGGAACATTTTACTTTCTTTCTTTTTTTTTTTTAAGATTTTATTTATTTATTTTTAGAGAGGGAAGAGAGGGGGGGAGAGAGAGAGAGAGAGAAACATCAGTGTGCGGTTGCTGGGGGACATGGCCTGCAACCTAGGCATGTGCCCTGACTGGGAATCGAACCTGCAATGCCTGGTTCGCAGCCCGTGCTCAATCCACTGAGCTACACCAGCCAGGGCACATTTTACTTTCTAGCACCAAAAATACTTCACTCCAGGAATTTCCACAGTCTCAGATGGTTGGTGATGCTAATTCAGACATCACCAAGTCAACTTCTCCCTAATCCATACTACTCTGTCCCTTTTCAACATTCCAATGGCTACGCATCTCACACTGTTTATAACTGCTTGATTCATCTTCTTTCTCCCCTGCTAGACTGTGAAAAAAAAAAAGCATGACCTGTAGCAGGCAATTTTCTAATATTATAACTCTAACCAAGGGTTATGCCTAAACTGAAGTTCATTAATTTAACAGTGATTTCACAAGATTCAAGCATATACCTTTTATATAAGAACATACTTTGACTAAGGCTAAAATTCAGGAAAAAGAAACATAAAGAAATTAGTCACCTACTTACACATTTATCGAGGAGTTATTGAACTGTTATAATTTATAAATATAAGCCAATGTAAAAATATATACAAAGATTATATATCTTCTATCAACTTTAAATACTGCCAGAAATTTAAATGTATTTTTATTTCTTCATAAGCATTAAGGGTTATAATGAAGAAAAGGTACCTTACTGAAACAACCAAAAGTTATCCTTGGTAGAAATAAACTTAACACCTGAATATGGTCATTGGTTTCCTTTCCTATGTACTTAAACTCACCTTTGGATTTTAACCATGATGGTAACACTATTCAAGACCATGAACTTGTCAGGTCTATACTGGCTTTTCAAGTTGATCTCAATATGTGATATTATTAGTTTTCTCTATTTTTTCCTGTTAGTATCTTAATTTTTTTCCCTAGAATTTTTTTCCCCTAGTATCTTCATCAATCTTTCCAGTAACTTTTTTTAAGAGCAAAATAATTTCACATACTAACACATAGGGCCATATGAATCTATTCAAGATTCCTTAGCACAACTTGGAAAGATAATTAAAATTAGATTAATTATAAGCACATAATGAGAATAAAATTAAATGATTAATGCCTGGGAAAAAACACAAGAAAGATAAGAGCATATTTATCAAAGTGATAAATGCAGCCTAGTTAAGAAAGTACTCAATTCAATGGTTATCCAAAAATATGGGAAAGGTTTTGTACAGAAGAGATCCCACCTGTGTTCATTTTCCTCAAACCGTAAATAATCCACAAAATCAATCTCTGCTTTTCTCCCCTGCCTCTGTAGAAAAATTTATTTTTAAGTATGAGTAGAATATATACTTTGATGGCAGAAAAGCTGATGTGCCTTTTTTAGCCAGAATTGATTGTGCTTTTTGGATTGAAAGAGCAAAGCACTCAACAACATAATTTGCTTTAAGCATGCAGGGGCCCTGCATGCCCCACATTATAAAAAGCATTTTATGAAAATAATGAGTCTTGTTTTATCTACTTTAGATATTGAACTCCTAAACTTTGCATTTTAAGCAACAATAATATAAGTATGAACATATGCACACAAAAACATAAAGAGGATTAAAATCTTTGAAAGAGTTAATGATGAATAAGCAGATATATTTCAGTCACCACCAAATGCCCTGGATACGCCGAATACAAGAACTTTTTTTATAATCTTCACATTTCTTACACTCCCTGGAGCACGACACTCTTGGCTATTTCTACCTTAGTGAAATTCTTCTATTTTTTAAAAATATCTCTTTCACCCATTTTGATTATATTATCACAACTTTCTCAGGACTTGCTTATCTCTTAATTAGTTTTATTAAAAAAGACTCTTCACTTTTGTCTTCCAAATTCACCCTATCCATTTAACTGACAGTGCTATTCAGTGAAAGCGCAGCTGCAATCAGATCATGATCCTGCTCAAGAATCTTCAATGGCTCCCTACTGTTAATGACTGAGTAAAGGCTCTGTTGAAAGAATTACATCACTGATTTACCTGGCATGACCTCAATTCCCACTACTCACATGCATGTCAGACTCATAGATTTCTCTGAAAACATTATAAATATTTAACAGTTTATTCCAAAATATAGCCCACAGACACCTGGGGAGGGGGAATCACCTCCTGTCACTTATTAAAAATGCATATTCTAATTCCCCATCCAACCCTGAATTACAATGTCAGAGTAAGGCCTGGAAATTTGTGTCACTAATGTCCCCAATGGATCTTTAAGCATAATGCCATATTCGTGTATTTGTTAAAACTGTTCCATTCTTCTGAAACAATTTCACAGAAACACCTGGTTCTTGACAGTCTGTCCTCCCTTCAAACCCATATCAAATGCCCTTGCCTGGGTGAGAGTTTTTCCAATCCCTAATCAGGTACAGATTAAGGATTTCATTGTTGGAACTCTCACGGCTAGAAGCAGATTTGCCTTGACCTTAAAAAAGCTTTAGCTTCTGAACCCTTCACTTGCTTAGAGCCCACGTGTCACATTGGCATGGTCAATTACTTTGTAACATTTGCAATATTACTGGGCTGACCAAAAAGTTCGTTTAGTTTTACTTTTTTTCTGTACAATGGCTCTAGTAGTGCTTAGTTGTCTTGAACATCCTTCAAAACATTTTGTTAAATTGTATTGTAACAGCTGTCACGGCAGTGTGAATTTTTAAAAAACATCAAAATTGGTGAATTTTTATGCAGCCATTTCAATATCGAAAATGGAAGAAAATACACAACATTTTTGGCATATATTATGCTTTATTATTTCAAGAAAGGTAAAATACAGCTGAAATGCAAAATAAGATTTGTGCTGTATATGGAGAAGGTGCTGCGACTGATCTAACATGCTGGAAATGGTTGGTGAAGTTTCCTGGTACTATTGACATTTTGGCCAAATTCTTTGCCGTGGGACTGTCCTATGCATTAGAAGATATTTAGCAGTGCCCCTGGCCTCTACCCACTACAAGGCAACAGCAGGAGACAACCAACATACTCAAAATATCCAAATCAAGAAAGTTATTGGTGAAAGTGAAAAATGTGTCTTCTATTTTACAGAAAAACTATAACAGACATTTTGGCCAACCCAACATGTCAATCCTGATTGCTTAAATACCACTCAGATCTCTCCTCATACAGAGTCATGTTAGAGGGGTTAGAGTGAGTTTTGGGGATCCAGTTAGGGAAATTTAATTGGGATACATTCAGTTTTGATGGGACAGAATATATTACTGTAGTTCACAATTCAATGATTGCTGGCTGCCTCATATAGGAACGATTTCTAGGTCTATTCTTGCCACTCACTTTACCAACTCATCCAGCTCTTTCTATGAGGATGCAAGTGACAAATTGTTGATGCCTGTCAGAAATTAAGAGAGTATTAAGACTGTCACTGTGCAAGAAAACTAAATGCCCTGAAGTCTTACAGCTATCCATCACAGAAATTATCACATTGCCAATAAAAAAGTTGTAAAAGTAAATAAAATTTCTGAGCACTTAACTTTAAAAAAATGCAAACTTTCACCAACACTGCAACAGGGATGACTGAACTATTTTTCTATCCTCCACATGAGAAATAGTTTTACAAAACTGCCATATGAAGAAGCAATGAAGGAATATAACTAGAAAACAAGGAAGTTACTTTATGGGTATGGCAAGGAGCTAATAAATTATCACATATTTTTCTGGATTTTTCTGGGTCTGTCAGCTTTCCAAAAATTTCTAACTTATGATTTATTTTCTCATTCTGAATGACTATTAATTGTTGACACTAATAGTAAACTTACAATTCTAATTTTTTTTCCTGAAAGACAGGCAACCAAGTTGTATAAACTTAGGTCCCCAAACTCTAGAACCACGCTTGATCTTGGTCTTAAAAATTATCTGAATAATATCAAATTATGTACTCTTATCTCATGTCTCCTCCAAAACTATTCACAGTAGAAGAGCACACTTCTAAATTTTCTATCTCCTGAAGAAATTAGCATGAGATTTTTTTTAAAAGGCACACAGCGGTCTCTTATAAAGGGCTTAGTGTGATGAACTGATTTATTTCCATAATCATATTAATTGATAATTTTACTTCAGATTATTCCCTGTAATGATATTTGACATTGTCTTATACTACTTTATAATAAACTCTGAAAGATTTTCTAAATTTAACAGATTCATTTCCCCTTAGCCAAGTTCTTAGCTGCAAAATATTGTCTTTTTTAATTAATTATGTATAAGGAACAGTTTTCTCTTTTATATCTTATCTAAATATCTGAGTCAAAAGAATAATGCAGAAAATATAAGAATAGAATTGATTTTCTTCTACATTACATTGAACCCTGCATGTCACCTAATTATCACATAAGTGAATATCCATAAGTAATAGTAGTAGAAGAGATTATAGGAATTAAATCTCTATGAGGACTGATGTTTTTCTTATGTCCACTATTATAGAAGCTTGTATACATCAAAGAATGTAACTTAGGTTTTTTTTTAATCCATAGTATTAGCAATAAATGTCCATTATTTGGAAAACTCTCAGGTGCTACATGAGAATCACTATGGATTTCCTCAGTAGCGTTCACTGTGTCTTATCAAACTGCCCTGACTTTTCCAATTAAGAAAAGTTTCCCTAGAAACAACATACCAAGAGCTCCATGAGTAGGTCTTAATAAGTTAAATATCAAGAAAGACATTTTTCCAATAATACCAGTAGCCAGTACAAGTAATTTTTTAAAAAATGATTTCATCATTTTCTCTGAGTGGTCAAATTTCTCTCATATGTATCCTCCAAGTTCCACAAAATGATGTGAATTTGTCCCTGTAATTTATTTGCATTTGTTTTAGCATCTGAGTAAAAGCACCTTGGAAGAAGAGAGGTGATGACAAGTCAGAAATCCACTGCTTTTGCATTTAGGTGGAAACACTGCCCCGGTTACAAAGGGTGAAATGGTCTCTATTGTTGCTACTGGAGAGCACATCCTTCAAGAAGCTGTGAATGCCCAAATCCTTCCTTGCTATTATACTGCTGATGTCCAAAATGGTCAACAGAGATAAGTAACAATGCAACAGATCTCCACACAATTGAATAATATGCTAATTGCTTTCTGAAATATAGCTTATTGTTAATTTTTGCATAGTGTCTGCAATAATTATTCATGAACTGATTATTTTCTCTCCAGGCCTTTTGCTTCCTTCAGCAAATTCACAACTAAAAAAAAAAAAGATAAAGGAGACAAAAGCCAAGATGGGATTAATCTACCTTTAATGAGCCTCCTTTTACAAAAGATGGATTAAGAAATTTGGTCAACCAAATAGCTGCCAGGTTTCTGAGAGACCACGGGGAAAGGAATTTTATTATAGTTGTTCAACCAGAACAGGTCTCACTGATGAACTCTACCTAGACCAGGGTTTGCCTGCTCCTCAAGGCTCTAGGCCTAAACCCTCAGCCCACCACGAGACACCAGAACCATATCCAGCATGTATACCTGCAGAACAACGACCCCAAATTCAAGGAAGTTCATGGCCAGATGTCTTCAGATGCTGAAGATTATAAATCCTAAATTTTTCTCAAAACTTCAGGCCCATAAGGGGTTTTAATTTAGCTTTCATTTTTAGTTATAGCCACATCATTACTAGTTTTTATCACTGTTCTTAGCTTACTAAGAGTTATTTTTTATTTTAAACTGGTCTTAAGAGTTTCAGAAAATGTTATCCTTTGCCCTAGGCATAGTGTAGGTTATGTGTCTTTTGCTGTCTAATTACTTTTTAAACTGTAGGTCTCATTGTTTTTGTGATTTAAAATTATTTTAGAGAGCTAAGATTTTCCATCTTCCATATAATTTTCCCACTTTTGAATTCCACTGTTTTAATTATCATCAATTCTTGTTACCATCAATTTAGTTTTAGAGATATATCGAGGATGTCTTTAGGGTTGTCATACCAAAGGCCTCCACCTGGAGCTTCCAGTCCAAATGGCAGCATACCAAAATGCTGTGCTTGGATCTTCCCATGACTGTATTAAAATTACAAATAAACTATGGAACAAACATCATTCAGATCCACCTGAAATCTAGCTGAACAGAAATCCTAAAGCTGAGGATATAAAGAAGATGCCACACAGAGACTGGTAGGAGGGAAGAACAGCCAAATCCCACACCTAATTTATGGATGTTAAAAATTGGAAGGGGTATCTCAGATGCACAGGTCCCCATGAGGAACCAGCGTTCCCAGCCCCACACCAGGTCCCTTATCCCAGGTTCCAGTGCTAAGAAGAGACATCCCCATACCTTCTGGCTGTCAAATCCAGCAGGGACTGTGGCTGAGTGAGAGAGAGCCTCCAGAGTCCCAGGTATTCCCTGTAAAGGGCTCACACACAGACTTATTCGGACTTACTTGCTCTGAGTTCCAGCTCTGAAGGAGCAGCTCAAACAGTGTCAGGGACAAACAGGGAGGAACTGAGTTGTCTGGCGAGGGCTGGAGGGACAGCTTTGCCCCACACAGAAGTGCTGGCAGAGGCCATTGTTCCTTTGCTGAGCCCTCCCCCTATAGAGCCAGCAGTCAGGCACCACATTCAAGTCTTCAGCAACCTAACATTGTTCACCCCACCCAGGTGATTCTCTGAGAACCTGTCCCATCCAACTTGGAGGCCTATCCAAGCCACTTCCATGGACTTTTCTATACAGATGACCTCTTCTGGCTCATGCTTCAGACTTTCCTACAATCTCTCAAACAAGAAGCATCTGGCCTCAGCATACCCTCTACTTCTTGTAAGAAGCTCCAGGCCTGGCAGCGAGTCTTTTGTAGCTTCAAGTAGCAGTCATCTGCAAATCACTTTGTAGCTCATGACCAGTGGACCCAGCAGAGCACAGCCTGTGGCAGACCTTGGCCTGCACCTCCCAGAAGGCCCCAGAGTCAACATACCCAGTGTACAGCTTAAGACCACATCAAAAAAACATCCAACAACCTCAACAAAAGACACACTCAAGGAGAGAAATTAGCATCCACTGGAGCCCTGCTAAAGGGAGTCCTATTCTGTGGGGTCAGCCCCTGAACAGCAGATTTTCCTCCACAATTGGCCTCAGGTAAATCCCTCCCACTGACATGCCAAAAGCATTTAAGACCCAATAAAAACACGAAAGTGTACACACCAACATGGTGGCAGAGGACAGCATAATTGGAGGGTCCAGATTACACGACTGGGCAGGTTGTGCCACTGGGCCTCCAAGACACCTGCTACATAGGGTCACTTTAACAAGACTGAGAGGCACAGCTGCTCTACCTAATACATAGTCACAGAGTGAGGCAGCCAGAATTAAAAGACAAAAAAACATGGCTCAAATGAAAAAACTAAAGAAATATCCAGGAAAAAAAATTAAACAAAATAGAGAGAAGCAATCAACCAGATGCAGAATTCAAAACAATGGTGATAAGGATGCTCAATGAACTTAGGGGATGAACTTAGTGAGAACTTCAACAAAGAGATAGGTAAAATAAAAACAAAGATAGAAAAACATAAAAAAAACAGTCAGAAATGAGCAATACAATAACTGACATGGAGCATACATTACAGGGATTCAACAGCAGAGTAAATAAAGAAAAGGATCAATTAGTTATCTGAGAGATAAGGAAGCAAAAGACACCCAATCAGGACAACAAAAAGAAAAACAGAATTCAAAAAATGAGGACAGTTTAAGTAATCTTCAGGATGATTTCAAGAGTCCAAACGTGTGCATCATGGGTTGCTGGAAGAAGAGAGAGTAAGGAATTGAAAACCTGTTTAGAAAAAAAAAATCCCTAACCTGGTGAAAGAAATAGACAGAAAAGTCCAGGATGCACAGAGTCCCAAAAAAGATGAACCCAAAGAGGCCCACACCAAGAAAATCATAATTAAAATGCCAAAGGTTAAAGACAAACAGAGAATCTTAAAAGCAGCAAGAGGAAAAAAGTTAGTTATTTACAAGGGAGCTCCCATAAGATTGTCAGCTGATTTCTCAACAGAAACTTTGCAGTCCAGAAGGAAGTGGCACAAAATATTCAAAGTGATGGAAAGCAAGGACCTACAATCAAGGTTACTCTACCCAAAAAGGCTGTCATTTAAAATGGTACGATAAATAGATTCCCAGACAAAAATGTAAAGTAAAGGAGTTCCTTACCACCAAACCAGTATTACAAAAAATGTTAAAGGGTCTTCTTACACAAGTAAAAAAAAGGTCAAAACTATGAATGACAAAATGGCAATAAATAAATATCTATCAATCATTACTTTAAATGCAAATGGATTAAATGCCCCAATCAAAACACACAGGGAACATTTAATCCATTTGCATGGATAACAAAACATGACCCTTCCATATACTGTCTATAAGAGACTCACTTCAGATCAAAAGACACACACAGACTGAAAGTGAAGGGAGAAAAAAGGTATTTCATGAAAATAAAAAATCAATCAACCAATCAATCTGTGGCATCAGTGCTTATACCAGACAAAACAGACTTTAAAGCAAAGGCTATAACAAGAGACAAAGAAGAGCCCAGCAATTGCACTTCTTGATACTCATCCAAAGAAAATCAAAACACTAAATTGAAAAGACACATACACCCATATGTTCACTGTAGTATTATTTACAACAGATGAATGGATAAAGAAGTGGTGCCTACATACAATGTAATGTGACCTGGCCATGAAAAAGAAATGAAAGCTTGCCATCTGCAACAGCAAGTATGGAGCTAGAGGGGATTATGCTGAGTGAAATAAATCAAGCAAAGAAAAATGCTATATAATTTCACTTATATGTGGAATCTAAAGAAAAAATAAACAAAGAAACAAAACATAAACAGATTCACAGATACAGAGAATATTTTGATGGCTGCCAGATGGGAGAGGGGTTGGAAGGATGGATGAAAAAAGGTGAGGAGATTGAGTACAAATTGCTAGTTACAGAATAGTCATGGGGATATAAAGTACAGCCTAGGAAATGTAGTCAATAACTATGCATGGTGCCAGGTGGGTACTAGATTTATCGTGGTGATCACTTTGTAAGTTATCCAAAAGTTTAATCACTGGGTTGTATACCTAAAACTAATGTAATATTGTAATATGTCAACTTTAATTGAAAAGTAAAAACTTACTTTAAAAAAGACTTCCACTAGTGAGTTATCAAAATTACTAAACCAATAAGTACATCAATCTTTTACTAATGAATCACAACAAATAAAAGAAAGGAGGGGAAAAAGAAAACAAAGGATGCACATGTATTAAGCCACTAGTATGTCTCATGAAAGCAACATAGGACTTCATAAACCGGAGCACACTGAATCTTCACTACAGTCCTATCAAGTATGAGGAAGCTAAGTCTGTAAATAAATTGTCCATCAGATCAAATTCTATTTTATGCTTTGAAACAACCAGATAGTCATCATCACATTTAGTTTGCATCTAAACACTAATAGTTTCCCTTACCACTGTACAACAGATTTCATTAACTTTATGTCAGGAAGGCAAATCTCAGGAAGGAGACTTCTGATGCTGTGACTTTGCTGACCTGAAGACAAAGTAAACTCGAAATACTGAGTGATTTTGGCAAAGGAGTGTGAACTATAAAACCGTATGTTGAGTATGTTCAGCAGTCTTCGAGATGGCCATTTCTTGGTCAGTAATGCAGAGGGTACGCTTTTTTTACCCATTAAATTAACTGAAGGCAAGATGGTTCATACAAAAAGAATGCAATGCCCGCCCAGGTTTGAAGTCTCTCATCTCTCCCGCTCCAATAAATAAAGGCTCTCTAATCAATGCCAACAGTCTGGCTACCAGTCTGTGAGGATAAGCCACGTGAAGCCATGCAAGATTCGCACTGGCACACACAACTGAGAATCCGTTGTAACCTTCACAAGTGGCTTACAGACAGCAAGTTCCAATTTTTGTCTTTGCTTCCATGAAGACTGCTTCGTCAAAACAAATCATCTGAGTATTATTTTACTAACATCCATTCTTCCACAAATTTCCACTTGAGAAATATTGCCATAATGAGAATTATCAGTAACCTGCTTTTCTGAAGAAATAATTGACAACTTTAAAATAATTAAGAAAAGATTTTCTTGAACTAAAAGGGTATCCCTTTAACTAGATCCTCATGAGGAAAAAAATAGCATTTTGCAGTCTCTGTAGTTTGAAAACTAATTCACCATGACAAATTACAAAATAAATAAATAAATCCTTCTAGAAATGTGTTATATTGCTATCCAATAAAGTCCAAAGAAAAAATACTCGGTTTCAAGCCTCCATGCTTTTACTCATATTATCCATCTACTCATGTATTTCCTATCCATTACCATTTTTTTTCAAATCTAAATTCTACATACAGGGTATTTTTAACTTAAAATACAATTAAATAGGATAAAGCAAAAAGGAAGATGGGAGGGCAATTTCAATCATAGCAAATGCAATGAAGAATCAAAGTGCATGATTATTAAGGAGAATGGCAAACTCAACCTGAATGGTCGGAGCATGAAATGCAAATACATACCTGAAGAAATAATGGAAGATGAGCTAAGAAAAAAGGCTGAGAGCTGCACTCTCATTGTTCACCTGCCCACAAAGTCTGCTACCTGATCTAGTCACTTCCAAGTAATGGCTTTTTCACCCAGCAAAGAGATACTTCATTTCAAGTGATCGACCGAATGCTCTTTCTAAACACTTGAAATACAAGTTACCAAGAAAGCTGGTCACTGCCCACTGAGAAACTGGAGGGATATCTTTGATGCAAAAGTCACCCCCAGGCCAGGAGCATGGGGTCTCAACTCCATGCCAGCATCCCCAGCCCAGAGCACAAGAGCTAGGAAGAGGTGCCCACATAACATCTAGTGCTGAAAATCAGTGGAGAGAAGTGAATCTGTTAGAGACCCAAATGCCATCTTCCCGGGGTTGAGCACTCCTATTGTTACAGCACCAACCTGGGTACTATACTTCCCATTCCTCCAACTGTTAGGGACTCCATCCTACTAAGCTTCAGTTGTGCAGTAAGGTCTGCTGGCTGAACCCAACAGAGACCATTGGGGCACTCTTTTCATGGAGAAGTTCTTGGCAGAGACTCAGACAATAATTGAGCTGTGTAGCTTTGGAAAGGGGGCCATTCTTCCCCTATCCTTCAGCACAAGTAGTACTCCTGCTCACCTTTTGAATCACTTGTCCTTCCACTACCAGTGGCCCTGCCCTGTTGAGCTCAATCCCACAGGAGGATCTGAGTACAGTGCAGAGACCTTTGGAGCGACATTTCCCTGGGAGGCTCTTGTCTGGGACTCAGATGGGCACTGAGTTGTACAACCCAGGCCACTCTTGTTTCCCCTGTGATCTCATCCTGTGTCACACACCCAGTGGGAGAATCATTTGACCTGTCCTTTCAAAAACTGGTGGGCTCTCCTGCTGAACTCAGTCCCATAGCAGAAATGGAGTTTTGTACAGAGCTGGGAACTTAAGAGTGCATCTCCCTGAGAGAATCTTGTAAAGGACTCAGACAAGTACTTGGTTGTTCCACAGTTGAGGGGAGAAGACACTCTTGCCCCTCAGGTATAGCCATTGCCACCCACAATGGGAGACTTTTAATCTGACCTCCTGAATCTCGGTGGTCCTGCCATGCTCAGCTTGCTCCTATGAGGAAGCCAGCAGGCTTCACCCAATCTGAACCTATGAATCACTTACACTGGGGAGCCAAAGACTTGAACAGAGACTGAGTGGGGTGATATTGTAGTAGGGGTCACTTTCCTCCAGTGAGTGCCTGACTGTATTGCCCCTAAGCAGGGAGACCCACTAGCACCATCCTACTGACACTTGTCACCCTGTCCTATCGAACCTGGGCTGTGAAGAAGGGTCTGTGTGTTGCAGTAAGCCTGGGCGCACTCTTCAGTCTACTACAGAAGGCAAACTCAGGGGGTTGCAGTGTGGCCGAAAGGAGGGAGCACACCACAGGGTGCTTTGGAACTTTTACTGCTCTTCCTCTAGCTCAGAGAAGACTGACCCTTGTACACAACTTGCCTCCCCACCCCAACAAACACATACCCAGGCCCAAAAAGACAGCCACCAACAGAGAACTGTGTGGTATTTCCAGGCAGGTAGCCCAAGGCTGGTTACAAGCAGCATCTGACATCAGCCTACATTGGAACCCTCCCAGGTGGACCCAGAACCAAAGCAACCACTGGTAGGATTCAAAAAATACCAGAACTCGACCCAGCTAACCACATAAGCAACACACCAAAAGGGAGGAAATCTATGTAGGTATCTGACTTGGCTAGAAAGCAAATCCACCTCAGGGATCAGTAGCAGCTCAGTGGTTCATACACTGGGATGAATGTCTATCCTGACAGTCAGGCAGACTGAGGGTTAACTCCAACCATGAAGAAGCCAACAGCACTCAAGAAACAACTATAAGACATTCCAGGAGCACCTAGCTGTGTTCCGGTGATCTGGAAGATTGTGCAACTGAGCCCCACAAAACGCCTACCACTTAAAACCACCATAACAAGTTTAGGAGTCATAGTTGACTGACCTAATACACAGTGACAAACACAAGAAGGCAGGTAAAATGGAGAGACAAAGGAACATGCCCAAAATGAGAGAACAAGAGAAATCCCCAGAAAAAGAACGAAATAAAATAGAAGCACACAGTTACCAGATGCAGTGTTCAAAACAATGATTATAAGAATGCTCAAGGTCCTTAGGAAAAGAATAGATGATCTCACTGAGAACTTTAACAACGAAATGGTAAGCATGGAACAATACATGGAAACCATAAAAAAATAGCCAGTCATAAATGAAGAACACAATATCTAAAATGAAGAATACACTAGAAAACAATCAACAGCAGGTGAGATGAAACAGAAAATACACTCAGCTATTGAGAGGATGAAGTAACAGAAAACACTCAGAGCAGCAAAAACAAAGGAATTTTTAAAAAATGAGGGAAGCCTAAGGAACCTCTGTACAACATCAGTCATAATAAAAACTGCATCATAGGGGTACCGTAATGTGAAGAGAGAGAGCAAGGTGTAGTGAACCTGTTTGAAGAAATAACATCTTAAAACTTCCATAACCTGATGAAGAAAAAAGACACAGAAATCCAGGAAGCACAGAAAGTCCCAAACAAGATTAAACCCCAAAGGCCTACACTAAGATACATAATAATTAAAATGACAAAAGTTAAAAATAAATATAGAATCTTAAAGAGTATCAAGAAAAATTGAGTTAGTTACCCACAAGGGAACTTCCATAGGGCTGTCTACTGATTTCTCAACAGAAACACTTCAGGCCAAAAGGTATTGAGGTAGTGGCATGAAATATTCAAAATGATGAAAAGAAAAATTACAACCAAGACCATTCCTCCTAACAAGATGAAATAAACAGCTTCCAGGCAATAATAATAATAATAACAACAACAACAACAAAAAAAAACTAAAGGAGTTCATTACCACCAAACCAGTAATGCAAGAAATGTTGAAAGGCCTTCTTTAAAAAGAAATATATGAAAGAGAGATACAGATATTAAGAATAAAATTACAGTAAATAAGTACCTATCAATAATAACTTTAAATATAAATGGGTTAAGTGCTCCAATCAAAAGACATAGGGTAGCAGACTAAATAAGAAAACATGACCCACACATATGCTGTCTACAAGAGACACACCTCAGAACAAAAGATATACACACACTGAAAGTGAAGGGATAGAAATATATATTCCATGCAAATGGAAACAAATAAAAAGCGGGGATAGCAACATTGATATTAGACAAAATATACTTCAAAACAAAAGCCTTAACAAGTGACAAAGAAGGACATTACAAAATACTAAAGGGATTGATCAAGGGAAGAATGTAAGCCTTGTAAACATATATGCATTGAAGCAACAAAATATATAAAGAAAATCTTGGAGGACAGAATGACAGAGAAGTCAACAGGGATGTAGTCATAGTAGAAGATTTTAACATCCCATTGACATTAATGGATATAACTTCCAGACAAAAACTCAGCAAGACAACAGCAACCTTAAATGACACACTGGACCACATGGGTTCAACTGATATTTACAGAACATTTCACCCCAAAACAGAAGAACACACATTTTTCTCAGGTGCACATGGAACAGTCTCCAGTGCAGACCATGTTAGGGCACAAAACAAGTCTTAATAAAATCAAGAATAATGAAATCATATCAACTGTCTTCTCTGGAAATGAAAGGGTAGAAGTAAACTAATAGGCACAAGAAAAATACAAAGGATTATAAGAAAATATTATGAACAACCATATGCCAACAAACTGGACAAGCTGGGAAAATGGGTAAATTCCTAGAAACATATAACCTTTAAAACAAAATCAGGAAGAAACAGAATATCTGAGTGGAAGAATTAAAACTAGGAAAATCCAAGCAGTAATCAAATGAATCTCAGCAAACAAGAGTCCCGGGGCTGATGGCTTCACAGATAAATTTTACCAAATACTCAAAGAAGAACTAACACCAATCCTTCTCAACTTATTCAAAAAAATTCAAGAGGGTGAAAGATCATAAGCTTATTTCGCAATCACCAAGATATGGAAGCAGCCTAAATGTCCACCGGTAGATGAGTGAATGATACAATTATTGGGCATTTACATAATGGAATTACTACTTAGCCAAAGAAAAAGAAAACCGTACCCTTTGTGACAGCATGGATGTACTTGGAAAACATTATGCTAAGTGAAATAAGCCAGTTAGAGAAAGACAGGTACCATATAATTCACCCATATGCAGAATCGAACAAACTGAACTAACAAGCAAAATGGAGACAGACTAATAGTAGAGAGCAGGCTGACTGCTCTGGGGGTCAGCTAAGAATGGAAGGGATCATGCAAAACAAAAAAAAAAAAGACACAAACATGGACAACAATTTAATGGCTGTGGTGGAGAAAGGGTATAAGGAAGATAAATGGTAAGGGAAAAAATACAATAAAATAAATAACATGCAAAAAAACAGAAGAGAAGTCACTGCTCTTGTCTGAGGAGATGCTCCAAGTAGAAGACCCAGGCAGTGACCCCCCTTCCTGATGACAGAACCCAGTGGAACTTGGAACCCTGGTAGCCAGGCAGCCACATTCTAAAACTGCCCCTACTGGTCTCATTTGGCTGGAGAAATTTGCCCCCAACAGGATGTTTTCTTGTCTGCCAGAATTCCAAGGCCATGGCCTCAAAAGAGGCAGTGATGATAGCATGTTCCACAGTGGCCACCGCTAGGCCCAAACTCAGCCCAGATACCTGTGGCCCTCTTCACACTGGGATGCCGGGGTAGCACAGGGAGGCTCAGGGCAGTTTTGTTTGGGCCAGACCACCCCTCTGATCCCACCTGAGCAGCACTATGTCACGTGTGTGTGTGTGTGTGTGTGTGTGTGTGTGTAAGGGGGTTCCTGTGGGAAGGGCCTGCTCAAGCCAGAAAGACTGAGGGGGTGGTCAAAAGCCTGGTGGGCCAGTCATGTTCACATCCCACATCAAGGCTGCCTGGGTGGATGTGGAGTGGGGACAGCACCCTTGGTCTGAGGTTTATGCCACATCCTGGAGGTGAAATGTATTTCCCCTGGGTAGAGATCTGTGCAGACACAGGGCTGGGCCTGATCCAGGAGCAGAGGGTCCAGTGGGCAAAAACATCAGTGACGGGGGGTGGACCAGGGGCCTGAGGCCTCTGGATCCGGATCGGATGCTGGTCACTGCCATTGCAGAGCTCAGCCTAGGTCATGGAGGAACAGCAGCTGTTGGACGAAAATCCCTGCCCCATCTCTACCAGTGAGGGGAAGGTGTGCCACATCACCTAGACTCAGAGAAGGACAGAGGTGACTGTGGCCACATGGGGATCTGGGGACCCTGGCCCCATGATAGTGGGAGAAGGATACCATCCCTAAAGCCACTTAGCCTCCACTGCCAGCTCACAGTTTCCATCTCTGACCTGGAGCAAGATGCTCACATTAAACAAAATGGGCTGGAGGGCCTGGGGACCAGGGAGGCAGAGCCCAAAAATAGGAAGGTGGGGAAGGTGGGGAAGGTGGGGGTGGCATGCTGGTGAATGTGCATGTGAGTTTATGGGGAGGGATCACTGCCAGACTAAAAGAGAGCACCTAAGGTACTGGCCAGAAGCAAAGACTGGCCTCTGACCACCTGTGGTCCTGGATTGCCCGTGGGGAAGACATCCTGGGCTGGGTCTTGAACTCTGTCTGTGTCCTATCTTTGGGGAGCATACAGAAATGCAGACACATGGGTGATCTTTTTTCCTCTCTCAACCCCAGCACCAGCCCAGAGGCAGAGCTGGCTCCTGCTTCAACACCTGTCGTACATCCTGAGGAGCCTGATGCAGGGGCAGACCAGAAGCTGTAGGGGTGTCCACCTCCAGTGGTCATGCCACCTCTGGCAGCCACTCCAGCTGCAGCTCTGCAGCCAGCACCAGCCTGTGCGGCATCTCCTGACCTGACTGAGGTCCCCCAACCCCTGCCTGAGAAGCCCTCCCTAGAACCTGCCCTGGTTCCAGCCACAGAGGAGGAGCTGCCTCTGGAAGATGCAGCAGGGCCAGCTCTCTGAGCCGCTCATTGAACCTGCCCTCTCTCTCCCATCAGATGAATATGTTTTGCCTTCATTCTTTGACCTTTTTCTTTGATCTATTTTCTCTTATGGTTAAGTTTTTCCTTTCTCCATGGTGTGATTCAGTTTGTTTTTTAATTTTTATTAGCTGTGGTTCTTTTGGGGTTTATCCTTGTATTCTTTTCTTTTTTTTTCTCTTTTTAGCCTTTGTTTTTCCATGGTGTGATTCCTTTAAAGTAACAAGTAAAAGTTATCATTTGTATTATAAATGGTGCCGTTCCTGAGTATGATATGCATTTATAATGTTGTGCAACCATCACCGCTACTGTCTAATCGCGGGATGCTCCATCTCCCGGAAAGGAAACCTGGCAGCAGAAGTACCCACTCTCCTCCCCTCCGGCCCCCACGGCCCTTGATCTGCTCTCTGTCTCTGTTCCTTCACCTGTTCTGGACGTTTCCTATAAATGGAATCTTACTATAGGTGCCTTTTTGTGTCCACTCACATATTTTTGTTTGTTTTTATCTGAAGTAACATTTTGATTATTTCAAAGGGAAATTCCACATGGATTAGAGATCACAGGTTAAAAAATAAAAAAGCCCTCTTAGTCAGTGTGTCGATAATCTTGAGGTAGAGACCTCTGTTCTAAGTGTGACCCCAGAGCCAGAAGCCAGTCAGCTCTATTCCAAAAAATTTAAGAGGAGGGAAGACTCCCAAGCTCATTTCACCAGGCCAGCATTATCCTAATACTAGAACCAGATAAAGCCACTACAGAGAAAATTATAGACCGATTTCCCTGATGAACACATGCAAAAATCCATAACAAAATATTAGCAAAATATTAGCAGATCCAGCAATACATTAAAAAGATTATACACCATGATCAAGTGGGATTTATTCAAATAATGCAAGGTTGGTACAGTATTTACAAATCATTAAATGTGACATACAACACACAAAAAAGGCTAAAAACTATGATTATATAAATAGATGCAGAAAAGCATTTGTGAAAATTCAGCACCGATTTATAATAAAAACCCTCCACAAAGTGGAAATAGAGGGAACAACACCTCAACATAATAAAGGCCATATATGATAAGCCCACTGCCAACATCATATTCAACATTATTTAATTATCCCAACAATACTATTAGGCAAGTATTATTATTATCCCATTGTACAGATAAAGAACCTGATGCTCCAAGAGATTCTATCATTTGCTCAGTATTAACGTTTCTACCTAGGAAGTTGTACCCTGGCAGTTAAATCCAGATCTATTTCACTGCAAAGCTCTGGGCTTTGATGTTTGGTTTATTATTTGATTATTTGTTTTGTTTTTATTGTTATGGTAGATGTGATAAAGATTGTTTACTGAAATAGGCAGGTACTTTATGGTTTCTGAAGTATCCTGAAATACATGTCTTGATAAAGCAGTTACTCACCATGCCTACTATAACTATTACATCAACATAATAAAGTCCATATATGACAAACCCACAGTCAATATCATACTCAGTGGGCAAAAATTAAAAGCATTTCCCTTAAGATCAGGAACAAGACAGAGATATCCACTTTCACCTCTCTTATTCAACATAGTACTGGAATTTCTAGCCACAGCACTCAGACCAAAAAAAGAGAGAGAGCATCTAAATTGGAAAGGAGGAAATAAAAATATTAGCAGATGACATCATGCTATATATAGAAAACCCTAAAGACTACACCAAAAAAACAAACAATACAATTAAAGAATGGGAAAATGACTTGAATAGACACTTCTCCAAAGAATACATAAAGATGGCCGATAGACATATGCAAAGATGCTCCAAGTCACTAATCATTAGAGAAACACTAATTAAGACAACAATGAGATATCTTCTCAAACCTGTCAGAATGGATATAATCTACAAATCCACAAATGACAAGTGTTGGCAAGGATGTGGAGAAAAGGGAACCCTTGTGCTCTGTTGGCGGGAATGCAGACTGGTGCAGTCAGTGTGGGAAACCGTATGGAAAAACCGTATGGAGTTTCCACAAAACATTCAAAATGGAACTGCCTTTGACTCAGCAACTCAACTTCTGGAATATATCCAAAGAAACTCAAAACACTAATTTGAAAGAAAATAGACATCCCTATGTTCAGTAGCCAAGATTGAGAAACAGCCCAAATGCCCATCAATAGATGAATAGATAAATATGCTGTGCTACATTTTCCCAGTGCAACACTACTCTGCCCTAAAGAAAGAAGAAAATCTTTTGTGACAGCTTGAATGGACCTGGAGAGTAGTATTAAGCTATGTGAAATGAATCAGTGAGAGAATAACAAATACTATATGATTTTACTTATATATGGAATATAATGAATGGATAAACTAACAAAACAGAAACAGGCTTATGGATACTGAGAACAGATTGACAGCTGTCAAGAGGGGTGGGGGTGAGGTCTGGGTGAAAAGGTGAAGAGGTCAAGTGATGAATGAATGAATGAATGAATGAATGAAAGACAACAGTATGGTGACTGCCTGAGAGAAAGGGGGAAGTAGAAGAGGGTAAAGGGGGGATAAATGGTGGCAAAAAAGAACTTCACTTTGGGTGGTAAGCACACAATGCAGTATGCAGATGATGTATTACAAAATTTATAGTTGAAACCTAGATTGTTTTATTAATTAATATCACCTTAATAAATTCAATAATAATAAGTTAATTAATTCATTATACTGGACAGAGTAGAGAGCCAGGTAAATGAAAAAAGTATGTTAATGAAAAATCAGTAACCTAAACCCAAGTAAAGGGGCTTTAGTTTTGCTGTTCAGGTGAAGGCTATGTGTTTGCTTTATTTTTCTGTTTTTGCCATAGTGTGCCTCAATTTATAACAATGTTCTTGAGGGTTAAGCCCACTGGTGGTGAATGGCTGGGTCAGATGTATTAAAAGAGATAACATCCATCTAAATTAGTTGGAGTCCATAAAAAGCTGTCTCCCACACTCCTGTCTCCTGTTACAGATCTGCTCCTGACTCCTGATCCTTGGTTCCCATGTTCTGCTTCATCTCTGTCATTCTCCCCCAGCGGGCTCCCAGCCTTTCAGTGAACTTCTGATTTTGACCCTGGCACACCGCCATTATTCCACCTCTGAGACCACAACCTGAACTGGGCCTGTTCCTTCTTCAGCAATGACCTTACACATCCTGCATTCGGTCCTACTTAGCAGCCCTGCATCATGCAAGGGACACCAATCTAAAAACTAAAAAAAATAGGTAGGAATGTACATGCAAGTACTCTTGGCTTACAAATCATTCCTTTGTGTCATTAAGTCTAATTTTTTGCATTATCTTAGAGGATGTTCCCCAGCCCTCACAGCTGTCCTGGACAGTAGCTGCAGTGAGCAATATGACTTGCAAGAAACTAATCTTCATGTGGAATCTTGGAGTTCACAGAATGCCACCATATGTGTCACTTAATTGATGATACACACACACTGACACATGCACACACTGACTATGAAGGATGTTATACTACTTCCATTTTATTATACACATTATGTACAGGCTTGTTGTTCTCAAATCACACAACTTTATAGCTCTACAGCAGTCTCAAGTTCATAGTCCATCTACAAATCCCTGTCCTCCACAGTAAACCAAACCCCTATAAGCTAAGAAGACAAAAATGCTGTGAACATGAAGACCTACCTAGCTATTTTGTGTTCCTGGATCCAATTCCAATGCTTGTAGGGGGTGGGGGGAAGGGGTGGTGGCTTCCACACACACCACCAAGCAATTCCCTGAACACCAGTATGGTTTCCAGTAATTCAACTCTATTCTGACACTATCTACCCAGAGATAATATCAGATTCCACTTAGTTGTCACCTGTGCTTCTGACCAACTGGCTATAAATCAGATATTCCCATGACTCCCTCCTTGGGTTTAATTAATTTGCCAGATTATCTCAAAGAACTCAGGGAACCCATTTACTTGATAGATTATCAGTTTATTATAAAAGTATATAACTCAGGAAGAGCCAGACTTAACAGATGCAAGGGGAAAGCATGGGGAAAGGACTTGGAGTTCCCCTGTCTACTCCAGGTGCACCACTTCCGAGTACCTCCACCTCTGCACAAGCTCAGGAGCTTTCTGAACCCTGCCCTTCATATTTTTTACTGAGGCTTCATTACATAAGCATGACTGATTAAATCATTGGCCAATAGCGACTGATTTAATCTCTAGCTCCTCTTCCCTCCTAGGGAATCAGGGGTGAGACTGAAAGTTCCAAGCCTCTCATGGAGGCTTCCATTGCTTGGTTCCATCACATGATTGGTTCCATTGGCAACCAGCCCCCATTCTTAGTTGGGATCCAAAAGTCACCTCATTATAACAAAGACACCTTTGTTGTTCTCATCACTTAAAAAAAGTCTGAGACAGAAACAAGGATAAATTTATACACACACACACACAGTAGTGTGGGCACTAAGGAGAATCACACCTCAGTCTAATCTGTAAAGAAAATTCTTAAGGAAAACTCTTTCATCATGATCAGTTTCAGTTCAGTCCAGGAATTGAATTCACTGTTGTAAATTACATTGAAAAGATCTCAAATATTCAAAATCAGTCTCATTTCTCATTATACATTATAACTAAAGGTCTTACTTATAATGTAGGCATTTCCACATCGAGGACAAAGGCTGTATTATTCCAATGTATTGAGTTACTGGCACATAACTCTGTATTCTTAAGGGAAGTTTTAAAGTTTAGAAACAAGTGTTAGAATATAAAATATTTGCAAAGAAATAAAAAGTACTCTTGAAAGACCAACAAAAAGCAAGAGGAAATGTATTATCACTTGTTAAATACAAAGTTAAGAATGGCAGTAATTTTACTGCACTCATTCTTTGTCTCTAGTCTTTAAATATTTGGGGTATGGCATAACAAAAATAAAAGAGAAGCACAGAGCAAAAAATGGCAATACCAGTAGCAATTTTACCCTATTATTACTGTGCCATATGCTGAGAAAGCAGGATAAAAACATTGATTCATATCTCACAGTTATTTCAGTGTTTATGTTTTGTTTCTCCAACCACCAGCACTCACTAAGTATTTATGAACCATGCAGTTATAGTAAAGTAACAACGGACAATTTCCTCTGGTTAACTCTAAAACTTCACAGTATTTTGTATGTTAAACTAAGTATGTGGCAATTAATTATGAACTTAGCTTACGATATGGTTTATTTGACGTCTAAAGTAGAACAGTCACTTATGAGGAGAATATGTTTTTTGCACAGGTCAGGTCCAGGGGATAACGCACAACTCTAGTCTTTCTGGACTCCACAGAGGCTGCCTGCAATTGCAGACCACTCTTCAGGGCTCTGGCCCAGCTTGGGAGAAACACAACAATTTCATTCTCTTGCTTTCCTCCTCTCCTACCCCCAATCCTCACCAGGGTCCCACTTCTTACTTCCCCATCCCCAGCAGCATGGCTAATTTTGTTGCTGACTTTGGGATCCAAAGTTGAAAGAAAGACTCACAGAGCAAAGATTAATATTAAGAAAATTCTAAATTTAGTTAGTTACATTGGTCTACAAACTTGAAAAGTAGTACTTTTCTGTGGCAGAGAGTAGTACTCTCTGTGGCAGAACATTCTGCTCAACTTGTAATTGTCAAAGCACAGTATAACAGAGATTTTATTTTGATAGTAATGGTAAGTATGATGATAGTATGTCTGCTTAAATAAAAATATCAATTAAACAGTGTTTACATCACAATTAAGTCAAGTGTAAAAATATTAATAAATACATAGGAGGTAAGACTTCTAAAACATTGCATTTCCCTAAGATTCTTGTAGCTTCCTGCCACAAAAGTCACTCCCTGATATTTCACACTTTTTGCAAGTCTTTTCAGATGCTATGGCCAAATGGTAGTTTCCATTATCTCCTCTATACGGCCAGGATCTTAATTTTTATTCTAACCAAAGACAATTGTCTGAAGACAGAACACTAGAACATAATAAAAAAACAATCTGCTTTGTAACCACTCCAAACTTTCTCTGGAAACTCTGAGAGGTTCAAGTATTTGCAACCATTGTCAAATGACTCCATTTGAGTTTCTCATCCAAATCTGAAACTTATCTTAACAATCCTAAAAACGTGACCCCCCACATTATATTCCTTCCAATGTCTAGTTCCCACAGTGTGCACCTATCAACTCTTCTGAACCATATTACCCACGCTTATCACAGTTCAAAACGTTCTCGGTGAATGAGGTGGCTCTCTTCTTGCAGAGATATGGTTGTCAGTGCTGCCCACCTTTTCTCCATGGAAGAAAAGTCACAGTGTTAAGCACTATGGGTACAAATATGAGGCCAGTACTGTCCGTGACCTCAAATAGCTCACCAAGAAGGAGAGGAAAATACACCCCTTTATAGTGCTTGTGCCTCATATGTGCAAGATCAGCCAAGCAGCATGAAAGCCATACTTGCCAATCAATTTGTAAGTTCCTGGTAGGCAAAAATCACTGGGTCTTATACTTCAAGATAGCCCTAGTATTACCAGTCTACAATCCTTCTAAATGTACGTTTCCTGAAACATAATCGTGACTTGCATTGTACGTATCCCACACCACATTATGCTGGTATACAATTAGAAGCTGCCTTGAAATATTTCCCTACTCATGTTAATATATAAATATAAATATTTATATTTCTCACAGGTTTTCACTAAATTTTAAATTAAATCTCTTGTGACCCACGGTTATATCACAAAAAAGGTGCATTTCAGCTTAATGAGGGGAAAAATAACTGCACTACTTCTGACCATAATGGAACTTCGAAGATATAATTCAACAGGCACAGTCTGGGCAATTTTCGCCAATTGAACACAACTGAATTGAATGATTAGGTAGAATACAAAATACTTCATGCTTTCTTAGCAGAACACTAAAATCTATCAAAATGCACCTAAATTTTGTCAGACTATAGCAGTTAGAGTAAAGCAGGGGAAAAAAGTGTTCGCTTATCCTCGAAAACTAATTGAGTTTGGATTTTTCTTTATTTCTTTATTCAAGGTCCAGTTATTCTCCATGCTGTTTTAAATTGTAGGCAGATTTTTGTTTGTTTGTTTGAAATGCTTCCTATTACTATCAAGAACAGAAATAAATGTTAAGCTCCCTATTATGCCCCACCACAACGCAGCAGGCTTTAATCCTCTTCCAGAAAACTGCTTCAGCTTCCCTTCCTCTCTGTGGAACTGACTGCCTGTCATTGGTGGATTGCACGAGCCCAAATAGAACTGTATAACATGGAGTTAGCTTTCAATAAACTTACTTCAAAAGGGAAAAGAGAAATAAAAGGCAGCTTCTGTTTCTCATGAGTTTATCCTCTGAGAGCTACTGAGAAGAATATAGCTTTCCTGAATTAGAAAGAAAGCTGAACTGTTAAGTCACTTATCCTAATTAAAGATCAATGGAGATATTATTACACATTCATTCTACCCATCTAACACAGGGCTGTTCTGTTACCTTCCAGGATGGCTGTGTGTGCTTACTTCTAAATCTGTTTGCACATTTTTCCTATTGTCTATTCTTGTATTCTTTCTCGCCTCCTTGTTTGTCTCTTCACAGAAGTGCCTGTCTACATTACACATCGTAAGGAGACTGGCAGCCCCTATGCAAGAGGGAAGCAGCTTGAATTTAAGCAGCAGTGTTCTCCTCTTAAGATTTCAACACCCACAGAAATACGTTATTGTAATGGTGTCATTGCTGTTCTGTAGACTTGTTATTATGTTTGTGGAAGTTAATTATCTGATAAGATACACTGTGGTTATTACTGTCACAAAAAATGTATGGGTATATTTGTTAATTCAAAGTGTTCCATTAAAATAAAACACGTTAACTAAAGAACTGAATAATTATTTCCCCCTAATTATTACTGCACAATAACTTAGACATTTTATAGCTGTGCTTTTTCCTAAATGAATTACACTTTATATTTAAAACTATTAGCATTTATAGTATTTTATTCTAATATTTTTCATCCATATTTTTTATACTTGAGGCCTTAGTTGAAAATCCGGTATTACAAATAGAAGTGTTTTTCTCCCTGTTCTAGGAAAGTGTCAACATTTGAGCAAATCATTAAACACACTAGAACCTACAACTCAAAGGCTGATTATGATTCACTTCAAATATTTTAAGTGTTAGGTCAACATTCAATGCAGAATGAAATTAAATGCTTTGTGCAAAAGAAGAGCAAGAGATTTCCTTATTACACTTTCCATTTCTCTTGTTTACCAGGGAGAAACCACACAAATCTTACATGAATGGGGGGAACAAAGAAATTTTTGAAATGAAGGTCATAGTCTTCAAGGAGTTGATGTGGCTTCCTCACAAAGCCCTACACTTGTCACTGTCACATAAAATTCTAGCAGCACAAGTGAAGCCAAATGTTCTCCCTACACAGACACTGCCTCGTGCAAAAATACCTATAAATCTGTGTTCTAAGAAAGGTGGAAGGGAAAATGCATGCATCCCTTTAGCCAATACATCTGCAAATTTCTAGGTGACAAATGCATGAAAAAAAGAGGGCAACACTGTAGAATATACAAAGTAATAGCTATCATTTCTAAATCAGTAGTTCCCAAAATACTGAATATGCTGTGCATTCTTCTCTAAAGACATCCATCAGGCCACAGAGTTCTCCTGCGGAATGAATGTTCTGCCCACTGGATTTAACAAAGCAAATCATTCTGGCCATCTATGTTTTCCACCTTCTCAAACTGCTATGCTATGAAAAATTCTGACTTTTCTAAAAGATGTTATTTATTTATTTTTAGAGAGAGGGGAAGGGAGGCAGAAACATCACCGCGTGGTTGCCTCTCATACACCCCCTACTGGGGGTGGGAGGACCTGGCCCACAACCCAGGCATGTGCCCTGATGGGAATTGAACTGGCGACCATTTGGTTTGCTGGTTAGCACTCAATCCACTGAGCCACACCAGCCAGGGCAAAAAAATTCTGATTTTTGTTGTGCACCCAAACCAGACATTATCTATAATAAGGTTCCTCATTATATGCAGAAGTAATGGGGATTGGTAGGACAGGTCTTACAGAAAAATGGACAATCCAATTTTTTCCATGTTTTCAGGGGTGTCCAACCTGTGGTCCACGGGCTGCATGCATCCCAGGATGGCTGTGAATGCAGCCCAAAACAAAATTGTAAATTTTCTTAAAACATTATGAGATTTTTTTTTGTGATTATGTGTCACAATGTATTTAATGTGTGGCCCAAGATAACTCTTCTTCCAGTGTGGGCCAGAGATGCCAAAAGGTTGGACGCTGCCGGTTGAAGTCCAGTCCTTGATATACCACAGCGTCATGTCTCATCAGTGCCACTTCAAGAACAAAGGAAGAACACATTTAGAACACCAATCAGAAAACAACAAGAATCTCAAGGGTAAGTTGATTACCTGTATTTAAATTTTTATAAGTGATAAGATGCCCACTGGCTACCGTGTTGCTAAGGCAAAGATATCATACACCATCTTGGAAACAAATGCTCATTCTAGCTGACCCTTTCACCTCTGATTCACTCGGGGTGATCACAACCAATGAAGAACTAAATCTGAACAAAGCCAAGTATTATTTGTTACTTGTAGTAAAGCGTATTCTTTAGGATATGATAACACCTACTCTTCTCACTCAAAAGGGATTTATTACTAAAGAAAATCAGGTGAGTATCCAACTTGCAAACCAGGGCAAACTAGATAGGTTTCATTCTGATCACATGCAGATAAATATAAAGACATGTATGTTCACCATCGTTTTCCATGTACTTTTTCTTTTTAAGGAAACTGCAGATTTAAGCCAAATTGTTTTGTATAGCATGGCAAAAAACAACTCCCTATAAAATAAAATAATATATGGTTTTACATTATAACTGATACTTAGAGACTACATCAAAGCATACACTGGACTTTACATGTTAAAAAAGTCAGTTATGTAACGAGATAGTAAGATACTTGTAATTATACAATCATACAAATAGTAATATAAGGCAAAATACTTAATAACTTTCAATGTGCCTGCATTGTGTTAAGTGATTCATTTCACCTCTCTTTCAATTAAAACTCACAACTTGACCATATCAAAATTCCAAGTGGAATTTTTACAGTCTCATAAGTATGTCTAAAATCTGAAACTGAGAACAAACAATAAAATGTATCCCAGACATTAGACATAGGTCACAGTGAGCAAGCCAGCAACATGTGGGAACAAAATATACCTGCAACTGGGACTGAAAAACGCCACAGCAGGGCTCACTACCAGCATCCATCAGGACCTGGCAATCCTTCTGCAGCTGCTATTAAAAGAGGCTCCCAGAAGAGCAGTGACGAGCTTTGTGGGGAGTTCAATGTTGACAGTAAGAGTCTGTTCTCTCTGTTCTCTATGGAACAGGGGAGGGAGTGATAAGATTTCAAAGTCACACTCAAAAGAGTAAGAATGCCTGCAGGCAGAGAGACCTGACTCATTCCTGAGCTGGATGCCCAGAGCCCCACTCTGGTGCCATCACTGAAAGCCATGGAGGTGAATTTCAGGGACAGCTTCCAGGAAGACCACAAATATACTGGCTTGACCAAAGAGTTCATTCATTTTTTTTTCTCCCCTAAGATGGCTCTAGTAGTGCTTAATTGTCTTTAACTTCATTTGAAACAATTTTGTTAGATTATATTGTGGCAACTTGTCATATCAGCATGTACTTTTAAAAGCTTACCAAAACTGGTGAATTTTTGTGTAGTTATTTTAATATTGAGGATGGAAGAAAATATACATCATTTTCAGCATGGTATGCTTTATTATTTCAAGAAAGGTAAAAATACAACTGAAACTCAAAAAAGATTTGTGCAGTGTATGGAGAAGGTGCTGTGACTGACCAACGGACGTGTCAAAAGTGGTGTGTGAGGTTTCATGCTGGAGAGTTCTTATTGGACGATGCTCCATGGTTGAGTGGGCCAGTTGAAGTTGATAGAGATCAAATTGAGAACAATCAACATTATACCATGCAGGAGACAGACAACATACTCAAAATATCCAAATCAATAAAGTTACTGGTGAAAATGAAAAATGTGTCTTTTATTTTATGGCAAGAACCATGCAGGTATTTCGGCCAACCCAATAGGACCTTGTCCATTGTATCCTCCTTCTATCACTGTAAGCTCCCTAGCATGCATCTCCTAAAGCCTGGGGTGGACCTGCGCAGGGACACTGGTGGTCATTTCTGCTCTAGAGATTTCTGGAGGTAAGACCAGCTAGGTATATTAACTAGCAAGACTGAAATGGGTTGTGGTAAAGTGTGCCTGGGAGACAGATGTGGAAAACCTTACCCTTCAAGTTCAGAGAGTATAGAAGAAATGAATCCCCTAGTATTGTCTGTTCTCCCATGTGAAGAGACATGAAGGTTGTCTGACCTGGGCTGTTGGGCTGCCCAAGCCACCTCCAGGACAAGTAGCAGGAAACCCAACTCAGGGAGCACAAAAATCGGAAAGGTCCTTATTTCAAGAGTGTGGCTAGAGCAACAGGTTTGTTTAAGAGACAAATAAATTATAAACTGGGAAAAGTAAGCATGAGTCATCTAGAATGCCAGATTAAAGAAGTCCTAAAGGCAGTGGACAACAGCTAGCTCGTGAAGGTGGAGCGTGAACAAAGCAGTCTGCAGGTAGAGAAGCTGAGGGAAGGCAGCCAGCGCACACGTCAAACAGGAGCTCTGCAAGTCCCTGTGGGATTATCCCTTCTTCCTCTCTCCTCTCTTTCTTGCTTGTGCCAAGTAAGTTCAGATTACTGAAGAGGAGGACCACATAGGTAGGTATAAGTGTTTTCTCATTTTTTTCAGTTTATTAAATAAGATCTATGAATAAATTATCCAAAATCACTCATCTAGCTAATAAAGGAGAGGGTCACTCTTTGAACCCATGCTATTCTTCTCTAACCCACTGGTTTTGGAAGGAATAAAAATTATTTTTAAAAAAGACAGATTCAGTGCCATGGTGGCAGGAAGGCAAGAGATCATCTGTCAAGGCACTGCAGAGCTGAATGAAAGGTGAGGTTCCAGGCCTGTGCATGAAATGCACAGGCGCAGAGGGATCTCAGGGAATGAGGCCTGGAAAGGACCATGTTTCCACAGTTAGAAGATAAGTGGTAAAATTGAGAATACGACTCTGCTGAGTTTCTCTGGAGGTAGACAGATTGAAGGGAAGTGGGTGGCAAGGAACCAAGGCAAAAATTTCTTGTGTGAGGACAAACACAGCCTGTGTGCATGTGTACACGCATGTACAGGGGGTGTCTGGGTTTTTTTCATGTGGTAATGCAGACAAGTCTTACTCCAATTCTAACTATGCAGAAGTCTTTGGAAAGTATCATGTTTAAAAAACAATAAAAAATAAAATAAAGACAAAATGGAAAGTAAATAGTCTAAATGAATAATCCCAAATCTGAACTACTTAATTCTGTAGAAAAATGTACAGCACTTCTAATTTAATTACAAGATACGCAGGCTGACATCACTGAAACGATATTCAGTAAAGGAATTTAAAATGCTACTACAGGAAAAGGAAAGTAAAAGGCATGGTAATGAGCAAGACTTGAAAAGGTATTTCTGAGAAGGTGAAGGATAACAGCAGCAGCGAACACACATCGTCTAGATTAAAGGCAGCAAAGGGAACGGTCACTTGCCCCGATATACAGAACATATAAACATCAAAACTGTTTAGAAAGTGGATCCAGAAGATTTATACCAATATAATCTAAAGTCTAGTTTTTAAAAAATACCTAGCCAAATATTTTGTGTATAGGAGTTTTCAAAATACCCATATTGAATATGGCTATGTGCTAAATTACAGTCATCTAAAATATTATATTTAATTTAAAGGGTCACATATCTAAACAACAATCTCCAAAAATTATTTTCTACCCACCTACTGCTGGAAGAGACCATTTCATTCAAAAGCTAGCAGCTTACAACTTTTATAAAATACTCCACACATCATTTTTGTGGTTCCATGTGAAAAAACAAAACAAAACTGTATCTACCAAGTACTCTGTTTTTAAGTTAAGAAAGCGAGGAGCATCAGACTAGGACTGAGGGGCTCTAATGCCATTGCAACCTACCTGGGCAAACCAAAATCTCAGCCTGTGAATGCTGTAATGTTACAAAATCAAAAGCTAAAGATAATCAATCATAAGTAGCTATCCAGGGTATAAGCTATAGTCAACAAAATGATTTCCTTTCTTTGCTTCCACACTTTATGTTATTATTTCCCCTGTCTTCTATTAGTTAGAATGCTCCTAACTAACCATTTCCTGTTTAGCAGCGCACAATTAAAATATACTTGCTCACAAAAAAACTCCTAAAAATGTTTAATACGCCTCAGTTTCTCTTTTGACAGTTCCTAGCACTATCTGTTCCAAATCCTCTGGAAACATTCATGGACAATTTTAGAAAGGCTGGTCTAGCACTGGCAAACATGCAGTACTCACAGTGCTCTTCAAACAGTCACGCAGGGAAGGCAAACACCCACCAAATTCCTAAACATTCAAGGGACAAAAATCTTACAAATGTTCATCTGAACTAAATTATCATTCAACAGTATTCTCCTCACACTTACCTTAAATAACCTACATATGTTGTAACAGTTTGCATGTTGAAAGGTCTTGTTCATGACAATTTAGTCAATCTAACACTAATGAAATCTTCAGTATAACCTTGTTGATTTAAGTTACTGCTCAATCTTCTCACTATGTCCATTTCTTCAGACTTGAAAATTTTACTGGGGCAGAAGCTCTCTAATTAAATAGAATGAGCTTCAAATAGTTTATAGAAATGGTTTTCATCATTTGATACCAAAGGCAAAATTAAAGGGAAAAATGTTACCTAAAGTAGACATTAATCACCCCCCCCAAAATGAAACTAAATATATTTGCAAAGCATATGGACTGGAATTTTTATTTCAACTCCTGCTTTGTCTGAAATTGTGTTCCTTTCAGGTGTATTAGGGTGCAGCAGGAACCTACCCGTACTGACAATGGCATACTGGAGTGTCTTATAACACAAATCTAACTTTGCCTTCTCACAATTACTTAATAATTTTTGTCTTCTGCATCTTAAAAAATTAAAAAGAAAGTATGCAAACTTAAAAACTGAATAATTATTTTCTAATGGATAAGAAAGCCCCATTTCATAATTAAGGAAGTCGACCATGTCTCTGAAGGAGGTCCTTTTCAGATAAATACAAGGGGGGACCTAAAAAAACCTCCTGGAATTATCTTTTGGAGGGAGGGCCCTTGTAGTACAGGCTCCTCCCACAAGGTGAGTGTTCCAGGAACCTACCTGTATCAGTGTACCAGCTGGCATTGTGAGAGGCTGTGTTCAGCTTCAGTTAATTTTTTTTGAAGACTTAATACATTTGCCCATTTCATGATAATGGGAGGTTTACGAGCATATCTGCCCACACCACGATAAGTTCTCAGCAGTTTTTTGAGCAAAAACAGCAAGACACCCATGGCCCACTTTCCCTATTTACCCCATCTTGCCTCAAGCAACGTTTTTTTGTTTCCCCAGATAAAAAAAGTCCTCAAAGGGAAACATTTTGCTTTTCTGGAAGAGGTGAAACAAAAAATGGCAGAAGTATTAAAAGGCATGGGAATCGACAAGTTCAAAAGTCGTTTTGAGCCCTGGCTGGTGTGGCTCAGTGGATTGAGCACTGGCCTGAGAACCAAAGAGTCACGGGTTTAATTACAGGTCAAGGCACGTGCCTGGGTTGTGGGCCAGGTTCCCAGTTGGGGGCATGTGAGGGGCAACAGGCTGATGTTTCTATCGCACATTGATGTTTCTCTCCTCTCCCTATCTTCCCCACCTCTCAAAATAAATAAATAAAGCCTTTTTAAAAACTGTTTTGAACAGTAGAAAAACTTCTCAGTAGGTGTAATGCATCAAATGGAGAGTACTCTGAGGGTGACTGAAGTTTAAACACCTGAGAATAAGTATACATTTTTAAAAAAATTTTATTTATTTATTTTTAGAGAGGGAAGGGAGGAAGAAAGAGAGAGAAACATCCATGTGCGGTTGCTGGGGGCTGTGGCCTACAACCCAGGCATGTGCCCTGACTGGGAATCGAACCTGTGATGCTTTGGTTCACAGCCCACGCTCAATCCACTGAGCTACACCAGCCAGGGCTAGTATACAATTTTTTATAAATAAATTCTGGAGATTTTGGGGTCTCCATACATTGAAATGCAAACTGATTATGAAATTTTTAGTTAAGACTCAACTATGATATCCACAGTTAGCAAGGAAAATGAAAACCTTTATTTTGCAACACTTAAATTTTTAAATTATGTGTTCACATGTATTTTCACAGGCCTTAATCCTCTTAATCTTTTGGTTCTAATTATGCCAATTAAAGACAATAGATATAGTAAATAAATGTCATTTAAAAATTCATATGAAAAAGAATCAGAAACTCCCATCTGTTTCCTGTATTAAAATAAATTTATCAAACATGTGAACTCAGGTACTTTTAAAAAGCACTTGATATTTACTTCCTATTAAGATTTCTTTATACATCTTATGATGGATACTTCAAACTAATTCATATCAGCTAATGTTGGAGTTTTGGTCTTTGGTAGTTATCATATCATTTCTCAAAGTCTTTTTCTCTATGATGCAGAGTAGCTGCCTTTATTTTTTTTTTAAAGTTAAAGCTTAACTGAAATGTAAGTAAAAAGCTTGTGAAATAAGGTTCGGAGCAGTTGTGACATCTCTTCCACATTATCACCTCTTTCCCCATCCTGAGTTGGAGTCTGCTCCATCTGCCTGATTACAAGCTCACAACCCTCTGGGTGGTGACTGATTCTATGTTCTGCACTGCACTTACCACGTTTTTCATGCTCTACAAATTATTAATAACAACAGTAGTAAAAAACATACTTTTCTTAACATAAAGGAAAATATGGACACTATAAACATCACTTAATCACTCTCACTTTCTTTTTCTAGATGACACATCCTGGAGGAATGATTACCCAGGTCGCCTTCCTTTCACTCCCTTGTTAATAGTCCCTCATGTATTTCATGTCTTTTTTTTTCTCTGTTGTAGCTCTCTGCTTTCTTTGCCACCACACCCATTATCTCCTCCTGAATGCCAAGCAACATCAGTGTTTTTTACTTAGCTACTAAGGAAAATATCTCTGTCCATGTATGTTTAATTGGCATAACTTTTCACTAAAACAGGGTTTCTCGGCCTCAGCACTCTTGGCATTTTGGTCTGCACCATTTTTTATAGCGGGGGCTGTCTTGTGCGTTGTAAGATGCTTAACAGTTACCAACACCCCACCAAAGGACGAGACCTACTGTAACAGGGTAAAATTATTCCTTTTAGCATGGCACACTGCTTGAATTAATACAGAGTAAAACTGTGATGAATAAGAAATGAGAATTACATTACACTCCCCACACATACACACACATCCTAAAAATATTTTGAGTGTGCAGTCAAGCATTTAAGAAGCCTGAAGTTAATACAAGTAAAAATAAGTAAAACTCTGACACTGAGGATTATTGTGGTGAAAAAAAATTAGTTCTGCTACTTTACTTATGAAA
Organism: Tonatia bakeri; assembly: GCA_004024845.1. Classification (NCBI taxonomy): domain Eukaryota; kingdom Metazoa; phylum Chordata; class Mammalia; order Chiroptera; family Phyllostomidae; genus Tonatia; species Tonatia bakeri. Next base: position 304,947 of record PVIA01001128.1, read on the forward strand.
GCTAACCTGAAATAGAGCTCTAAGCAAAGAACTAGCCATGATTTAATACTAGTATGTCTTAATGTCCAATTAAAATAAATCCTTCTAACAACACTTTCATAAAATCACTTAGCTTGTTAAAATATATAAAATGTTTGGCTCCCCTGAGCTACATTATGATTAAGGTACATTTAGAAATGAAGAAAACACTTTTCATTTCACAAGGTCACGGTATTTTTCAAAATGAGCTATGCTTCACCATTTTCCAAGATTTCTTTGCTTCCTTCACTACACTAGCCAAGGTCTCCCAACTTTGAACTATACTATAAATCTGGAGATTGTCAAGAAATACTTAATCTCCAATGTATCGGAAGGGCCTTATAAATTACAACCAAAATAATCAATGTACATTCATTTTTTTTCTTTTTAGGTTTTCTCTCCTATGATCAGTAAACACATATAAGTATCAGCTTTCTTTGTTTTAAGCACCAGCCAAGATAGCATTATATGGACATCCTAGATACTGAGGTATCACTGGAGGCCTTACAAGGTATAGTTTAAGTGCTTGGGTTCTGCAGTTGTTTCATTCTCGGTTTGGATTCCGGTGCCCAATTCCTCAATTTCTGTGTGACCTTGAGCATGTTAGCATCTAAGCCTCAGTTTCCTCATTACCCAGGGTAAAGGGTGACCTAGTTCATGGAATGTTAAAGTTGAAATGCAAAGGCCTTAGGACATGCCTTGTACATGATGTTTACAGATGTTAACTAGTGTTCTGTGTTCTTGATACTGAGTTGGCTTTGACGTCTGGCAACCCTATGAATGAGTGATGTCCACAGCATCCTCAACAACCCTGCTCTGCTCCTGTAGACTCAGGCCCATTGATTCTTTTATAGAGTCGGTCCACCTCATATTTGCTTTTCCTTTTTAACAGCTGCCTTCTATTTTTTCCAGCATTATTGTCTTTTCCAAAGAACCCTGCCCTCTCAGGAGGTGCCCAAAGTAGAACAGCTTCAGTTTTGCCATTTTTACCTCCAGCCATGTTCCGGGCTTACTTTGCTCCAGGACCCATGTATATGTCTAAATCATACTACAGACACATTAATCAATGAATATGCTTCAAAGCCAGTATTTTCTTACATGAACACTGTGCTATATCTCTCCCAAATCTGTGTCTTCCTGCACTGTTTTATGTTATCCTCCTTCACCAGGTTTAGGATCGAAAAATCCTGGTAACCCTAGTTGCCTCCACTGCGCTTACTACCTCCACTTCCCATCCAACAAACAATGAAGCCCCGTAACTCCACCAGTATCACCACCGACATTCCAGAAACTATGCTATTACATCCATCATCTCATATCACCTGCAGCATCTTAGACCTTATACTCATCGCCTGTTTGCATCCCTACTGTCCCCATCCTGGTTCAGCCCCTCTTCTTCTATGCTCTGGACAACTACAGAAGCTTCTAACTCTATGTATAGCATCCCTACTCCAGTCCATCACACACAGTAAAGCCAGAAGACTTTTTTCTTGTAAAAAAACACATCAAATCATCACTACCTTACATGGTATACTATAATGTGCCCCCTGTTGCCAGGATGAACTTCAAAACTCAGAGCATAAGAAACAGAACTTGAGCCCTGTCTCTCTGAATCATTTTTCTCCACAGAGACCTATGAACCAGCCAGAGCAAACTACCTCCAGGCACCTGTGAAGAGACATTCTGCTTAATACCTGTGTGTTTTAGCTCTGCTGCCGGGCGTGCCAATCTCCACGAAACTGTCCATTGAGCTCACTTCCCAAATCTGTAAACATCGCCTCCTCTCTGAAGCAACTGCAGGGTCCCCTAGGGTTGAGAGATGCTCCTTTATCTGTATTCCCTTCCTGCTACTTCCTGAACCTACCTTAAGACGCTTACTTGCCATTGCATTGAATTTGTTGACTTTTTTATTTATCAACTCCATTAAAACTTATTGCTAGACATTAACATAATTTTATCCTAGTTTTTGTTCAAACAAACTATTGGGTGCTTGGCACACACTAGGCCCCAAAGATAAGTTTGTATAAAACAATGTTTCAATGAATGAAACAAATGAATAACATGCATATTAGGGAAATTAAGAAGTTCCATTTTGTTTCAAAGGGCCATATGAACAAAGGCATAATCAAATGGTATTTTTTAAATGGCTTGTGTATGTAATATAGCCATAAAGAATATTGCTTTTTAACATAAAATGAAAAGATCTACAGCATGAAACTGATTTTCCAGTTCTAGCTTCTAATTTCTAAATACAAACTCCCAACAATCAAGATGCCGTAGCCAGATCTGTTCTTAGAAACCAGAGAAACTGAGGTGGGGAGTGAACTACAACTTTCATTCCAGCATGTCTGCCTTCCCTGTGGCACACTGGAACCTCCCTGAGTTATCAGCAGGCCCTGGCACAGAGGCATGGGGACAGCGTTTGGGAAGTGAACAACCCATTTATGTAGTTCGAAGATGGATGATTCAGAAGGAGGGGGCGGAGGAGGCAGTTCTTTTGATCGGGGGTCTCGGGGTCTCCTGGATCTGCGCCTCTGCTGGTCTCCAGGCTCTTTGTGGGTGTGCCAGCCTGCAGGCCACTGTGTCCCTTTCTTGCTGCCTCTGCTGACAGCTTCTCTGTGGGACAACTTGGAATCCCAGCAGTGAAAGTGTGAAAATAAAGCACAGGCAACAATTTAAATGGGAATTTCAAATTATAGTTATTTTTTTTAAGTTTTGAATTCATTAAATATGCAGAAAATAGCTTCCTTGGTAGGGCTCATAGATGGGGAGAAAGAATAAATGAGGACGAATCAAATTCAGTCTTCATTCCATACCCATGCTCTTCACCACCCTGACTGTCCTATGACCCAGGAGTCCTGGATTAATTGCTCTCACTGAAGTTAGCATCAGCTATTTGACCTTTTCAAAACAAAAACTTCCCAGAAGTTAATATACAAACTGATGTTTACATATTAAACTGGTCAAACTGATTAAACCCATCAAACTGATGTTTCTTTTGATACGTGCTTTTTCTCTTTAAACAGAAGGGTAAAAAATCTCTTTTGACATAATATGAAATGGAAGAAGCCACACTCTCTGTTTCTTCATATTCAGTTCACGTTTGTCTATTTGTCTGTCTGCCTCTCTCTCTGCACCCCATGTCTTTTTTCATGTCTCTCTCAGAAGGGTTCCAGAGTCTAAGTTCAAGGAGGGGGAGGGTAAAGGTTACAGCATTCTGACCCATGCTTGCTTTAAATAAGATAAGCTTCTAGAAGAGAGGTGGAGTATTATAATCAATCCCAATCCCCAAAAACCCTTACCAGTACAAAAAGGTCTGAAGGGCACTTTGTATTTTCCAGTACTTGGGCAGAATGCAATGCTGTATGCACAAAATTATGTGTATGTGGGCAGAGATGCATACGAGTACACAGCACATTTATACCCATTCTAATGACAGGTAAATTTGACCGCATGGTTTGGAATCCATTCCCCAAGATATGGGTTAAAATGAGACCTACCAGCTAGTAGCAAAAGCCATTTCAACAACCTATAGTAAAATGCTTTGGCAATGCATTAAATCAGGCACATAGGTATGCACTGACCGCACTGCCCCTCAAATATACTGAGCGACTCATGGCACAAAGACATGAGAAACACCATCTTGGGGATTTCTGAGTTAAACTGATTACTTCACTGGAGGAGCATACAGGGTTGGGATGGAAATTGGTATGTGGAAGACCAGAAGATAGTAGCACAAAAACAGCAACTCTTAGCCTCAACGATCTTCTGAAAGGATTCCATCTTTACTGGCAGAAACCTTAGTTTGTTCCTTCTGAGTTAAGAGAATCCCAAAGCTATCAATTCTTATCCTACTTCTAGCAACATGCCACAACCTCAAAGCAATTTGTTCATTATCATGCAATTTCAGGAAATCACATTTTCTTAAATTGATTTCTGACCTGGAAATTGAGACGTTTAAAATTGTTCTACAAGTTCTGTTTCTAATATTGTTTCAAAATTTCTGTACCTTCCACAATTATGAGAAAAATAAGTGAGCCATGACAGTACCCTCTCCTTCACTGTGATCATCTTTGCTCTCTAATAGAATGGTTCAATAGAAGGTCTGTCCCCAGCACCATGAAAGCTGATATATGAGACTACAATTTTATATCCAAAACATTATCAGTAGAGAGAGTGTCTACATCCCCTGAGGTAAAATTGCTAAACACATTCTCTTTTAAAGGACTCGCTAATTATGTTGCTGAAAAAACACGTGGTTCAGGAAATAAATATTTATGAGCAATACTGAGATTCAGAGGCGAAGAACAAATGATGGTATGATGTTCCCCGCAATGAGACATCTGCCACAACTGAGATCATGGTCAAAGCAGGCTTCGTCCCGCATGTGCTCTTCCAGCTGCAGACTCTCCCTCCACCACAGTTCTTCCAGCTTCGTCTTTGAGTAGGCTGGGAGTGCTGAATGAATGCAGCATAATACATGCACTTTAAAGCATTCAACTTAATAAAATGTTCCCGAATTTATAAATTACGAATTCTAATTACCAATGTCTTACATTTTATGCTGCATAACTATTAGAAAAATAGATAATCAATTGGCCAGAAAGTAAATTAATCTCCTTCAAATACTTAATGTAGCCCAGTCTAAGAAAATTAAATGCAGTATTGGAATATGTCTTATAAATTTTATATGTTAAATAATATGGCTCTATTATTTCTACTACATAGTCAGAAATATATCAGTTAGAGTAACAACTTATATGTTATAAAATCAACTTAATTAATCAAAGGAGAAATAAAGGGAAAAGTTAAAAAGAGAAATTACTGTAGAAGCTATAAGAAGCATAAAGAGCTAACACTGGAAAACCAATGTTGAAAAAAATCCAGTTTTCAATTATACCACCTGTTCCTCCTTGAAAGCTAATTAAAATACTCCTTAGGAAACATAATCTTCTACAACTTTAATTAAATCCCTTTCCTTCTTTCATTCCTCAGAGCAGAATGGACTACAACTCCCAGGATATACTTTCTTGCTTAGCCGTGGGTGTGTCTGCTCCCTATCGAGTCTTTCCCTGACATCATGAGTGGCTGCCCGCCTACCCATACATGTGCAACCATGAGATTAAAAGCCTATTAAAAGCATAATTTCAGAACTATTAAATTCAATGGTAATTTTATATTTACACACGCATATCTCTACATTGTCTATAAAAAGGGTGGGCAAAAGCAGGTTTATAGTTGTAACTATGTGAAACAGTTTATTCTTGTATTATTATTTATAAAATATTGGATAATTTATTTTATTACAACTTTAAATCTACTTTTTTCCACCTCTGTATACATCTATATATTATACATAGACATATAAATAGTATTTATTCTATTAAGTTAAATATAAACACTATACTTAAAAGTCCCAAAACAAATTGTGATATACACCTGTTTGTAAATACATTGTTTGACATTCAGAACCAATTTTTCCTGGAAACCATATTACACAGCCCCAGGCTAGCCCACCAAGTCTTATAAACCCTTTACATAGTTGAATCACAGGTGCCATAGCACTCACTGGAGTGTCAAGGCCCTAGAAGAGGAAGCCGTGCTGTGAAAGAAGGAGTAGGGCCATGGAAGATGGACAAGGGAAGAGCAGAAAGAACACATCCTCTGGTTTCCTCAGTTCAAAACTTTTGAATCATCACTTTGTGGCTCTCTCCTCTCCTTCCCCCCACGCATCTCCTGACCTGCCCCTGCCATCTAGGGCCCTCCATGTCTAGTCTGCAGACCTCCCCCAAGGCGCAGCATCCCCAGGCATTCCTCATGCTGACATGCCTCGGTGTCCCTGCCCCATCATCCATAGAGCCCAACATTCCATGGGATAAACTCTCATAGATGTTTCCAGTTCATTAGAACACCTAAAACCACACCAAATGCATTTACATATTAATACTTCTTTCTCAAAGAACATGCTGGTTAATGCAAAAATAAAAGAAATTGAAAAAATGCCCTGGCTGGTGTGGCTCAGTGGATTGAGTGTGGGCCTGTGATGCAAAAGGTCTCCAGTTTGATTCCCAGTCAGGGCACAAGCCTGGGTTGCAGGTTAGATCCCCAGTAGAGGGCACTCGAGAGACAACTACACACTGATGTTTCTCTCCCTCTCTTTCCCTTTCCCTTCCCCTCTCTAAAAATAAATAAATAGTAAAAAAACAAAAAGAAATAATGTAGTTGGTGAACACAAAAGAAGAGAGAATGGGTGCAATGAGCTGGATATATTTCGGGATACGTTAGTTTTGACCAGTGACCTGACCAAGAAGCTGCTCACTTGAAATGATCTTGCTATTTCCTGCTTAAACCTTTCTTTTTTTTTCTTTTATAAAACTGTTGTTCAATTATAGTTTTACTTTAACCTTTCCAATGAGAAAAGCACTGTAGGTTTAAAAACTTTCTTCCTCAATCTGCACACCCCCACCACACACACTCAGTTATATAGACTACACAAGGGAAGATTCTCCAACAAAGAGCAGGTGAGCAGCTGAAGGAAATGGTGGAGCAAAACCCCCCAGCCCTGGAGAATGCGTCGACCATAAGTAAGTTAGTTTTAATAGAAACTACTGCAAACATTCTTTTAAAGATGACTTAAAATCCCCTTCCTGACAAATAAACTCATTTTTCCATTGTCATGTTGCCTTCAGCAAAATATTGAATACAGAAAGCAACAGAAATATTCATTCAGTGACCACTCTGACATAATGCTATTGCTTTAGTTATTACATTCTCAGGACTCCATAGAGTGGGCTTTAAAACGTGCCAGACCTTGTCAGTGTAGGCCAAGACAACACACGACTTCCACGAGACTCTGAGAACATTTCCCCACAAAGCCCATTAAAATATATTTTTAAAAAGCCTTAAATATAAACATAACACCCCTTCACTTACAAGTGTAAAGTGTATGTATCATATTCAATGGAGCAGCAAAACGGCAGGAAGATTACATTTGTCATTTAGTAGAGTCCCACAACAATGTGTAAAGTGTGTGTGGTTCATCTAAACACTATAAAATGCATTATGTATTAGGCAGACAATAGTGTTTTAACACCAGTAAAGCCTAAGTAGTAAGAGTGTACATGTATTTATTAAGCCTGTCAGTGGTACTCTGGCTCCTGCAGGGACACACATTCTTAGCCCGACGAACAAAAGCTAACAATGGGAGCTCCCAAAGAGGAGGCTTGAACATGGGCTTTAAATAATTAACAGCTGTTTCTCCCCTTAACTTGCACCTATGGAAATGTCTTTGTCAGAAATTTCCTTGTCTAGGCCAAGATGCTACACAGTCCTAACAACTGGTTTGTAGAGTGCTTCTCTTATTAAAACACTGAGCAGAAGAACATC